>JAOTRA010000009.1:8439562-8450033 GCA_026260255.1 Pseudolaguvia tuberculata | reverse complement strand
ACACACACACACACACACACACACACACACACACACACACACACACACACACACACACACACACACACACATAAAAGGCTTCTTGGAGATGTAGCATTTATAAAGATCATCATGCTTACAATTTCCACTCCGATTCACTTCAACAAAAAAAGCAAACAAATTCTTTTAATTCTTTTGTTTTTCAACCTCTCTATGCCAAACCTGCTTCAATGTTTCTTTTTTAAAACCAAAGCAATTCTTCTTATATGTAGTGTTTGCAGAGTATGGATATGTAGCAGAGTCAAAGACTTCGGTGGGATGCAAAAACAAATAAAAATATCAAGTTAAGGCTCAAACATACACACGGTCAGATCCTGAATCGCTTCACCCTTGATAAAGATAAAGCAGAAGAAATCACATTTCTTTCAAAGACATTTCCACCATAGCACAGCTCTCAGACTGACACATCCGTCTGTGAGCACACCAGCACAGAGCCCTTCCCTTTAATCACCTTGAATGATTGAAAAGAATTCCTTAACACTTCTCTATCCCATGAAACATATTTAAACAGATTCAGAGTCATTCTAATATCAGTTTTTGATGACATGACGTTAAATGATGCCTTTAGCACAGTTTACAGTATTATACAGAACGATTGCCTTTCCCCAGCCTGCAATGCTGCCTATGCAGTCCAAAGTATCAGCCGTTAGAGGATAATTGTCCTGGTGTTGCCTCCAGAGTGGGTCAGACAGTGGGTTTATTGCAGAAGCACAAACACTGGCCAAACAATTAGTCAAGTAGCCACTATCTTTAATAGAATGGTTATTAAATTATCACACACCGATCATAAAATATATCATTAAACTGCGCTCTGATTCAACAGACTGCATGCCGCCATACTCTATAGTGGAAAACTGAGTCGGAGAGAAGTATGTCCAAATCCTTAGTGTTCAGTGAAAAGTTTCTGGATGATGCATTATTCCTGTCCGGATTTAGAAATATGCATACCATGGACACTTTAATATCCCATGAGACTATTCATACTACCTGTAATCATACTATATGGTTGGGAAGTATGTTCTTACCTAAATGTAGTGCTTAATTAATTAGTATGCAATTTCAGACATGGGCTGTGTCTGGAATATTTTATTTTAGTATTACTGAGCATAAACTCCATATTTTTTCATCTGTGTGACGACGCGGTGGCATAGGTGTTAGCACGGTTGCCTCACTGTAAAAGAGTTTGCAGGTTGTCCCAGAGTTTGCATGGGTTTTCTCCAGTTCCCCTCCACAGTCAAAAACATTACATGTACATTAAAAGTAGCTCATTAGTTGTAGTTGGTCTGCACCATCGAACTGCCAATGCAGTTTTCTCCAACTCCACATGAGACAAAACTCCATATATCATTCATTCATTCATTCATTCATTCATTCATTCATTCATTCATTCATTCATTCATCTTCTTACCCGCTTATTCCCTAATTCTAGGTTACGGGGGTCTGCTGGAGCTTATCCCAGCACACAAAGTGCAGGAGGTACACCCTGGACAGTTTGCCAGCCCATCGCAGGGCACACATTGATGAACAACCACTCACACACACATTCACTACTATGGACATTTTATAATCACCAATGAACCTAATGTACGTGTTTTTGGACAGTGGGCAGCGTGGGCAGAATATGCCAACTCTACACCAAAATATCCCCAACCCGAGAACCCAAGACTTTCTTGTTGGGAGGCGACTATGCTAACCACTACGCTGCTGAGCCACCGATCATTGTAAAATCATGCTTTTATTATGTATCAAAAAGTCCAAATTTCAAGTTATGTTAAGAATATTCAAAGTTTCATATTCAGACAAATCAGTCTTTTTCCTTTTTTTCATAATACCAGGCAGGGGAAAACTTATTGATTTGGCTTATAGCTCCACCGGAATGTTGAAATATCTCAAGGTCAGAAAAAAATACACCCCTGTGGAAAGGGACAGTTGTACTGCAGTTGTGTTGCATTATAGAGTTCAACTTCCTCTTGCTAAATTTCTCTCACTTTTCTAAGCTCTTACTGTTTTTCTCTACCTCCAGCTAATAATAGGATGTTCCATTGATCCATGTTGCTGAGTAAGACATACAGTAAGAATAACAATGCAGAAAACTAAACGAACCCCTCCCCTCCTTAATACCTGGCAGCTTATCTTACTTATTGGTTTAGTCCACCCTGATACCAGTAGGCTTTGAGTTCCTTCCCTGATGAGTTTTCATTTCTGATGCCGAAATGTGCCTCAGGTGTAACAGGAAGCGTTGTTTTATTTTTTCGAACACAGTCGCACTTTCGCACAGTTCCAGTGCCATTCAGGATTGATGATATTTGATTGTGGAAGTTAAGGGCTTTTTATTTGCATGGAAGCACTTTGTCCGGATGGCAAAAAAGACCACATCTTATACATTTCACACCTTTAGTCATAAAAATAATATAGATCTTTAAATATATTCTGTTTCAGATTTCATTACATAGCTTTAATAGAAAATCCACATTTGTTAAAGCTCATGGATTATTATTACCTATAATATAGTATTTGATTATGTTTATCAAGGGTGTTTGGAATTCAGGATTCGGGGAGGGAAAGGGACTGTCAAGAAATACACACACACACACACACACACACACACACACACACACACACACACACACACACACTAAAGGGCAGGGCTCAAATTCACTAGTCAGGTTATTTTAATGCACATAACTCCTGTTACATACGGTAGCATAAATGTATAAATATTTAAGCAGAGGACATTCTAATATATGTAAATATAAACTATAGATAATATATAAAGATATTTGTGTTAAAGTATTTATTATCTGCATGTTTACTCACAGATATAAAGTGTTGTTTTAAGCTTGCCTTTGATCACATAGATTATATAGGGCGCGTTCATTTTGCCGATGCTCTCTCTCTTTTCATTCTCTCTCTCTCTCTCTCTTTTTCTATCACTCTCTCTGTCACTTTTCTTTTAAATGTCGGATCTGCACTGAAAGGGTAGCTTCATGAAGGCTCTGTTCAGTTGGTCTGGCTGTAAAGTGAGCCAACGTTCAACTGGACTAATAAACCAGCAGCTCAATTTGTAATACAGAAGAGCATAAAGTGTCATGTACACAAAGTCTTATTAACAGACATGGTGGAACTTCTGGATGGTTTTCTACGCTTGGAAGATTGATGGAGCCTTGTCTCTGGACCAGCATCTTGATCAATGAAACTTATCTCCAAGGTCATGAGTGGAACTGAATATCAATGGCTTGTTAATCGAAGCCCAGGAATAATGGAAATCCTCAACACACTCTTGGTGGTCTTCAATCTCATGGCAGTCTTCAGGCACTAAAGATCTTTTCCAGATGTAGTACATCTTACATATCAACGCTCTTGATGAAATGTTGAATTTATCTAGTTATTCCACATTTCTCATATCATTTTCTTAATGTCTTAACAGCTACTTCATTTCAATGGCATGCACAGGGTTAAATGCCTTGCTTGTGGCAACTTGGTGGCCTGGAACTCTGTCACACAATACTACTATCCGTAACAGCACTGACAATGACTGTATTATACCAAATGGTGGCTCAATTGGTGGATGAAAATTTGGATGTATGTGGGTTTAAATACCCAGATTATTAAGCTACTAAGGCATTTATCCCTTAACGTCTGTATAAATTTAGGTTTTTCCGCAAAAATATTATGTGATTGATTGATCTGCAAAAATTCTACCTATTTTCTCCATGTTACGGGCAATTTCAATAAAAATTCCTGATTTATGGACATATTGCCAAAAGTTTGTGGTCATCTGACCATCAGATCCATCTCTGGTTCCTCTCTAAACTGTTGTTACAAATCTGGAAGCTCACCGTTAGTCTAGAATATTTGTTGCAGCTTGTAGCATTACATTATTCCTTCCCTGGAACTAAAGACTCCAACCCTGCAACAATGGCCCGAGCACAAAACCCCTGACCTTCAATATCACATGCTGGTTTATTGTTTGGCACAAAGTCCTGATCTTGCCACCTCTGAACACCTTTGAGATGAACTGGAATGGTGACTGACCCACCCCAGACCTCTTTAGCTGACATTAGTGTCTGATCTCACTAATACTGTTGGAGCTGAATGAAGAGATATATCACATTCAAGCATAACATTGGACTGGAGCTTCATCAAATAATAACAAAATGGAAATAAATCTGGAATCGAAACTGCATGTGATGCTCAGGTGACCTCTAACTTTGGCACTATAGTGTAGGCCATTCCATTGTTTAGATTTCAGCTTGGTACAATAAAAGTTGTCCTATATTTTTCCATACATAGGAAAAATTTTTAACTTTTTTCATTTTTTATGATCTCCAGATCTCACCAGAGTTGATTTTATCTTTAAAAGATACAAAGCATAAATCATCTTATGGAATGTATCGCCACTCCAATGGTGGCATGTAGAGCATGAAAAGGCTTTAAATGGTTTCCATATGGATGGAAACCTATAGGACACCCTGTGTTTATCCTTAGAGTGATAACTGATGTCTAAAAGACATCTAAAATAAAAAAATAATAAAATTTATTTTAAACAGAATAAAGACATACGCTTGAAACCAAGCACAAATATCCAGGTATATTTGCTATCTATATATGTCTATCTAAGTTTTTGTTTTTTTTATGAAACCATCAGTCCGTTTGGGTGAAAACATGCTCCGCTGGACAAACACACAAATTTACTGTATAACCCGAAAAATGGAGAAACTTTCTGGACATGATTTCTTAAGAAATGGATAGTCAAGATTTAGAGTATGACTTTATTTAGCTTACTTCAGTAAGAAGTGTGTGTTTTACATTATTAACTTTTTCAACAACCACAAAACCCCTTACATTTTATCCTAATGCTTTGTTACATTCTTTTTTACTTTCATGCAGTTAAATGTTTGGTGTGAATCTCCGGAAAGCTTGATTTGATGATATGCCTGTTGTTGTTTATGTATACGTTGGATTGTACATGTATACCTTTACCTGTAAATTAAGTAATTAGATAATTGTATTGGTTTGGTAGAATTGTAGAATGACAAGGGCAAAAAAGAAACTCAAATCGTTCAAATATTCACTCATACAAATGACATTTTATATCCTAGTAGGTTTTTTTTTTCGTTTTGGTCTGATTTTGTTGTATGTGAACTTGACCTGCAGATCACTGGAGTTCTGCTAAGATTTGTGTAATTTTGCCTTTGACTCGAGTTTGTTCGGCAGCCAGAAGTTGAAGAAAACAAACAAAAAGATAACAAATATTACATTGACGTGATCTACTATCGATTATATAATGTAGCATGAACTGTGATGCCTGTGATCTGGTCGATCGTATCTAGCACTTTCATACCACACAATCGATGAAAAAGTGGAGAAAGGCTTCCACTAAATTCAGCCGGCTCCAATTGTAGACCTTGTGCTCATGCTTAGATGAGAGGAAAGTGATTTCTGGCCTATTCCTCGAACCTCAGCTTAAAAACAGCTACTTGAACTAACTGCTAAACATAGTTTAGACCTGGCTGACAGGTGTTTTATATTGGATCTCTGTTATCCAGAAATTGACGCTGGTTTTGTTTAGTGGGTTTGTCAGAATTCAGATTTTCTGTTACTAAGGAAAGGGTTAAATCAGTCTTTCAAGTGATTGAGCTTAAGAAGATCGGGCTGTTGTATTTACACCTTTATTTATACAATCAAACCAAAATTTTCTTTGAATTTCACGAAATTTCATGGCTTAGTTGGAGATGTTCTGTGGCCCAGTATTGCACAGCACAAAGACATTTAACAAAAAACAAATACAGAAAAAAGCACAACAGAATCTCCGAAACACAATGCAATATGTTTCTTGTGGTGCACAACAGATATAAGGTAAATATTTATGTTTAGTTTTTTACCTCACATTCACAGTTGTGTTGTGAGTAACAGTAAAGCAATTAAACCCCTCAAGCAATTGGCCATTTCGGTGGTTTGATTTTGTTGTGTTTTGGTTCTTGGTTCCATTGTGTTTTGGTCTGATTCCCTTGTGTCCGTCTTGATTCCGTTTGATTCCTTTGTGTATTGACTTTTGCTTCCATTCTGTTTAAGCTTGATTCCATTGTGATTTTGTCTTTTGTGTTTTTGCTTTATTCCTTTGGCTTGGTGATGCTGTCTTTTGTATTGATTCCTTTGTGTTTCTTCTTGATTCCATGTGATTAAGCTTGTTTACACTGTGTTTCGGGCTTGATTCCATAGTTTTTTAGCTGATTTTTTGCATGATTCCCCCTGAGTTTCGTTCTGGTTCTTTGGATTCTATTGTGTTTAGGTTTGTATATGTTGTGTTTTTGATAGATGCCATTTTGATTTTATTGTGTTCTGTTTTTCTTCAATCCGTTGTTTTTCAAATAGATGCCATTGTGTTTAAGCTTAATTCCACTGTGTTTTGGCTTGATTTTTAAGATTATTTTAGAGATTTTTTAGAGTGTTTAGATTAGATTGCGTTGTGTTTCGATTTGATTCTGTTGTGTTTTGACTTGATTCGGTTTTGGCTCAGTTCCTTTCTGTTTTAAGCATGTTTATTTAGCTGAATGTTTGCTTTTTAAATGACTTTGTGATGTGCACTACTGGCCACTGCAAAAAAGACCAACAAACCTCTTACTAGAATTTTAATAAGGTAAAAATACAAGAATCAAAAGACTTTAATGTGTATTACCATATTTAATAGCTGACTAGTTTATTAGTGGCATAGCTGGACAAATGTAGTAACGCTGTATTCACATTACATGCTATTTCTTGCGTGATTTTTTTGGAGCAGTGCAAGTAGCGAATTTATAATTTAAAAAAAAAATCGATGGTCTAGCTTTTGGGACTGTTCGTAAAAATCCTTGATGTTTTAAATAGTCTCTGGATCGTAAGTTTCAGAGAGATTGTTGCGCTTGTTACTAATCAGATTGTCAGCCGTTGTGTGGTATTTAGCAGGTTGCTAGCATGTTTTACAATTCCACATATTCTAAAATGAGCACTCGATGGTGTGTTTTCCACGTTCATGTTTTGCTGATTGATTTATCTTGATGATTTATATGCAGATGTTGGTTCAGGTAAAAAAAAAAAATTGTTTTGATAGCAATTTTTAATTGTTGGTCGGTCACTTTAAAAGCGTCAAATACGCGTCAGGCTATCTCGAGAAGCAGTTTTATTTTTATTAAGCGTAGATGCAGAATAGGGATTTTTGTAGCGATTGGAGCTGTCTGATTTAACGCTGGGCAAATTTGTTGTCGAAATTTTGCTTCTGAAATGTTTTCATGAGAGGCTTTGTAATGTGGTTTACTTTCCCTCTGAGGTGTGCTGGTGTTGACAGTCTGTCGGAATCCTCAGAGTATTTTTTTATTCCTGTAATTTATCTGTTTGTTGACAGATTGCTGAATGTAATGCGAGTAATTACAGTCTTATTTGCTTAAAAAGCGATTCGGGAATTTTCCGTAGCTTTTCCGAAGCTGAGGAAAGACTAAATTTTATTCCACAGAGTGTTTTTAAATATCTATTTAATCACTGATCGAGTAGCATGCCAACATGCCAGGTTTTACTTATGACACATTATCAACGTGTCGTATTTGTGTCAATAAAGATGAGGTTCACTTTTTGGTAGCATACATTTGCCTTCCGTTCAGTTTGCAATAACCTCTTACACATGGGCAGAAAATAGGCGCAGCCTTGATAAGCCGGTGTTTGTTTGTTTTTTACAAGCTCACCATTATTCATTCATTCATTCATTCACCTTTTTACCTGTTTATTCTCTAATTCAGGGTCACAGGGGTCTGCTGGTGCCTGTGAGAGAACACCCTGGACAAGTCGCCAGTCCATCGCAGGGCAACACAGGCAAACAACCATTCACACACACATTCACTCCTATGGACAATTTAGAATCACTAATCGACCTAATCTACATATTTTTAACTGTGGGAGGAAACCAGAGTACCCGAAGCATGAGGTGAACTTGCAAACTCCGCACAGAAAGATCCCCGGCCGGGAATCGAACCCTGGGCCTTCTTGTTGTGAGGCGATCGTGCTAACCACCGCGCCGCCGCCTCACCATTCTTTTTTGTATACATTTATTTGCACTACTTTATCAAGGACACGATGTAATGACACTCAAGTGTCATTCTTCAAACAATGTCTTACTGCCTATAGTCATAGGCTAATATGCTCTATGTAGTGCACTAATTTCCCTATCTACTTTTCCCTATCTAGACAGCTTATATAGGATTAAAACACATTTACACTCAACTGTGTGTAGTGCACTATTTTTCTACTTCCTATAAACAGCTTAAATGAAAAGCAAAACTAACATTAGTGCACTACATAGGATGTAGAAGGATATTTATTATCCTATATAAACGGTCTATTTACTCAACAAGATATTAAAGCACTAGTCTTTTCCTTTTGCACTTAGTGTAGTGCACTAATGTCCTACTGATTATATACTATACTACTATAGGCAGTCAGTATAATGTATGATGCCAAAATAGGCTTCTGCACTCTATGTAGTATGCACTAATATCAGTTTTCCTACATAGGCAGCATAAGAACATAAACTGTCCATTCTATTTATTGCAATTACTTCTTACTTCCTATTTAGGCCACAATTTAAGAAACATTATATTATACCTCTTTGTAGGCAGCCTCTATAGGTATTAATAGATTGATACGAGGAAAACTGACATTAGTGTATTGCATAGAGTGTAAAGGCCTCTTTGGTATACATATACATATATTTAGGTTGCCTATGTAGGCTTTTAAATATTCCTTTTGCACTTAGTGCTATGCCCTAATGTCTTGTTGCCTAGATAAATGAAATAGGCCTCTACACCCAATATAGTTTGCTAATGTCAGTTTTCCTACCTATGCAGCCTATAAAGTGGTAGAATTGAAAGTGTCTTCATGTCATCTAGTGCATTAATGTCTTACCTCCTAAGTAGGCAGCCTAAATAAGATAAAAATAAGGCTTCTACACCCAGTGCAGCTTTTACACCCGGTACGCTGGGATAGGCTCCATCAATTCCCTGTGACCCCTTATTAGGGAATAAATGGGTAAGAAAATGAATGAATAAATAAATCATGGCAAAGCTAAGACTAAGTGCACTAAAACTGAAAATGTCTGCAGTGAAATGTAGTGCACTACCTACTGTGTAGCAAACACTGAATTGCTTCTGATGGTTGATGGTTGAAATTCTTTTTGTTACAGTAGCAAAAGTGTCTGCTTATGTGTGCGTGTGTAGTCTTAATCCATCTACCATCGTTAGTCTTTCACGGTTGTTTAAAAAATCACAAGGCCATAAATGTGATCTTTTTCACCAGGATGGGCTTTTGGTGAGATTTTCAAATAGCGAGACAAAGAAATGTAGCTTCCCAGAAACACAACCACTGATCATAATCTCTATTAAAGCTATTACCGATGTCCTGACTGTGGTTCCTAAAAGATTTTAGAGAGGACAGAGTGTGAAGACGAAGGTTCAAGTCCACACACATTCGCCACAAATCTGTCCTTGTGCTCAGTAAAGGGAGTTAAAGGGTGTTCAGTAAGATGGCTACCGAAACACTACAGAAAAGGAGAGTTGTAATTTTCTACTTGTGCTTTGTAAACGTTTTCTATGTGCAGTATTTGATAATGTAAAACTGGTATTTTTGTGGTTTGTATGCTGAGGAAACGATGATTTAGGGTGCACGTAGTTTTTTTTTTTTTAGAAAAAAAATTAGAGAAAAATTGCAAAAAAAAAAGTTTCAATCTGAAGCTTGTATCTGCATGCCTATTGAGTGCTGGAGGATGGAAGTCAATAAAGATTTATCTGAACCATTATTTGGTCTTTGCATTCATTCATTAATTCATCTTATAATTCAAGGTCATATGGGCCTGCTGGAGCCTATTGAAGCTGTCTGAAGGGCCACACATAAACTTACACTCACTCCTATGGGCAATTTTAGACTTACAAATCAACCTAAAGTACATGTTTTTTAACTATAGAAGGAAACCGGAGTACCTTTACACAAGCCCTGGGAGAAAATGTAAACTCCAACAGAAAGACCTCTGTCCAGGAATCGAACCCTGGATTTTGCTGTAAGGAAACTGTGCTAACCACTAGGCCATCATGCTGGCCATCTTTGCATTATATTTTTTTATTAAATCTCATTTAGCATTAAATGTTTGGTAGCTGGAAATCTTATCTGCATTCATTTGTCTTCTTACCCGCTTATTCCCTAATTTGAGATCTCTGCTGGTGGCCCCTGTGGGACCCCAAGAGAACTTTTTGTTGTTGGTTTGTTTTTTTTACAATAATTTGTCAGATTGGTGGCACTAGAGAGCCTTTAAAGGCTTGGGCCAGCTGTGGGAACAAGAAGGTAACAGGCGAAAAAGAAGTGTAATATAGTACAGTACAGTGTAGTATGCTATAGTAATGTATATTATAGTATA
>JAOTRA010000009.1:8381850-8397911 GCA_026260255.1 Pseudolaguvia tuberculata | reverse complement strand
TGTGTGTGTGTGTGTGTGTGTGTGTGTGTGTGTGTGTGTGTGTGTGTGTGTGTGTGTGTGTGTGTGTGTGTGATATAGTTCAGTCGCTGGACTGGGAAACGTTTGAGCAGTATAGCACATGGCAGCTGTTTCTGGCCCACAGTATCCCACTGGAGACCATAATCCCCATCCTACAACACCTCAAATATAAAGGTGTGTGTTTCACTCTTTCTTTCACACTGACTGTTCATTTATTACACTTCATTCATCACCTCATTATTCATTTATTAAAGTCAGCCTTTTTTTTTTGGTTTGGTGAAATTTGGACAGTATAAGCATGTCTTTATAGTTCATATAAGATGTGTCTCTATTTCACCTGGTAGGTCTCTCTTTCTCTCTCTCTCTCTCTCTCTCTCTCTCCTCTCTGTCTTTCTCTTGCTTTCCCTCTCTGTTGTTCTGTCTTTTTCACTTTTTCTTTCATCTCTTTTGAGATTGTGTCTGTGTGTGTATTTACAGAACATCCTGAAGCTTTATCCTGCTTACTCCTGCAACTCCGTAGAGAAAGGTATGTATCCCCACTGACCAACATTGTATTATTGTTTAAAAATACATTCCGCATGTTGTTTCACCTCCAACATTTATGCGTGCGTGTGTTTTGCCCATGCCCCCTAGTCCAACAGAGGAGATGGTAAAGATGGTGTTGAGTCGGCCGTGTCACTCTGAGGATCAGTTCACCACCAGCATCCTGCGTCACTGGGCAGCCAAACACGACGATCATCTGGCTGAACACATCAAAGCTCTTCTCATCAAGAACAACAACATGCCTCGCAAACGTCAGAGGTATCACCACGCCAAGATGTAATCCGTACCAACTTCTGCACACAGTACTTCATATTAACCCGTAATAGTTCCAGAACATGTACACATGACGTATCCTGTATGTGTGTATGCTCTGTTTTATTTTACAGCTTGAGAAGCTCTAGTAGTAAACTGGCTCAGCTGACTCTGGAACAGATGTTGGAGCATTTAGATAGTCTGAGGCTGAGCCTCAGCAACACCAAGAATAACTGTGAGTCTCAACTCCATTATACACTCATCTACAGTCTTCATAAATAGTATATAATGTGTGTGTGTCTGTGTATCCAGTCTTCACCCAGACACCCATCCTGCAGGCTCTTCAGCACGTCCAGGCCAGCTGTGACGAAGCCCATAAGATGAGGTAGTTCTTGTCTTACTACTCTTGCCTGAATTTTGAAGTATGCATACAATGCACTCTTTACTATCCCATGAACCCTCAGGAGACACTACTCATCATTGAAAAAGGCGGAAAGCAACTGCAACCAACTTTAAATTCTCGCTGCTGTGACCTCGTATGTCATGTGACCGTATCAGCATGGCGTACATTCAAATTTCAGTTGTGCTGACAAGTGTTGTATAAACACTTGTGTTCTTGGTGATAAACTGGTAGCTTTGTGTGGTTACGGTTTTGATTGAAGGATTGTAGGTTCAATTACCAGCTCCACCAGGCAGTCACTTCTGGGTGCCTAAGTAAGGTCCTTAACTTTAATCTGTGAATTTGCCAGGCGCATTTACCAAACCTCAGAAATGTAGCTGTGTCAAAACTAAATGTTTTATTTGTGTCCCCTTTTTTGTTACTTTTGGCAGGAGTCAAGAACATTTTTCTCAGAGAGCCATTTATTTGGAAATGTATTTCAGTGAGAGCCATATGATATATTTTTAGACTGATTGAAAAGGGGGCGTTTACCTGTTTACCCAGCAACCGCCAACGTAGGCTATTATCATCCAATTAAAATAATGGACATGGAATGGATTAACGCATATCGGATCCATGTTGCAGGGAACACATATTTATTGCCTCCCAGACTGAACACAAAATGAAACCAAAACACGGGCAAACTTAAACCGAACTTAAACCAACTCAAAACTCTGGAGCGAAGGGGCAAAACACGAGGTTACTCAGGAGCAAAGGGACAAAACACAGGGGTTACTCAGGAGCGAAGGGCAAAACACGGGGTTACTCAGGAGCAAAGAGCAAAACACGGGGTTACTCAGGAGCGAAGGGACAAAACACGGGGTTACTCAGGAGCGAAGGGCAAAACACGGGGTTACTCAGGAGCAACGGGACAAATAGCAAGCAAGAACAAACATTATCAACAGCACTTCGTTATCGTTAATTATCCTTAATGATTCGCACACCGGCATGTTGCCTTAAATAATGCATCATCGCCCTGGCAACCAAATCCAGGACGACGACGCTAAACAAGAGGGAGGGGCAATGTCTGATTCCTCACAGGACAATTGCTACTGCAGCCAACTGCAGCCCTAAACAGGACATGAGCAGTGGAAAATCGATGGATGGATTAAAACAAGTGTAATATTTTATGTTTTATCAGAAAAGCCGAAATCTGCGAACCAGATGCAAATCAACAAAAGAGCCACAGCTTCCCGACCCCTGCTGTAAAGGGATTGTGTTCACAAAACATTTCTTCTATTACATTTACCGTTATGGAATTTAGCAGATGCTCTTATATGGTCCTTGTACTGCCAGCCAATCAGCCACTTCTATCTATTCCTGACCATCTTATTTGCCTCACCAGGTTTAGCGATCTTTTCTCCTTGGCTGAAGACTATGAGGATTCGTCGAAGCCCCCCAAATCTCGGCGCAAAGCTCCAGCATCCTCTCCACGCTCCCGGAAAGGTGCAGCACCTCCAGCCAACAACGAGGAGGACAGTGGCTCCAGCAGTGCATCTGTAAATACTTACATTTTCAAATCAATGACTTTTGCCATTTTACATGCCTATATAATGTTTACATGCATGTAGTATTGGTAGCACTTGCTTTCCTTCCATCCTGCTACGTTTTCAATATTTTTCACTTTTATGGATGCAATCTCTTTGTGTGACTGCAGGAGGAAGAGGACACCAAACCGAAAGCACCCAAGAGGAAACGGAAAGGCTCGTCAGCCGTAGGTTCAGACAGTGACTGAAGTCACATCAATCATCACATGCTCCGTCCCCAGAAACTCCACGACCACGCCCTTTCCAGTGTGACACCACTGGAGAACAAACCACCAGCCAGTCATCTGCTCTGATCACTCATTATTGAGGGAAGTGCTGGATTTTCTTCCCGGGACTTTGATCGACGCCAACCAAGAGGTTACAATCTTTCAGCACTCGTGTGATCGGCTGCTCGGGGATATGGGGCAGGGCAGAGGAAGTTAAAGTAGAGCTGCTAAGCTTCAAGAGCCCTTTTGCTCCCCGACTGGGATGGACCGACGGATTTAATTGCACACAAGAGTCTCTGTACTCTTTAACCCACTTCTCCTGATGTAGCACAATCGCAGTGCTTAAAAGAGATTGCAGGAGGAAACCTCCCCAGTCTTCAGACCACATAAGGGGGCTGAATTCACAGCACTCACCACAAACGTTTGAAAACAAGCTTTACCCCCAGAAGACGCATTTTATCGAAGAAGCATTCGCTTTGTCCCCAACAAATCATCCTTTGTCCTGATTGGGTCAACTGGCCCAGTGGAGGTGGTCCTTTTGGGAAGGGGGGGGGGTGTACACAGGGAGGATGACACTCTTCCTGGATGTATTTTTACCACAAGTGCACGACACAGGTGCAGAAATTAGATTGTAAAACAAAATGGAGGACTTGACATGACAGACTTTTTAAGAAAATTGCTTTCTACTGACCTATTTTCATAAAAAAAAAAATCATAACTATGTAAAAGGATTATGATATTAATAAAAAGGCAGGGACAAACATTTTTTGGTCTTTAATAAATGGTTGTGATGTTGAAATGAATCTTAGATTTATATAACTGCAGAACTGCTTTTGAATGGTTTATAAAAACACATGTTGGATTCATGAGTTTTGGAGCATTTTAAGGATTTAGTCTTGAATGAAAGTGCACATAAAAACCTTGGCAAAAAATTAAATGTAGTTACTGTTCGGGATTTTTTTAATAATGCAATAACTTTTACTTATTTCCAAATACACAATCACTTGCGTGCAGAATCCTTTTCTACACACCATTCCGTTTAATATTTTATCTTCACATCATTTTCTCAATTCAACATTCATTAAAAAATGTACCGGATTTGGTTTGGGATCTTTCCTGATTTTGCCAATTTTCTCAATCTAACATTGTTTTCTGTCCATCTGCTGCCCCATCGCTAAAGGCAAACCTTTACACCCAACATTTATTTTATGGCAAAACTAGTCCTTATAAATTGCTTTTATTGTGGCACAATCAATTATATTCACCTATGTAAGTAGTAGAACACATTTACATAATCAAACGCCTGTTTTTATACAAGATTGTCAAGTTCTATCTTTTAAAGGGGTTTAGGCTTTACTACCTTTCATCGCCATCGCTTCATAGTCAGTCAACCAGTATTACGGCAAGTTAGCTAAATGCAAAGACGTTTGTATTCAACAAATATAGTATATTACAACAGTTCAATTCAATTTTATTTGTATAGCACTTTTTACAGCAGTTATTGCTTCAAAGCTGCTTTACAGAATGAATGATTAATAGATGAATGATGAGTTTGTCCCTGATGACAAGCCGAGGCGACAGTAGCAAGGAAAAACTCCCTAGAGTGGGATTAGGAAGAAACTTTGAAAGGAACCAGACTCAACAGGGAACCCCATCCTCATTTCGGTTGAATTAATGTATAAGTGTATGTGTGAGTGAAAACAGTTCTGGTGGCTGGAAATGAGCTGACGTCCGAAGTCATCGCGAGAATGTGATGACCAAGCCAATACACGACGCTCCCGATCCAACACGGTGGGGTGGCACGTATACCTCGACAGAAGGGGGGGTAGAAAAAATGGTTATATATTGTATAAATGGTATTGAGGTTGTAAGATACTGATACAGTTCAGTGCAGGAAAGGACTCCGGCCAAATTAACAAACACAGCCTAACTAAAAGGAGAACCAGAGGGAGGCACAGACATGAGGGATCCCTGATATGTAAGGCAACCAGACCACCACAGAAGACAAATGAGTGATAGGTGAGTCCGGATGACAGCATCCAAACAACATCAGAACACCATAATACTCAATATCTATGAGTCCCCCAGATCTGCTCCTTTATCTAAAGAGGACTAACACTGAAATGCCTGACTAAATAAATGGGTCTTTAATATAGACTTAAATATTGAGACTGTGCCTGATTCTCGGACATAAACTGGTAGACTGTTCCATAATTTTGGGGCATTATACGAAAATGCTCTGCCCCCTGCTGTAACTTTATTCACTTGTGGCATTGACAGACAGCCCGCATCCTTTGAACGAATTGGTCTGGCGGAACATAGTACCTTAGTGATCTGGTGGTGCCCTGAGGTGCGAGACCATTTAGTGCTTTATACATTTAAAGTGGTATTTTAAAATCCAGACGGAATCTCACCGGGAGCCAGTGCAGTGTGGATAGAACAGGGTTGATGTGTTCAAATCTCTTGGTCCTAGTAAGGACTCTCGCTGCTGCGTTCTGAACTAACTGAAGTTAATTTATTATCTTTGCTGGGCATCCAGAAAGCAGAGCGTTACAATAATCCAGCCTGGACGTGATGAAGACATGGACTAGTTTTTCTGCATCATTTAGTGGCAGAATATTCCTAATTTTAACGATATTCCTAATTTTAGCGATCGTCCTAAGGTGAACGAATGCTATTTTAGTAATATTATCTATATGGGCATTAAATGAAAGATTAGAATCTAAGATCACACCCAAGTCTTTGACTGTTGCACTTGATGCTATAGACAGACCATCTAACGTTAAAGTGAGATCAGAAAACTTGTGTCTGGCTACCGGCAGTCCCAGTAAAAGAACCTCTGTTTTTTCTTGATTTAGCAGCAGGAAGTTGCTTAACATCCTGTTTCTAATGTCATTAACACATAATTCTATTTTATCCAACTGACGTTCTGCATCTGGTCAAGCTGAAATGTACAACTGTGTGTCATCGGCGTAACAGTGGAACTTCACATCATGTTTACGGATTAAGTTTCAGAGTGGGAGCATATATAATGAAAAAAGTAGCGGACCGAGCACTGAGCCCTGGGGAACCCCATACTTAAGACATGAGCACGTCGAGTGGTCGGCATTTAAATCTACTGATAGCGGTCTGTTAAATAGGACCTGAACCAGGCAAGGGCCGTCCCTTTTATACCCACTACCTTCTCTAATCTATTTAGGAGAATGTTATGATCTATAGCAGGGGCCACCAACACGGTGCCCGCAGGCACCAGATTGACCCCAAGAACCACATAAGTCGCCCGCAGGCCTGCTCTAAAAATAGCACAACTCACTAGTACAACTCAAGAGGAGTTGGTTTTTGTTTTGTTTTTACAACTGTGAAAGGAACCTGCGTGTGTCTCATTTGCGGGGCGAGTGATAAAAGCTACGATGCTAACTACCCACCAGTGAGCTAAAGGCAGCTTTGGGTAAGCAACAGTCTTTTTTCACGAGACCGGCAAAAAAATCACAAAAAGCAACCGAAGCCTCGTTTAGAGCTACACATTTACTCATCAAGAAGAGGAAGAAGCCGTTAAAGACGCAATGATGTTATACTTGCTAACACTGTATTTAAAGACGAGAAAAATGGAATCGATCTAATCTAATGAACACAACATGCTTTGCTGAGCAACTAAGTACAACCTTCAGCATGGATGCTGGACAGGTGGAGATTGAAATCACAACACTGCAAAGTGACCTCCACCTCAAAACTTTTGGTGCCTTGTTGACACAGAGAAGTACAATGGTGTATGCACAGCAGCTATGAAGATTGCCAGCCTGTTTGGTTCAACCTATCTCTGTGAATCAGCGTTTTCTGACATGAACTTCATCGAGAAGAAACACAGAACACGCCTTACTGATGCACATCTGAAAGACTCACTCCCAGTTGCAGTATCAGGTTACACACCCCATTACAATAGACTGGTGAACAGCATTCAATGTCAGACTTCCCACTAACTAAGAAACAGGTACCAGAGGCAACATGGCAGTGCCATGACAAGGTTAAATTAACATTTTGAAGAATTGTGTTGAATTTAAGTGTGTTGATAACATGTAGCAGTTAAATTAGTTCGATTTGGTCATTAATTCAAAATGTGACAAGATTTCTTTAAAAAATATGTATGTTTCATTATTATATAATTGATACATTATACATACAATACAATGTAATGAAAATGGGACATTTTTCCTATGGAATCTAAGTGATCATCTGAAAGTTTAACAATTAATGAGATTATTAAAATGCTGACAACTGATATATTTCCCACCTTGTTGTCCTTGATAATTATTGTGAGAAATCATTAACGTGATCAGTGTCTTCACATAGAAGAGTATCATTAATCATTATTGATAATGTATAACTAAAGGCAAACTGAGCAAATGTGTCATTTCAGGAGAGCCTGAGATCAAACTGGTAGCCTTTCGTAGGACTCAGTACCCATGAAGCAGCTCTCAGTTTCAAAAAGGTTGGTGACCCCTGATCTATAGTATTGAAAGCTGCACTAAGATCCAATAGAATTAGGAGAGAGACCGAAACAGAAAACTCAATTGCTTTTATTTGTAGATCAACTCCAGTCTAGGAGGTTCTTCTCACCCCTATGTGCTGAACTCTGTATACAGATAGCAAATTTCGTTCTTGGTCATTGTTCACTGAATGCATTTACGTAGGATAAACTTTCTTTTTTAAATAATAGAAAATACCTTCAACATGTAAAAATTCAATCAAGTCTCAATATTGTGTTGGTCATATAATAGTCATTTCAGCCCCCCCCCCCCAAAATCCACTGACATAGAAACAGCCCAGAGTTGAGTTTGATTATTGGAAGCACTTACACGCTGGATAGTAGAGTTGGCCATCTCCAACACAACCCCATGAAATGCTTGCAATAGAGGGAAGAGCAAAGCCGCATTAGCTGAGACTTGGTAGCCCAGAACATTGCATTGAGGTTAAAGCACCAGGTTTGAATAAGAACAGGAGTGCTACCTTCATGCAAGAGAATGTAAAGGCATTTAAAAGATTTGTAAGAAACAGTTGAGCCCACTGCAAATGGCAGGAAACATAGTAGACGAGACCTGTCCAGGGTGTACTCTTTCCTTTTTCATGCTGGGATAGGCACCAGCAGACCCCCCGATCCAAAATTAGGGAATACACAGGTTAGATTATGGAATGGTAGAAAAAGACAAATTACTATAAAACATTTTATTACTTTAAAAAGTTTTTAAATACAGGTCAGACATTTCACTACAGTAGACCTTAAAGGACATCTTGCACGTTTCGAACATGGCCCTTTCTGGATCTGGGTGTGAGACTCCGGAGTGCAAGACGAGTCTTGCTAAAGAGCCCTCGCAATCGCCTCCTCTCAGATTTCTGCACAGACCAGCACAGGTCTGAGTTCTCCTCATTGTTCTGACACACAGCATTGGACACAGGTGAATCTTCAAGCTCTGGAAAGGCAGGGGAGATAGTAGGACTTTCACAGCCTTGCTCTCCTCTGCGTCTGTGAAATAGCGACTCCCTGCGGCTCACGTTTGGACTAGCGGCTAGGGTGCGGAAGCCATATGGAGTGGTGATTTTCTCCACGTGTTTCAGGGACATCGCCGCTTGTGTAGACGGGTTAGGCGTGTCCTCCTTGTGCCTTTTCTGGTTGGATCGTGGTGTGAAACGGAGCTTGACTGGAAAGCGCAAAGCAGCTGATGGAGACTGTAGCCCTGGAGAGGATTTTTCAGGGCTGCATGGAGGAAGAAGCTGGTATTCATCTGTATCTTTGGGTTTTCTCAGTCGTGGTGAAACACTGAGATGCAGTTTTGGAGGAATGTAAAAGCTTGGTATTCTTCCTGGTGTTAGTGGTACATTCGGCCAGGCTTTTACCTTAACTGCTGCTCTTTCTTCAGTACTGCCCAAAGCAAACATATTCAACAATTTCTGGTCCTTTCCTTTACAACTGTCTTAAACTGCAACAGAGATCTGGGTTACCAATCCTTCGTACTAACCAGATTCAGCTTTTAAAGCCAACACTTAATTGAGATGCACCTGAATATAATTATTATAAATGGCACATATTCAGAGGATGTAGGTTTTGTGTTTATGGCCTACTTTTTATAGTGTGTCTGACTGAATCTCAGTTGCCGTATGACAGAACATAAAAACGAACAAAAAAAAAAAAAGAATATTAAATAAAAAAAATACACTTCTCCAAAACATGACTATAATGACATATGACTGTAGCTAATCAGTGTGTATTGTGCATTTCCACACTTTCCAAGACAAAGCTTAATTTGGATGAAGAGATTGTTTAAATAAGTATTAATTGTGCTTAATCAGTTAAGCACAAGTTATATAGGTAACACTTATTAGGTTGCAGTGACGTGATTACTGGGCGGTACCATGGCATAGTGGTTTGCACAATCACCTCACAGTAAAAAGGTCCCGGGTTTGATTTCCCGGACTGGGGGTCTTTCTGTGCAGAATTTTTATGTTCTGCCTGCGCTTGTTTGGGTTTTCTACGTGTTTGTCTACGTGTGGCCCTGAGATGGACTGGCGCACCAGTCCAATTTGTACCCCTGCCTCTCTCCCAATGTATGCTGGATAGGGTCCAGCAAACCCCAATGATCCCGAATTAGGGAATAAACGGGTTAGAAGATGAACGAATTCAATATTAACCATTTAAGTGGTGTATAATTTATAATTCCTTTGGGAACTTAATAAAACTATAAGATCACGTGACCAAACGACCTAAGCTGTTATTTACGTCGACAGCGAAAAAAAAGATTGACAGATCATTTTACCAATTCGTTCGCTTAAAGGCGTAAACCGGATGTGACGTTTGTTATTATTCTCCCGCCCATTGGTAGATGAATGGCGCGTATGATAAAAGCCTTATGAGAAAAAGGTTCTATTCATTATTTTTCTTCCCGCAGACAGTTATAAGATTAATCATTCGAATAAAGTTAAACTCTCATTAATCGTTATGGATTAAAAAAAACCCAATTCTTTCGGCGTGACGTGTTAAATGTGTTATTGAAAGAGTGAACGGCTTTTGTTTGCTAACGGTCATTTTGCTAAGCTAAATGTTTCTGAGGAGAAACGGAACAGAATTTAAGATTTATTTACAATTCCTGATATTATTTCAAACAAAAGAAAGACAGCTGGGAAAAAAGCTCCTCTACCATGTAGTTTAAGCCAGACGAAGTTTTCCTGATGAAGCGGACATGAACCCATCAGTCAGGCGCAAACTCACAGGAGTTTCCCGAGCCAAGAGCAGCAAATATGAAGAGAATGAAGACAAACCAGGAGAATCTGGTGTTTCTTCTCCACCATCATCATCTCCATCCAGAGAGGAAGAACAGCGTCCGGAAAACAGCACCGTGTCTTTGAGACGAGCAGAAAGGAGTAAAGGTACGAACAATGCGAAAGATTAGTGGAAGTGGCAGCTTGGTGATGTTGCGATTCCAACCTATAATTTCCTTAATTTTACCCATTGAACCTATAGGTCTCTATGCACCATTTGGTAGACACCCTTGTCATTCATTTTCTTACCCGCTTATTCCCTAATTCGGGTTCACTGAAGTTTGCTGGAGACTATCCCAGCACACATGGGACGAGAGGCAGGTCCACACCCAGGATAGGTCGCAGGTTCACACATACAACCACTCACACACGCATTCACTCCTATGGACACTTTAGAACCACCAATCAACCTAATGTGCATGTTTTTGGACTGTGGGAGGAAACCTGAGTATCTGGAGGAAACCCATGCAAGTGCGAGGAGAACATGCAAAGTGCATCTAAAGATCCCCATCCCGGGAATTCATCCCGGGAATTGAGCCCGGGACCTTGTTGTGAAGCGACCATACTAACCACTACACCACCGTGCCAACCACACCCTTATCATGGGTGAATTATTGTAGTGTCCTTTAATAGGGGTTAAGGGCCTTACTCAGGGACCCAAAAGTGGTAAACTTAGTGGTGCTGGAAATTGAACTCTAATATAACACCACCACCGTAACTACTGTACTACTCTATCAACTTACATTTCCTGTAAAAAGTTGTTCAGTTTTCTGCAACCTTCTGTGTATTTATTCAACTGGCCATCAACAAATGTTGTTTTGATAGATACATTCCTTTTACAAGATTATAATATACAATACAAACTGGCATAAATCCTTATGGATCCTAAACTCTAATTCTCTCTATCATTTCACAGAAGTGCACTGCAGCCCATTGTTTGGTGATGATGATGAAGATGATGACGATGCAGAGAAATCACTTATCATCACAGTTGGTATGTTTTCCAGCCCAGGCGCTCTCAGTGATTGTAATTCTTTTGCATGTTACTTGTGGGGGAAGAGAAGTGGCAGATGATAGCTTCACAATAGAGTTAAGTGATTCTGTATTAATGAATTCATATTCCAACCTGTTTATTCCCTTATTTGTGGTCAAGTGGGTCTGCTGGAGCCTATCCCAGTGCACATAGGGCAGGGGTACACCCTGTACAGTTTGCCAGTCTATCACACGGACACACAAACTACACTCACTCACTCACTCACTCCAATGGGCAATTTAGAATCACTAGTCAACCTATTGTACATGTTTGGACTGTGGGAGGAAACCAGAGTGTCCTGAGAAAACCCATGCAAGGAGAACAAACTCTGCACAGAAAGACCTGTGCTTGGGAATTGAACATTGGGACTTTCTTGCTGCAAGGTGGCCATGCAACCCAATCTGGATTCATTCAGTTTATATAATTGAATTCCTTTTATGACCCGTGATTCATGAATGCTTTTCCTCATTTACTCGGATCAGTTATGTCCCAAGTTATTAACAAAACAGATCAATACTACCTGACATCATTCAGTGTTTTAAGTAGATTCCAAGGATCTGATGAGTGCCCTCTAATGGAGATTATGGCTAAAGTAGTCTCCCCTGTTCAATAAGTATTATGGAAGTATATTGTACTAAAATTGTAATTGCAATTGCATGTTCAAGTCCTGTACAGAACTGTCTGCGTAGTGTTTTTTTTTTAATTTTTATTATTTTTTATCTATAAATGAGTTTGTATTTCTCATCTGTATACCGCATCATTATTTTCCTAAAAGCGAATCCTTTCAAGTGGCCTAATACCTATACTAAGTGTAATAAAATTTAGTGCTGCTTTTCCCGGCAGATAGCGAGCAGGGCTGCCGTCGTCAAAGTGGGAAAGTAAAAGGAGGTGTGAAGAGGAAACGAGAGATGACTGAAACAGTGTCACAACAGGAGGAGGAGGAGAATGACCTCCAGCCAGAGGTGGCGATCGACAGAGAACTAGACAGAGAACTGGAGAACAAATCACGCCAACATAACTTGACCTCAGCTAACGTGCGCAGCATTATACATGTGAGTCTGGAGGATTTATCATCTGTAGGATTTATTACATTTTTATTCTATTTAGCGTTCTGACAACATCGATCCCACAGGAGGTGATTACCAATGAGCACGTTGTGGCGATGATGAAAGCTGCCATCAACGAGACTGAACCTGTTCCTCTTTTTGTGAGTACCTGCCTAACAGGAAGTGTGTGTGTGTTGAGGACTTTGGGATTTGACCTGATCTCTGCCTGTGTCTAATATCTTTACCCACGTCTATTCCAGGAACCAAAGATGACTCGCTCTAAACTAAAAGAGGTGGTGGAGAAAGGAGTGGTACGTTTGCACTTTTTCAATCATTCATTTGTCTTCCGAGCTGCTTAGTCCCTAATTTTGGGTCACCGCGGTCTCCCTATCCCAGGGCACATAGGGCAAAAGGCAGGGGTACAGCTTGGAAACTCCACACAGAAACATTACTTGCCTGAGAATCGAATCTGATACATTCTTGCTGCAAGGCAACCGCGCTAACCACTACAACACTGTGCCACCCTTTTTGTCGTCCCCTATTCATTCATGTATTCATCTTCTAACCCTGGGCAGTTTACCAGTCCATCACAGAGCCACACAAACAACCACTCACATGCACATTCACTCCTATAGGTAATTTTGGCTCACTAATCAACCTAATGTACATGTTTTTGGACATGGAAACTGGAGTACATGGAGGAAACCCACAGAAGCATAGGAAGAACATGCAAACTCCGCACAAAATCGAACCTGGGACCTTCTTGTTGTGAAGCAACTGTGCTAACCACTACACCGCTGCAGCGCCCTAAACCCTTTTTGTCGTCTTTAATTTTTTTGTCAGTCAGTGGAACATTTTTGACAAAAACCCAAAGACTACATCTATATGCATTTCCTGCATTTTAACTACTTCCTCATCCAGAGCAATTTACAATTTAATTATTATTATTAATCTAACTGAACAGTTAAGGGCCTTGCAAAAGAGCTCAGCAGTAGCTTGGTGGTGGTGTGAAATCTGTTTATCGATTTCTCCATCTCTTTTTCTGCAATGTCTCTCTTTCTCACTATCTTTCTGTTGCTGTAGTATTTCAGATTAGTATGTAATCCCTGTTTTTTTGTTCTTTTCACCTGTAGGTCATTCCCACCTGGAACATTTCACCAATCAAGAAGCAAAGTAAAGTGCAGGTAAAGAAATCAGGACCAAGAGAATGTCTTCAGATAAACATAATAAAAGGATGTATAAGCCTATCTTGACTTTTTTTTAAAGGGTCCCCAGTTTGTGGATATTCCTTTGGAGGAGGAAGACTCGTCTGATGAAGAGTATCACCCTGGGGAAGAGGAGGAGGATGAGACGGCAGAGGACGTAAGACAGGATTCTTAAAGAAAAAAATAAGTAAAACAAAACTGATTCTGATCTGAATCAAATTTGCGTGTTTGTGTGTGTTGTAGACTCTTTTGGAAAGCGATTTAGAAAGTACAGCTTCATCACCACGTGGGACTCGGCTAAGCCTCAACAGATCCTACAGTGAATGTGATGTGGAAAACAGCTACAGCCCCAGACAGGTAACACACACAATATGTAATAATCTTATATGACAAGCAGTAATATTAATGTGTTATGATATATGCAGAATATTAGTAAGCAATTTTTTTTATCCTCTTTCCGCTCAGATTTCACGCAAATCACAGCATGTGCCCGTGGCAGTCATTCCTATGGGTCCCCCTCCACCCCCTCAGGGCCCAGAGCCTCCCCGACTCCAGCCTGAGTGCAGCTTTATGGAGAAACTCTATGCTGTGGATGAAGAGCTGGCTATTGGTTCTGATTGCATGGACTCCTACCAGGTAGATCTGATACAAAATAGGTGGACTTTTCTGTAAGATTTCATGCCTGCCATGTCTTCTGTCACTCTGTCTTTCTCTCTATCCCCTTTTCACTATCTATTTATCCATCCATCCATTCATGTTTATACATCTACTCATTCCTGTCTGCCTGCCTGTTTGTTCATTTATTCATTCATCCATCCATCCACTATCCACTCTTTTTTTTCTTTCTGGCTCCCTCTCCTGCTTTCTCTCTCTTTTTTTTTTTCTTTCTTTCTTTTGAATCTTTAAATTACTCACACTTTTTGCTTTTTTCCTTGTATTCTCCATCTTTGTGTCTTTCTCTTTTCTCTCTATGTGGGGTAAATGCTGGCTTAGTGGTTAAGGTGTTTGACTGATACCAGAAAGAACGGGGTTTAATTCCCACCTCCACCAAGCAACCTGTTGGCCCTTAACCCCCAATTTCTCAATTGTACAAGAGATCAAATGTAAGTCGCTCTGGATAAGAGTGTCTGCCAAATGCTGTAAATGCGCGCGCTCTCTCTCTCTCTTTCTTTTCTTTTAGTCTCTTAGCTCTACAGGAGTGGAAGGGGAAGAGAGTCTGATGGCATTTCGCACTCGGTCCAAACGGCCACTAAGAAATGTACCTCTGGGTCGTTTAGAGGCAGAGCTTCGAGCTCCTGACATCACTCCAGATATGTATGAGTTTGGCACAGCCCATGAGGACAAGGAGTGGACCCGGTGGTTGCAGGGCCTCATGAATTCAGATGTGGAGAATGAAGGTGTGCAAATGCTGTCAATCATGTCCAGTATTTAGGGGTTACATAAACATTCATAACCTTCTCTGTGCATCTCTGATTAGAGGAAGGTGATGACGATGATGATCCGGAGTATAACTTTCTGGCTGATATTGACGAACCGGATGTGGAAGATTACCGGAACGATAAAGCTGTCCGCATCACCAGTAAGTAATTTAAATATCAATTTATCTTAACACTGAGTCGTGCTTTTCCTTATGTTGTTCACGTAGTTCTTGGTTCTTTATTTCAGAAAAGGAGGTGAACGAGCTGATGGAGGAGCTGTTTGACACTGTAAGACATGATTAAACAGTCACTGTCTTTGTGTCCTGTATATGTCCCTTACTTCTGAACACTCTGTATATTTTTCATTTTATAGTTTCAAGATGAATTATTGGGTCAGGATGATGAAGGCCATGAGGAAGAGGAGGAAAAGGAGGAAGAAGGCACTCTTCAGCAAGAGCCACCTAGTATTCTGGAAATAATTCAGTAAGACCTAAGCAAAGCTTTTAATATAAAAACATATTTAACATTTTAGGTAGATTGTTTTTGTAGTTTGGGTTGTGTGTGTTTTTGTGTGTAAACAGATATGAGGATCCTTTAGCAGATATTCTGAACCAACGTTACCGCACAGTAAAGGAGCAGTTGGATGCTATCCGTAAGCGAAAGGCCTTGTTGGAGAGTAAAGGGGTGTCGGTTCCTCTTAAACGCACCACTCATCCCACTTCCTTGTATCTAAGCCCAAAACAGAAGCTCCGCCTCCAACAGCAAATACAACAGGTTGGTTAGTAGATTTAAACCCAAAATATATGCTGACATCAAACGTGTCAGTTATAATTGTATTATTATAACATTCTTTATTGTTATCGGGATAAATGTTACCTAAAAAAAATGTCTGCTGGTTTCCCATTCATTTTCCAACACCACTCTTCTAAGCCTAAAAAATATTTAATACAATTGCAGTGCAGTCGGCTCATGGCTTTAAAGAGAGGAATGTGGAAGGGCAGATGGTGGTAGATTTTGCTAAAAGGATGGAGATGGCAGTGGTGAAC
>JAOTRA010000009.1:8352309-8371956 GCA_026260255.1 Pseudolaguvia tuberculata | reverse complement strand
GAGAAAGAGAGAGAAAGAGAGAGAAAGAGAGAGAAAGAGAGAGAAAGAGAGAGAAAGAGAGAGAGAGAAAGAGAGATCTCCTCTACTTACCCGGCTCCAGATCCAGAATCATATCCAGAGCTTGTCTATAATGAGGAACCTGCTCATTGAGTCCAGTGAGATTGAATTTATCCTGTATGTAATCCTCATCCACCTGAACAGAATAGAGACAGAAGTGTGAACTCAGGTAGGTGAATCGGTCGAAATGGTAAATGCTAATGTACTCGGGCTTAAAACCGTGGCTGTGTGTGTGTGTGTGTGTGTGTGTGTGTGTGTGTGTGTGTGTGTGTGTATATATAAAGACACGGGAACCGGAAAATAAAGCAGATCCACACCTCACAATACTAACCTCACAGAAGAACTCATTCCCGCGGAGACCACAAAACCAAGAGATCCACGAAACTTCCTCTGAGCTGCTCATTTTGGAGGAAACTAGTTCAAGGAACAGAGGAACTTTTAGTACATTTATCAAGTCAGCATAATTCCAAGAAGATTCCCGGACGGATCAATGCGGAAGGAGTTTAGTGCTTCCGGGGCAGCGATTCATACCACTTACAGAAGCAAAGGAATCAATGCCAAGTCAATAAAAACGGAGCTCCACACACACACACACACACACACACACACACACACGGTGGCCACGGTTTTAAGCGCGAGTACATTAGCATTTACCATTTCGACCGATTCACTCTCAACGGTAAATTAGCATCGACGCTAAAGTGCAGCAAGTAGTACAATGACTAGATTGTTTCAAATTTATTAACAAAAACATTTATTTAAGCAATTTATCAACCATTAATCTAATTTTTCGCTTTTTAGGCACATTTATTTAACTGAATACATAAATTCAACATGGCGTGCGGTTACACAGATCCCAGTAGGCCGCAAGAATAGCGACAGACACTATGTTGCCATACGGCCAGTCGTAGAGCAGATTAGCAGTGAAAACACGGCCCTGAAACACACACCGACTCTTTACACACCGAAGATTAAGCGGAACTTCGTGCTGGACGATTATTAAACAGTATCTCTGACCCTCACCTCCCGGTTTCGTGCTCAACTGCAGCAACACAAGCAATCTCTGATTAGCATATGACGTTTTACGCAACGTGATGACGTAGTTTCAACCCAGGGAATGAACGTGTAGAACAAATTTATAGGGGGATTTTGGAGGAAAGATGGAGGGCATTTTAAAATTATTTTAAATAATAATGACTCTTTACAGAGTCTCCCCGCGCACTCAGGTTTCCTCACAGACCAAAAACATGTACATTAAGTTGATTGGTGATTCTAAATAGCCCATAGGAGTGATTGTGTCTGTGGCCCTGTGATGGTCTGGCGACCTGCCTCTCGTCCTATGTGCCTCTCGCCCTATATGCGCTGGAATAGGCTCCAGCAGATCCCGACCCATAACCCCGAATTAGGGAATAAGTGGGTAAGAAGATAAATGAATGGTGGAAATCATTCTTCCTATGGATGAGACAATAATCCCAAAAAATTATTCAAGAAAACAGGAGGAATGTGTACATTAGTGTGTGTTGTGGCAAATTGGAGGTAAACTCTGCAGGACACCAGGCCCCACAGGAACCACTATAATAGTGATCACTGATCTAAAACATTGGCTACTTTTCACCTTTATTGATGGAATCAGAGCGATGAAATTGGGAAGAGATAAAGGTAGAACAATTTACACACTTGGGTGCTGACACTTTATCCCAGTAGACCATGGCTCCATGTACTTTAAAAGATCAAACTTTTAAAATGTAGATAAAAAAAACAACCTTAAATTAGTCAAACCAAACAAATGCAAAATTCTAAGTGAAACAACATTAATCCATGCAAAATAACTTCACACATCACATGAGTTGAATTAAAACGAAAAGATTTTTTATTTAATTCTTTTTCTCTGTATATTTTATTATAATAAGACACTTCTCTGCATGTACATTGCTCCCATGAACGTAAAAATGGCAACAATCATTTCTGGGAATGTAAGTTGGGGTAGACGTACTTAGATACATACATGAGTGTATACCAAGGCTCCAGTATTAAACCATAAATGCTATAAACGCTGTAACCACCCCGGGGGTACCTTAGTGCGGTCAGAAGTAGAGTACAATCGTAAGTATTCGAGGAATACGGTACGGGTAGTATTATTTACTTATTAAACATGGGTACATATGATAATAACCACATCCATAGACGGCTAAATGTTTTTGAAGTATAAAAGATAAGCACTCGGAGCCTGAAGCGTGACTGCCAATGCACAGGCTTTCCAAACAGCAAATCAGGATGTGTTCATGCTAAAATGTAAGTAACAAACCCCCCACCCCCCCCCCCCCTGCAAAAAAAAAAAAAAAAAAAATAAAGAGAAAATTGCTGTTAAATGATTTTTCACTGCAAGTACTTCATTTGGATAAACATACACACACTTGAATGCATATGCATGAATGTATATAATTAACACGGTTTAAACAACCTGGTATCATACCCAAAAAGAAAGAAAACGCCTTTATCTCACACACACACCAAACAATATACATACAGTAGAGATAATGCACGCACGCACACACACACATCAGTTGCCCTATACACTTATACGTTACATTTATAAGCTCCATTTAGTTATCCAAATTTCTCTCCAAACAGGTATCTCCAGAAAACAAACTAACTTACAGCAGTAGTTAAATATCTATGCCGGTCAGAATACACTAGAGCATGTCCCTGTAACTGTTCAGATGTGTACTTGATTTATTTCTTTTATCATCAATGTGGGTCACATGCAACTTTTCCTTTTACACTGTTACCTTTGCAATACTTTTCAAAACAAAAACAAACAAAAAAAAAAAAATTAGGAAAATATGACGAGATGATTTGTGAAACGTCAGCTTCCCAGCCAAACTCCGACGTTTACCAATACTCCGGGTTCAACACACCAGACACCAGAGGCAGCACTTCAGTACATCGTACTACTCCTTAAACATAAGATATATCGGACGGCAATGGGACTAAAAAATATAAATTTTTAGCTTTCTACATTTATTAGAACTGGAAACAAATGTAACAGCACAACACTTAGTGCTTAAATGGGTTTAAAAGTAATCACAATAGAATACAAGAGATGCATAGAACAGAGGGAATATAGCATAAGAGGAAGGAAAAAAAGGAAGGCGAAAAAACTTTCATTCTAAACTGCAAGGTTCTTCAAATAATAAGTATTCTAGGTTAAAGGACAACTCTTAAAAACTGCCTTATAATGAAATGATGTTCCAGGACAGAATTAAAAGAGTTTCATCAACACGCACAAATTCAGTCTTATTATAGCCGGAAACACATGTTTGTAAATAACAGATTTGCTATTCTATGTAAAAGCTGATCCAGCCAAATAAGGAAAATAAATCAAAAACAATTAAACAAAAAAAAACCAAAAAAAAAAAACCATGCATCCAACAGTCTGGAATCTATAGTCACACTATATAATAAGTTCCGCGGAAGGCGCCACAGCAGTGATATTTTAGATGGTAAATGTGATTAGTACTTTAGAGGTTGGGCAAGCAGAAATGAGCAATAAACTGGAACACAGGAAAAAGGATGTTGATTAAAAAATGTATTTTAATGACCTGCTTTGCAGAGAGAGAGAGGGGGAGAGAGAGAGAGAGAGAGAGAGAGAGAGAGAGAGAGAAACAGTACAGCCCTAACTTTATAAGGGTGGGAATATGAAACGTAAACTCAACGATGAGGTAAAATAAAGGACAACACAGAAAGGAGGAAGAAAGAAAAAACATACCAAACATATCTTCATTATTAAAAGAGTACCTGCACACCTAACCCCAAAAACTGCTAAACCCCCAACATAGTATAAATACACAGTGAAATCACAAATATTGGCCTTCCATAAATATTTCCAGACACTTCTCCATGCTACAAGGTCTTCTACACACTCTGCAGTCACATGTCGAGTTTGTATCTGAGTGTCAGTTTGAGGTCATATTGTGCTTGTATATGCAAATATTTTTTTATTTAAAGGGTTGCCAATTAATATAACAGGACATCTAATGTAAGTAGAATATGGGGCATGTGTGTAAGGGAAAAAGGTGTGCATGGACAAATAAAAAGGACAAGACAAAAGAATTAAATCAAGGGTACTAGAATGAGTGTGTACAGCATCTTCATAACTATCATTTACAGTAATAATAATAATAAATGTAATATGTTAGAAGTTGTGAATTGATAGATGAATGGGAGGAGAAAAAGAAAGATAGATTTGAAATGTTGCCAAAATAAAAGGAGGGAGGGAAGAAAGGGGATCATTTTCTGTTCTTGGGAGATGGCCAGTTGCCACGTCTCTCACCACGATTGGACCCTCCATTAGCTGATACGCTACCAGGTCCGCCACTACTAGGTGGACCTCTGGAACCTCGTCCACCACCGGTGCCAACCCTTCGATTCTGCCTTTCCATCCCAGGCCGCTGGCTGGAGAAGCTCCTCTTATTGGCAGCCAATTCTTTAGTACTTCCATCTCTGTCAACACCGCCCCCTCCACCGCTTCCTCTTCCAGAAGGGTGGAAATGATGATAGGAGGAATAGGGTTTTCCACCTCCACCCCCCTCTCTCTCCCGAAACTCTGCAAAGTCACTGCTTTCAGAGGCAGTTTCCCATTCCTCATTGGCCTGATCAGAGTTCTGGTTGGAGACATCTGGAGATTTGGCACCACCTGTCTGATGGTGGTTATTGTGGTGCTGAGAATGACCACTAGAATTGCCATGGTAGTGGTGGTGGTGGTGATGGTGGTGACTATTTAAATTCATGTTTCCACCCCCTGGATAGCTGCTATTATTACTGGTTGCAGAGATGTTGTGGTTTATATTTGCAACACCAGAAGTGGTGGACACATTAGGTGTTCCATCTTGAATTGAATTTTGGAGTGGTGATGCAGATCGCTGTGCACCCACAGCTTCCATTATTCCACTACTTCCGTTCATACGGGCTGCATTTTCCCGCTCCTGTTTAAGCCGACGGAATCTGGGGGGCTTGTCTTGCTGATGTTGGGAACGGCCATGGCGCCTGCGACGAGGAGGACGCTCGAATCCTCTATGCAAAATGTTACGACCATCTACATTAGGCAAAGAAAGTGATTTGGGTCCAGAGGAATTGGTGCTGCTTAAAGTCTGGGCCACGCCTCCATTTTCAGTGCCTACATGGGCAGTTGAGGGTACTGTAGAATCAATGATTACTGAAGAATTTACGCCCTGATTTTGAGATTGACCCTGTTCAGTTGCCTTCTGCTTTTTTTCCCCATTAGCTCCATGGCTTGGTTCTTTAATTAAGGAAGATTGTTGGGGTGCGTGTTGCCTTCGAACTGATGCACCTGTTTTAGCAGACATGCCTTGAGAGGAACCAGGCCCTGATCTGTGTCCACCGGACATATCACCACCACTGTTTGAATGTCTATAGAAACCACCTCCAGGGGCACCTCCACCTCTGCCACGCCTGGATGGCACTCCCCTTGGGGTGAACACTCTAGTTTGAGTATTTCTTGGTGGTGCTGAAGATGTTGCACTGCCCACACCTAGATTCGCTCCCCCTGTTGCTTTCTTTGTAGATGGCTTACGATCTTCCTTGTCAGAGTGTGCAAGGTCACTAGCAGCACTCTCACTGCCTGTTTCAGAGCCTCTTTGCCTTCTTCTTTTCGGCACTTCTTCATACTCTGATCCCTCGCTTCGAGTTTCGCTGTGGTTTCTGGCACGTCCAGGGTTTGGCTGCGAGCCTGCTAGGCCATGTCTCCCAGATGAACCTTCCCGTTTATGATCTTGGTTAGAGGAGCCATGTTGATAACCACTACTTGCTGCGGCTCTGTAGTCTCGGGTGCTTCTGCCCCCTGCCCTTCCCCGTGCACTGCCTGCATAACTGCCCCTGTAGCCTCTGCCTCGACCATAGAACTCACCTCTTCCGCGGCTGCTTCGGCTTCCTCGAGAAGAACTGCCATGGTATGTACCACCCCCTGCATTGCTGCTTGACTCATGCAAATGCTCTCGGTCCTTCCTTGAATGTGGTGCTAAAGAACCAGTGGTTTGGACAGGGTTCTCGCCTTCTTTGAAAGCTTTACTACCACCACCACCACCACCACCACCCCTGTTGCCACTGTTTCTTGGCTTTCCTAGAGAAGCAGAATCATCCTTACTAGAAGGTCCAGATGAAGCATGAAAATGCGACACTGATCCTTGTTTAACTGATGCATGGTTGGCATCTTGGTCTTTATCTTTTGCAGATGCTACAGACTTTTTCTCAACTCCATCACCTTCACAGACCTCTCTCTTTATTTCCTTAAGTACAGGACGCTTAATAGGGCCTACTCGCTTGTTTAGGTTTCCCCCTCCTGAATGGGAAACAGGCTTTTCAATATTACCCGTCAAGTGTTCTCCCATGCTTCCACCCATTGCAGAACCTCCCTTTCTGTTATGTGCATGTCCACCACTTGCACTACTGCTTCCAGGCCTTGGGCCCCACTGAGTTTCAGTCTTTTGCTCCCGACCACGCGAGTTAGATTTGGGGTGGTGGTGGTGCTGTTGCAAGGAATGCTGGGAGGACTGTGTGTGATGGTGAGTAATCCCAGGTTTGTCCTGTTTACGTCCAGCAACACCCCTGTGTCCAGAGTCATGATCATGTTGGGGTGGAGGATCATGTGTTAGCTGCTTTCTGCTGCCATCCTCTCTGGCTGAAGAGGAGGAGGAGGAAGAAGAGCAGGAGGAAGAAAGGCATGGTTGTGGAAGGGTAGGGGATATTTCCGTCTTTTTGGACTCTGCTACTCTTTCTCGCTCTCTAACATTCTCCTGTTTGTGTTGATGGAGAGTGTAATGTGAGGGATGAGCATGGTGATGTTGTAAATGTGGGTTGTTCTCCAAAAGAGTGAGATCAGCACGGCCATTGCGGTCAAAGTGGGCATGTGGAGCACCCCAGATTTGACTTTGCTGCCCACCCTGTTGTGCCTCATCTTGATGGCCAAAGCCACGAAGTTCTCCAGTACTATTAACCCTCTGCTGCGTGTGAGCAACCACCCTGGATCCATTATCTGAAAAGCTGCTGTAATTTCCACGGCCTCCCATGAAGGACTGGTGATGGCCAGTTTGTGTTCCCACAGGAGATATTGCCTGATCAGTGGCGCCAGAGGGAGAGTTAGCAGCAACAACAGGTGATGGAATGGTACATGTAACTGCATCTCGACTGCGCACTGGAGGAGTGTCACTTCTGTCATAGTAAAAAAAATTAGTGTTAGGCTGCAAGTCTCCTTATAAGAAACATTTGACTTTAATTTAGAGTTACCGATTAGTTACAATAAAAGAAGGAAATACAAAATAAAATAAAATGTGCTCCCTTCAACGCAAAATGTGGGCATGCAATTGAAGGGAGCTATAATAGATTTCAAAATGGGCTGGTACGCTGTAGCAACGTTTTATACTTTAAATATTAAAGTATAAAGTATAAATATTAAAGTACCATTCTACAATAGAGGCCCAAGAGAAAGTCTCCAAGACACTATTAAAGTACTATTAAATACAGATTAAAATTGTTACACAGCTAAACATAATGCCTTTTTCTGGTTACAAGAGTTACAGACAATGGGAAAAAACTCACAATACGTCTTCTAATAAAATACTATGCCAACTCCTTGAAATATAAAAAGTGATGAACTAATAAGTCAATGATTTACCTGACACCTTTGCCAATGTCCTCTTCCTCCAGAGCTTGTTTCTGCCTTAAAGGGGAACTCAAAGCCCTACCCTCTCCAGTCCCTGGGAAAACTTCAGGCCCCCAAGCCAGTTTAGGATCCATAGGTGGTGTGCCACGGGGAGGATTAGGTGGACCTCCGTGCTGCTGCCTATCAAATTGCTCAGATCCAGAGCCACCAGAATCTGAGCGCTCTCGACTCATCAGCCCTGAAAAAATGTATATAGCATATAATTTAAGTGGTGTGCAACGTTAATATCCTATTGAATTTTGTCAAAAATATAATAAAACAAACCAGTGGGATGCATGCTGGCTGGATAATAATCCAAGGGTGGGCGGCCCTGCATAATGCGAGGGTCCATATAGGGCATCATCACCCACCGAGGGTCAAAGCTCATAGGAAGAGGCGGAGGGCGTCCCATGGAGTTAGGCGGGTATAGAGCTGGCTGTTTAGGGCCAGCTTGTGGCGTTGCACTAGGAGTCGGACCCTGCTGAGGTGCTTGAGACTGCAGCTGGACTTGGGCAACCTGGCTGTGCTGCTGCTGCCACTGCTGCTGCTGTTTCATTAGCTGTTCCTGTACACAAAAACAATTGTTTAACAGTTACACTTTAATGTTTTTGGCAATATACATTACTACATTTTTGCAAGCCCATATTCTAAAAAAAAGTTACAATATATGTTGGTCCTTTTTTGGGAATAATTGCACAAATGCTGTTTGAAACAGCAGTACTAAAGATCATAACTATTTTTTTCCCCCCATAATGGTGTGACAGTATTCCAATATTTCACATCCGTATTTATTATTAAGTTTTAAAGTAATTTATATTTGTTAATATTTACATAAAAGTCACTGATCTACAGTAATTGTATCAGAAACAAGATAAGGTTTAAGTTTATTAAGTTCAAATCCAGAGCACAGCTACAAATTACCCCAAGAATGTAAAATAATGTACCTATTTAATGACTATATCGTTCACACAGAATACACGTACAGAATCACCAACCTGTTGTTGCCTCTGAAACCGTGGTGGCAGGGACTTCTGATACTTGGAAAAACCTTGGTTAGGCATTCCACCCCCTGACCTTCCTGTTCCACCCATAACTGTTTCTACCTTCACTGTCTCATCTCCGCTTCTGCTGCTGCGAACGTGTGTGTTACTTGACACTGGTTCCTCTTTGACTTCCCCTGGTACAGGGACATCATGAGGCTGCTGATGCAGGGAGGGAGCAGGCTGACCAACCTGCTGCAACTCTGGAAAAATAAAAAAGAAAAATGTTTGAATGTCAGATTAAATTTTAAATAGATTTAAACTAACTATCTGACAGTTCTTTAACCTGTGTTTGAGTCATGGCTGCTGTTGCTGCCCGCTCTCTGTCTGTTATTAGCAGTCAGTGTTAATGTAGTGCCACCCAATGGAGCAGATGCAAGAGGTGGCTCTTCTGTATCTATGCAGGGTGATGGGGGCTGACTGGTGCTGGATGAAGAGACTGAAGCTGTGATGGAGGGAGTGGGGCTGTTTGCAGGAACATCCACAACAGCATTGGGCTTCTGTTGAGGTTGCTGCTGTTGCCTTTGTTGTTGCTGCTGCTGCTGTTTCTCATCCAGCCTCTTCAATTTCTCAGCACATGCAGCACGGCGCTCTTCTTCCATTCTGCGCTCCTCTTCCTCACGGCGACGCCGGGCACGCTCAACAGCTGCAGAGATCTCTGACGATGACTGCTTCCTGCGCTGACGCCATGTCTCATCTTCATCCTCGCCCTGTGTCTGGGCATTGGACGGGGGAGGTGTGGGTCCTTTTTGTTGCTGGACCTGAGCACATGAAGGCTTCAACTGAGTTGAGGGTCGCTCCTGCAAAAAGACAAAAATGGCAGCGAATTAGAACGCTCGTCCAAGCATGCATATCACTTGCAACACCATATAGATGCTCACAGAATGTGCAGACTAAATGATTAAACGTTTAAATTGGGTGGTTCTTTGTTAACACTGGTGGGAACTGTAGACAAAATATAACGACTGTAAATATTTAAACATTAAAAAAGGCTCCTCTCATCATTTAACACCAGTTTCGCACTTTAAGTGAACATAAATGACTAAACCAGTGGCAACATCTACAATGAATTTATACAATGTTTTCCTACTATAGGCCATACAGAGTAAGTGTTAAACACTTAATGCTCATGAAGTGAATAAACTAGGACAAACTTTTTACTCGCAAAGAAAATGAACAATGAAAACACATTTACCAAATAAATTTCAGCCTGGCAACCAAGGTCATGTTATTTTAGCGTTAATGGACTAATGTGTGAACTGATCTTTGTACTGACGAAAACAAGATGATATCATTGCATTGAGTCTGTGTTCAGAGCCCACAGTGGCTTCTCCTACTGCAAAAGCAGTAACCACCAGGAAGTAGAGATTTTTCCTCTTTAATTCAATGTATAGAACCAGTGCTTTATTCAAAAATTATCTATGTAAATATTGCGCATTTCTTTAATTTGCAAATATGGATAGAAAACGACGTTTACAGCATTAGGCAGACACAACCGTACAATTGGAGGGTAAGGGTCATGATCAGGGGCCCACAGTGGTGGCATGGTGCTGCTGGAAAAAAACATGTTTGTTATTGCATAGTCTGTTGTTGCCAAAATAAAAAGGCTCCGGATTTGCGTCGATACTTGCAGATGGTGTCATGTGGATCTTACCTGGTAGGGTCCACTGTTTCCCTCCTCCTCGGCCCAGTTGGGCTTGCTGGAGGGTGCTGGGGCAGCTTCCTCAGTTGGGACAGGAGGTGTACGCCTCAAGGTGCTTCCACTCTCAGACATCAGAGAACGTGAACTTGGGGCAGGTCCGTCCTGGGATTTCTGCTGCTCCCTTTGTTCACTAAAGATGGGTTAAATAAGGACAGATGCGTTTAAATTCTTGTTTAATATTCAAATCAGCATAATAAAACTTTACATATTTCAAAAACATACAGAATTTCGTTCTTGCTTTCAGTCTCCTCTTCATTTCCCTCATCTTCACCTTCATCATCACTGAACTTCAACTTGGCTGAGTAGTCAATCTCCTCCTGTGCACCTGACAAAAAATGGCAAAAAATACAATTTATAAAAATGCCCCGACATATTAAAAATCAAACCTTTTTATGCAACATACTTACCGGCCCAACCGTCATCTCCATCATGGTCTAGCTCATCCAGCTCCTTCAGGTCATCCTGTTTTAGAATAGAGGGGCGTTTGACTGCTTCACCAGGTGGTCTTCCCTCTGGAGGAGGCCCACCCTGAGAACGAGAGAATCTGGAGAAAAGAGATAATGAAAAGAAAAAAAACAATTACTACGTACAGTTTACAACTTGTTCTATTACAATATTTATATGCAAATAGGGTGTGTCTTACCGAGAGGCCTCATTTGGTGGTGGATACCTGTACGGCCCTTGTGGACCATATGGTGCTGGAAAGGGCAAGTATGGTGGAAACATCTAAAACAAAACAAGAGAGTACGAATTACATTGCAACTACATCACTACAAATAAGCTTAAGTGTAATGGCACAAAGAAAAAGAAAAAAGTTACATTTTATACTTACAAAGGGAGGCAAAATTCCTCTGTAAGGAGGAAACTGCGGGCCAACTGGCTGAGGAAGGGGAAGAGTGGGGCTACCAGCAGGCGGATTTCTAAGTGGCCCATGAGGGGGATTCTGAAGGAGAGGGGCTCCAGCTGCCCCCTCTAATCCCATGGCTACCACAACACCACCCTCTGCTGCCCCCTCCCCAGCTATGGTGGGTGCCAGTGCGCGGCCCCCACCATCCCGCCAACTCGTCACATCTGGAGAAAAATTAATAGTGGATCAGAAAGCAGACAAGAATAGCTACATATCCATATACATACATATGAAAATCCCCATATATAGTTTACAAACACTCACTCTGGGGGCGGAGGCTTGGTCCTGGCCCATACCACTGATCTGCAGTGGCCTGTTCTTTGCCAGCTTTGTCCTGGTCTCCCGCCGCCTGCAGGGTGGGAAATTCCTCGCGAGAGAATGGCGACTGTTGGTTTAATCCCTTTCCACCTATCCAGAGCCAGGAATGAATAGCCATCAACACAAGTATGGATTTATTTAACCCCTTTTATTTAAGTTTTTTTTTTTATCTCATTCAATAAAATAAGTTGTGCATATCAATATTATCAGTCACTGACACGTTCACCTACTGCAAGCTGCATCAAAAGCAACAGACACTGAGGAGATTTTTTTTCTACATCAGTAAAAATAAACATAACGATGCCACAGAAAAATTACACTATGAAAAGTAACTTTCAGTGTATGCATGAATTATAGATAAACAGCTGGATCAGCTGGGCAGATGAGCTTACATTTATCAATAATTTATACCAACTGCTTAAACAATTTGCTTCTTTATAGATGTGCCCAAAATAGCAGTACATTTAATGTAAGAGGCAGAAATTTACCATCTCCTTGTACTCCATGTGTGACACTGGCTTGAGCCCAGGACCTTGTCCCTGCGACTATAGCTGTAGTTTGGGTCTAGAAAAAAAAGTTCATCCTTATTTCAAAAAGCTGTGTTTTAACAATGTGAGTCTGGTAATAAATAATAAAAACGGATTAATGTAACATAACGTGCTACAATTTGGTTGGCTCTATCCAAAGCACACAATGCTTAAGCAAATATTTGAGAAAGAACTTTTTGACTGTTCTATTCATACATACATACATGGACGCATGTTGATATGACATCCCAGCAGTGTAAATCTCAAGAAGGATATTGTTGAACTTGTGTAATGTTGAATGAGCATAATTTAATTACAAAAAAATACATTTAATTTTAGCATTAACAAGATATGCCACCTCTTGAGCTGGAGGTGTTCTCGGCAGGCTCGGTGCAGGAGTCTGTGAAGCCACAGGCTGCTGCGATTCCAGCTGCGGTGCTGATGATACATCGGTACTGCAGGGATATGAAAAGCTTTTCAATATTATACACCAAACATGATACATAAAGAGGAGACAGTATAAAAATACACTAAATATAAAAAGAGATGATAATCATATCATGAATGATTTGTGCCACTGTTGGGTCCTTCAGCAAGAACCTTAGCCCTTATTGTTACAGGGGCTCCCCGTCCTATTTCACCTTGTGCTCTAACCCCGACTAACTAAGATGTGACGAAATCATTTCACTGTTTTGTAAAACATATGTGACAAACACGTTTAATCTTTCCTAGAATATATGTGGTTGTAACAAAAACATGCTGTTACAGGAAAATAATTGACTTTAAACACTATTAAGTTGTTCCTTTTCCTGTAAAAGCATAATACATTGTCAGTTTTTAATGGTCATGTATTTCCAGTAATTTTATTACTACCGCGGCAATTTTGCAATTATAATAAAAATAAGTCATCCTTCTCCCCAGTAAGTTTGCCAGAATCAATTGCTTATGCTAGGATTTATCATATATTGGGTGTGGGACATTTTATATTTTCAAAAGAAAACAAATCTTCTAAACAGACTGAGATTATAACAGAACATACAACAGGATATTAAATAGATTTTAAATATGATTTTTTTTAAATCTGGATCAGACAAACCATGGCTTTTTGTTTTTTTTATATAAGAAACCAACAAAAACCTCTTGTAATTATATGCATTAATTTAATATAATTACACACCTGAAAAACAAAAGCTTTTCCGCGTTCAGCGCTTTACTGTATTTAAAACACAAAATTCGAAAACACTACCAAACATTGGCTACCAGATGCTGGTAAAAGCTTTTAGCAGCGTTAGGCTGAAAAAAAAACTGAAGGCTCGAGCTGTACTTCATTATAAAAATGAACACACCTCTTTGGGTCTGCTGATTCTGGCTTGCTTGCCCATCCTGTGCCGTCTTTGGGAACGAGCGTGACGTTGGGGTCGTTGCCTTTGTTCTCCGCCTTCAAACTGGGCAGGTTGGCTGGGGGGGGCATGCGCCGTGCAGAGGCAACTTTACCAAGAGACTGCAAGCCATGACGAGGGGCAACTACAAAGACAAAAGTCGGATTAGGACTTATGCAAACAATTTTACTTGATACCAGCAGAAAAAAGGAAAAAACAGTCGTGGATGAGTAAAATATAAAGAAAATTCCTCTTCATTATTAATTGCTCAGAAATGTGTCACCATCTAATGTTAACAATTTGAAACTCCAGTACACCAGGCTGAGTCTAAGCAGGGTTTGTGTAAATCATAATAATGCAATAAGGCTTTTTGTGCTCACAGTCTTAAACAAAGCTTGTTTCTCCTCGACAAACAACCAAAAAAATTCATTCCACTCATACATTTGTCTAATGTGTTTGATTAACTTGATGTGTTTAATAGGTGTGCATCAGGTACCTATGATAACTTTTTGTTGCTATATGTCTTACACTTAGTAACTGTATGATCATAGTGGGTACAGAGTTAAATCTTAGGAACACTGACTACAATATAAACAACTTTCCTAGAAAGAACCAGAAAACACAAAAGCTGCAAGACTCCAGCGCTAATTTGTCATTTCCAAGGTATATTTTAACAAACTGAATGGCAGCATAAATTTATATTAAACAGTAAAATGTGTAAAAATATTAGCAGGTTTTTCCATACAATTAATAAAAATAATTTTTGGATGAAACCAGTCAAATATGTTGAATAATGAAGTAACAATATAATTGCTAAAGTAGTTAAGACAACATTTTAGGGGACACCACAGACAACTAGTGTGATTACATCCTAGATACAAAACTAGGGAAAACCAGGAGACACAAACTAAAAGCTAAACAAAATAAAAGCCGCAAGCACATGGGAGACTAATTATTCTGGCTTCTGTTCAAGTGAATGAGAGCAGAATGAAGGATCAGAGGTGGACAAAGCGGTAGCCCAGGTGCTTAGGACACGATGCTGGCGTACGCTGGCTATTCGCTTTTATTCATAGCTGCTTGACTGACAAGTGTGCTCAAGTGGGCAAGCAGCAGTTGGTAGTGATTTTTAGGTATAATTTAAAAAGCAAAAACTGCTGGCTTTCACATAAGAGATTTTTTGTAGTGTGAAGCATAAGAAACATCAAAGACTTGTAATGAAATGTAAATGCAAAAATAAAATAAATTAAAAAAAAAAACCCTCACCAACAGGCTTCTGTACTTCAAGGCTTTTTCCTTTGTAGGTATCAAACAGGTTGAGAGACGCATACTTGGTTTTGCCATCCTTCCCCTTTGCTGTTTGCCCAGAGCGCTCTGACATTGCGCTGCACGCTCATTGAGTATGGTGAGGCCTGAGACTGTGGCGGATTTAAAAGAGAAACAATTATTTTTGATGATGTAGGATAAAATTATATCCCGTTAAGAATCAAGCACACAAACCAGCAGCCCTTATAATTATTTCTGGAAATCATTACATAATGCAGTGACGTGTTAGCAGCAGGTAAAAAAAAATTATAGCGGGTAAAATGGGTGAGTGATCCAGTTTCCAATCTTTCTTTACAGATGGATTAGACCTAAAGAAAATTATTTTAGGTTTAAAAAAATAAAATAAATGGCAAACTATGTGACAGACCTAAACTTCTAGAAGATTTAATGGTTAAACAGGGCACCATATTGTTACTCCAACCAAGCGAACAAACAGTGTTTATGGTCCCAGTACAAACTCTGAATAAATGTTTCTCCGAGTCTAATAGAGGCCAAAAACTATCATTTTTTTTCACAGATTAATCTGTGACTCATGATTACTATGGCGCAAGTCATGATTCTGCTCTGCTGTGTAGTGCTTTCTGGTTCTACTACATATTAACATTTACATATTTTCATAATTTACATATATGTCATAACAGGAAAGTGCCTGCGATTTAAACAACACACTTATATTCTTAATTATGTGGATACACATTAAATTAAAAGCAAGCAGGTGACTGTCACACATACAGACACACCTTTATTTGTATAACACACAGAGCAGAGACACTGTTGGCACCTACTTGCATTAAAACAAAAATATTTTTCTGCATTAACATATAATTTAAAACATTTAATTATTGAAAATCTTGTAATATCAAGGTTAAATATGGGCGAAGAAGCAGTGTTTCCGATTTAGCGTCCTGATGCTACAATAACATGGAGCGTGTCTCAAGGTTCTCCATGTTTATATATACACTAATAATATGCTCTTATGACATCAAATAACTTCATATTAAATATACAAATTTTTCCTATTATATATATAAACTTCCCCTCGATTATTAAACTATACAACAAATGTGTAAATCCAGTGTTCTGAACCATGGGGCAGCTCTACTACATACTAGGCAAAACTATGTGAAAGGAGTAGTATGTCTAAAGACTATGTATGTACCAAACTGTTCAATCAATAAGATAAAAGCAATACACGAAAAGTAGCCAGATGATCTGCTACTCTACCCTAATAGGATTTTAAAACATGCATAAAAAGACACGCACTCGCAGCAAGTGTGCAGAAGAGACAATTTGTAAATTGTCATTTAAAAAAATCCCATTTACTTTGATGTGTTGGAGTGGTGAAACACATTTTAACATAAAAACATGAGACATAGAAAGCCAGTTATTCAGTCTAAAATTACTATACATTGTAGTGACTTTTTTTTGTTCTTGAATAGATTGACGGGGTGAATGGTCTCCCTCACTCTGTGGAAAGGGTACGATTTTCATATAATATTCGGATAATTTCCAGAAATGTGAGAATATTACTTGGAATGTCCATCCATAACATTTAACTGTAAAAACTACATCTTTTCATCCAAAACATATTAAAAAGGTTAACAAAAAAAAAATGCTTTAATAGCACAAATTAATCAGATCAACAGAACATATTGGAAATTGTCTAACTAGGTACAGAAACAGTAAATAATCACTTTCATGAGGACAAGACAGGTGTTGTTGCTATGGTGATACATTATAAATGATGTCCCTGTGAACCTGTGTGTGGTGTGGTGTGATGTGAGAGAGAAAAAGACAGAGGGAGGGAAACCGCAGTCATGGCAACACCAGGGTTGACTGTGTGTGTGTGTGTGTGTGTGTGTTTTACTGCTGGCAAATCAAACCCACACAGATTTAGTTCAGTGTGTACACTAAAGCATCGCAGTTTATGTAACAGCAGCATGTACACTGCGTCATGTGTCAGATTGTAAGAGTTACAACTGTGAGTCCTAAAAATAACCCGACACACATCAATTCTCCACTCCATCCTGAGAAATCATAAACTCAACCAGTCATCAAAGCGCTGATGATGGGAATTAAATGTGTTGCGTCTTTAGCTTGCTTTGAGATTCGGTGTGTTTGTATGATTCTCTTTTTTTGCAGGATAGAACAGGTCAAACATACTCGTGTACGGGTCAAAACAACAGGCCCGGGAGTGCATGAATGAGGTGGTCTCAGTTCTATTCCAATACCACCAATTTATTTTTCTAACTAAACTGTCCTGCAAATCAGAAACAGAGCCAAAGGAATAAACCAAAATTGCAGACAGTTTAGATAAACATAACGGTAGACTAAAACCAGAAATAAATATAATTGACTCACTTTTGTGCCAGGAAAAATAGTCAATTATATGTAATATGACAAGCACTAATAAGTCAAAGTGAAAGCTTCAGTCAGCTGAAATGAGTTTCTGCACATACTGACATCCTCCAGTCATACTAATAACAATGATAATATAACTATAATAACTATATGATCTGTGGAATGTTTAACCCCAATCTAACTGAATAAAAATAAGCGACTTGTTTGAGTGAATATTACAGATATCAAAATGAAATGCATATATATATATGCTTCATCTTTAAAATGCCATAATGTGACCCAAAACTGGTAATAATTATCGACTTCATTCTTTATAGTAAGTTAAATCATGGGGAAAGAAAATACAAGAATTAAGTCAATGTGTCCATTTGCTAGTGTTATTTGTAATCGCACCCAGGCACAACGTGTTTGTTTGTTTTTTTATATATAATTCCTGCCAAATTTCTACTATTAAGTGGATTTAGTTATAAGCAGACTTGTTTCCATTGTGAAAAATAAAGGTGTTCTAAAACCAACAGAGTTGGCAGATCTTTTATTAGGTCTGCATCAATGCGTGATTAAACTTTTGATTCACGGATTGCAAGCTATCAATTTTTCTTTCACCACCAATTAATAAATCCAAACAACATAGTTTACATTTCTGCAGATAGATAGATAGATAGATAGATCAACAGTGCAAATAGTAAAGACTGTGCAGATGAAAATCAGTACATTAATAAATCAGGCTTTCAGGATGTACATAGAAAAGTTATGTACATTGTATGTAGGACTTGACAAAAAAATTAACTGCAAGGTGTGTATAATTTATATTGTTAAATGTATATAATCGTATTGTATTGTTGCCTACACTAGTTTAGATAGATAGATATTATAAATTGTATTATACAGACATCTGAAATGAAGAGTAAAAGGCCTCAGCAGAGAGTTAGCTGATGCTGTGATATGAACCTACAGTCCACCGATCAGCCCAATAACCACCGAACTACCACTTCCCCCATCAGCACCCATGGAGTCTATGAAGAATCGCTACGGAAACCAAACCTAACCTGTAAAATGAAACCCACTGCTCTCGACACAATTAATCTACATTATCATACATACAGGAAATCGCATGACAGTAATAATGAAAACGAATAAAAATTAATTATTGTACGAGTTAAATACGAGGTCACGCGATGTCCGATCGGCTTTGCGGGGTCGCGCAAACTACAGGCCTAACCCGTGTAGCTTAGCAACAAGCTAACGATAACGGAAACAACACTACGACCGTAAAAGCAAAGACGACGACCAAAATATTCGGATCATTTAATAAATCGTTAAAATTTCCCCGAAAACGTCCGAATTAAGGACATTTGTAAATAAAGAAAAGGAGTTTCTACTCGTTAAGCGGGTTAGCAAAGCTAAGCTTGCTGCTAGGCCGCTTAATGCTCCATAACGTGTAGAAGAAAACACTAGAAGGCTAGGTTTAATTAAAAAAAAACCCTAAATGAAGTTAAATAAAGTTAAAATAAATAAATAGTAATTTGTATGAGCAGTCTGGGGTTAAATAAACGAGGACTGTATCATTGTGGGATCAGGTTTGGTAAAACATTAGTCAACGCAAATATTTTATACCGTTCAAATTCACACAAAACACGAATATATTTAAAGATAATTCATTTAATAATATGTCGATGTGTCAAATATTATAAGATTAATTTAAATTAAAAAAAAAACACCACAGTCAGACTGTGCACTAACTCATTTACAAGAACAAAACACAAAATGGCGGCCACACGGGTGAAGGCCGTTAGCATCAGTGCTAACTCTCATCAGAGATCTGTTACGATACGTGACGGTGTATTTCCCCGCTTTATATGAACACAAACAGTGGCAAAATAATTTGGGGGAAAAAATAACTAAATAAATAAATGTTTTGGTTTGGGAAAGAATAATTTTTTCTATGTATTAACTGTCAGAAGTTAGAGCACCGCCAGAAGAAGACATCACGACGGCTCCAATCCAACACAGCACAACATGGTCTGTAAAGATGTCACAAATGGCAACTTCAAAAGTGACCAACTGTAAACACATGCGAGCTAAAGCACTTATAAAACTTATAATAAAGTATTTTTACGAGTGTAACTTTTATTGAAGCACTGTATCAACGGTAAGCTAGTTATGAGTCGAGTTATGAGCTAAACCCTTTCTGCAAAAAATGATAACGCTTTTAACCAGAAACAAACACACAATTCATACAGAATTTACACACACACACACACACACACACACACACACACACACACACACACACACACACACACACACACACACACA
>JAOTRA010000009.1:8309479-8320026 GCA_026260255.1 Pseudolaguvia tuberculata | reverse complement strand
GTGTGTGTGTGTGTGTGTGTGTGTGTGTGTGTGTGTGTGTGTGTGTGTGTGTGTGTGTGTGTGTTTGTCTATGTTTGACCCTGTGGACTAGAGACCTGTCCAAGGTGTACCTCTGCCTTTTGCCCTATGTGCCCTCGGATAAGCTCCACCAGGGTTGGGAAGGTTTTCAGTAAGACGATTCTAAAGGCCTACCAGAGTCTATTTAATTAGCAACACCTCTAAGCTAAATATCTAAACGCACTATGAAGAATCACAAAATTCATTTATTCACTCATTCATTCATCTTCTAACCCACTTATTCTCTAATTCGGGGTCCGCTGGAGCCTATCGCAGTGCACGTAGGGCGAGAGGCAGGGGTCACAAAATTTATGAAATAAATAAATCAGTTAACCTGTTCTTGGGTCAGGCCTCTATATCGTATCCCTCCATCTCTTGGTGGACGAATGATAACACAGCCTGAGGGGGACAAACAAAGAGAGAGAGAAAGAGAGAGAGAGAGAGAGAGAGAGAGAGAGAGAGAGAGAGAGAGAGAGAGAGAGATTGTAGTCACAGTGCATTAAAACTTCATGTTCATGAATCCTTATTCTGTATATTAACTTAATTCATTAAATGTTTTTAGTAGTCACATGACTGCCTGCTATTGTACTATTAGCTGGGCACTAATAATAGAGGTAATGCTAACAACAACAGGAGGAGGAGCTGAAGGTGGTTGAAGATGTTGAAGATTTTCATTGGGGGTGACGAGGATGGACAGGATTAGAAATGAGTTTATTAGCGGGACGGTAGGATGTTTTGGAGACAAGGTCAGAGAGGAATAGGTTAAGATAGTTTGGACATGTGCAGAGGAGGGAAGATGGAGGTGCCAGGCAGGAGGAAAAGAGGAAGACGGTGGAGGAGGTTTATGTTAAGGTTTATTAGTTGGGGTGAAAGAGGCAGATGTAGAGGACAGAGTAGTGTAGAGAAGAGCGATGTGGCGCTTTGGCAACCACTCAGGGAGCAGCCGAAAGAAGAAGAAGACGCTAACAACAACAACAACAACAACAATAACACAAGCTGAAAACTAGACTTTAAACTTTATCTTGCAACCCACATTTATTATGACTCACACAGAAACAGGTAGAACATACGGGACATACGGGTACCAGGTCTACCGAGGACATACTTACTGTTACAAAGGATTCAAAGGTAATACAGTTTTGGTGACCAGACAGATCCCTGTATTCCTACATTCAATCTCAACCTCCGTTTCATGACAGGCAAATAACTTTTCACAACTTTATTGTTAATGAAAGGAGCCTTTCCATTGGAGATTCCTGGAAAATCTTCCATAAGCTTGGAATATCCCCCTACTGTAATCCATCACAAAGCCGGAAACAAAGACTTCAAGACTAGCATATATTTGACTGAGCAATATTAGCATTAATACGTCTAGGACTAACAATATTAGCATTTAGAAAGCCTATAAGTCTATATGTCTATTAGCATAGACGTTGCATAATTATCCGAATCAGATTTATTGCCAGGTATGTTTGCACAATCTAGGTTTTGGTGACAGTAAATAGAAAAGAAAAAATAGATCAATATATATTTTAGGCAGATATCTTCAAGTCATATCATTATACAAATTATATTATTTGTGTATGTTTGATTATTGACACATTTAGCAATTAATAACTTGTCATTTTTAGATCATATTTAGACAGAAATCAAGCCTTACATTTGATTCTAGATATATTATGCATTACATTACATGACTGTTTTTCAGGATAGCCATCAAGCTCTTGGATAAGACCAGCCCTTATACTGTGTCCTGTATTTCCATTTGACCAAAATTTTGTTTGTTTTAAAACAACCCGTTTAGGGGTCACCACAGTGGACCACTCCTGTGATCCGCACATTTGACTTGGCACAGTATTACGCTGGATTCCTTTCCTAATGCAACCCTCCCATTTATCCGGGTTTGGGACCGGCACTAAGGATGCACTGGCTTGTGTAACCCTAATGGCTGGGATTTTATGGCCATTTTAGACTAACCAATCCACCTAATGTATATGTTTTTGGACAGTGGGAGGAAACCGGAGTACCCGAGGGATAGCCACGCAAGCACAGGGAGAACATGCAACCGCGGAGAGAACATGCATCGAACCAGGGACCTTCTTGTTGTGAGGCGATCGTGCTAACCACTACGCCACCGTGCCGCCATATTTGATCAAAATTTAGTATTTGGATCAAATGTTTGCACCGGTACAATTGTTTCCTGAGACAAGAAAAAAAAAGAGGAACCAACAAAATGAAGGCTTTAAATCAAAACCTTGTGCAACCATTCAGCAATCCGGTATGCAATCCTGAAATCATGTTTAACGAGTATAAGCTCTTATTATGAAATGTCAGGGATTTGATTCCCAGTACCACCAAGTTACACTTACTCAGTTGTATAAATGAAATAAATGCAATAAATGATTGTAAATTTCCAATGTTCGCCAATCAGAGTCAGAGATTAGTGCAGATGTTCACACACTAGCATGAACAGACGCACAGGATTCAGAGCAAAGTCCAACAAGTTTAAAGTATTTTCCCATGTTTACATGAAAAACAATACTTTTCCCATGTTTATGTGAAAAATAAGTTTATGTAATATCCAGGAAGAAATTTCATGACCAGGAAGAAAGAGTCAAAAGTAAATAATTTAATAAGCCACCTAAACTGTTACATGACACCAGAACATCAAAATAATACAGATTAGTGTACAATGATTAATAATAATGATGTATAATAATGATTTATTCTGTTCAGGTGGTGTAGTGGTTAGCACTCACAACAAGGTCCTGGGCTCGGTTCCTGGGCAAGGTGTCTTTCTGTTTGGAGTTTGCATGTTCTCTCAGTGATTTTGTGGGTTTTCTTCGGGTACTCCGGTTTACTCCCACAGACCAATAACACGTCCATCAGGTTGATTGGTGATTCTAAATCACCCATAGGCGTGATTGTGTGTGTGTGTGTGTGTGTGTGTGTGTGTGTGTGTATGTGTGTGTGTGTGTGTAATTTTTATTGTATATGTGTGGCCTTGCGATGGACTGGCAACCTGTCCAGGGTGTACCCCTGCCATCCAGCAGACCATTGTGACCTCCAATTATGGAATAAGCGGGTTTGAAGATAAATGGATGAATTTATTCCACTCAGTGACCATTTTTAAACATGGGAGTATGTGAATATTTTCGGATCAGCAGGTGGCACCCTTTCTCTTGGTTTAAAAACAGAAAGAAGGAATTAAAAAATGACAGCTGTTAGTGAGAGAAGGCTCATTGTTTTAGCAAACCCGGAATGCCAAATGAGTAAGGTTGGCTAAGCCCATGTTTCTGCTGTAACTGAACGAGAAGTCTGTATTTCATTCAAGACTGAGACTAAGACTTAATTGATTGAATTGACGTATGACCGTTCAAATATTAAACCCTTCACTTTCCTTCTATTTTCTAGCTCTCATCATCTGAGTATCACCATTTTTATCGGCTCTCTGCTTTCCAGTACGCTAAGAGCGAACAAGTAATAGCTACTTTAGTCTGTTATTACAGGCGCGCTTACCTTATGTGTCACCAACTAATTACAGTAATCATCTAGTCCTGCACCGGTGGCCAGCAAAGGGCCTTGCGAGTGTGTGGAGGTGTGCAAGTATTGGTAATGAAAGTACTTATGCCTGCGAGCTTATAAAGCAGCTTCGTTGTTTTCATTATTATTATTTTGTTCCTAAGTACCAAGAATATTCGAAAGGCATGTAAATGATCGTATTTATAGCGCTGATAAGGCTATAAACGTCAACGTCGGAGCAAATCAAGTAGAACCTTTAGCGAGAACAACAAGATTTGCGTTAATATTATGCTCGAGGCGTCAGCAATATTACGTCCTCACCGATGCATCAAGCTTTTTGAAGCTATAATCCTGTTGTGTGTTATGTGGACTAAATGGACTCAACAGACCAACCAGGCCTGCAATGTCGGAGATAGGAAGCAGCCAATTAAGGGACGCCTGAATGGACGTGATCGAAATTTCCTGTTTCTAGAGACACTAATTCCACTGCTGACAGAAAGCTTTGACGATCAGGGCAAAAAAACAACTTAACAGTGCAACATGGATTGAATTTTTACGCACAAAGCATGCATGGTTAGAGAACACTTCGACTTCCTAAAGAAACAGTCTTACCTGCAGAGGTATTGTGTGAAGAATCAGCCAAGGAGACCAACAGGAATATTATCAGGTGGAAAAGGAAAAGCGTCATACCTCCACCTGCAGAGAAAAATAAGAGAGAGAGAGAGAGAGAGAGAGAGAGAAGAAGAAGAAAAGATGGAGAGAGAGAAAGAGGAGGCAAGTAAAAGAATGAGAAAAATGAAAAAAGAGGGGTAATGAAACGGAACCAGAGAAAGAGGGGAGGGGTAAGTGAGAGAGAGAGAGAGAGAGAGAGAGAGAGAGAGAGAGAGAGAGAGGATAAATTAAGATGATAATCTTCTGAGTGTATCGGGATATCAGGTCATTATTGTGCACAGCTGTATGTGGGTTTTAAATACAGCCTGATAACATCAGTTGACTCAGTATTTGTTAATGATTTTTTTAAAAGGAAAGAAAGGAAAACCATTACCCTTTAACCTTTAACCTCTAACATTCAAATCTGATCAAACCAACGTGATCAGGCACAAGTAGACCGTCGTGGTTTAGTGGTTAAAGTGTTAGACTGATACCAGGATCCGCGGTTCGATTCCCAGCTCCACCAAGAAACCACTGTGGGCCCCTGAGCAAAGGCCCTTATCCCAAATTGCATATTGTAAGTCGCTCTGAATAATGGCGTTTGCCAAATGCTGTAAATGTAAAAACTCTAGTGAAAAGAAAGCCCACCAAGTTTTAAAATGTAAGGATTAACATCTTGAGAGAGTGACACTGGTAGTCTGAGTTTAAAGGTCCTGCCTGGTGGAAGTCATTTTTCCATGAACTTCTCAGCCAAATGAACAAATGTAAATGGTTTATCAACTAGCTTAGCATGTATAATTAAATGAGCGTACAGGGAAATCAGTCTGTTAGTCGTTTAGAAGAGAATGGAACTGTGATAGATTGAGAGATTGATTGCCGTGAGCAGCGGAGGCTCGGCGGGTTTAAGCTCCAGGAAGCCGGTGGAACAATTGAGTGTTAAATCCTGCTATTGAAGCTGCCTCGTGGGGTTCTCGCGCACAGCGCCTTTATTGTTTTGAATAACCTTTTCATTCGTTTTCAGTGACATCTTTATCCTGATCCGGGTCCGGCAGATCTAGAGAACATTCCGGAAAGACTAAGATTGATACTGGCACAAAACTACTGGATAAACTACAGACCAATTTAATAAGGGTCCACTGAGGTCATTTATAAAATTTGTCTTGTGGTCTGAAAAAAAAACCTATTTACAGCTAAATGGTTTTTGCCAGTGGTTCCCCAAAGAGGGACCCCGACGAACCTTGGAGTGGATTGCATTATAGTGTGAAAAGTGTTGCACAGTAAGGAAAATACTCACATTGCATTAAAGAAGTTTATTCATGATCTTTATTCATAATTTGATAATTTGAAGATTGAGATTTGAATCCCCAATCTTCCAATTGACACCATAATCAGTGAGGTACCACGTCCTACAACCATATCTCTCTCTCTCTCTCTCTCTCTCTCTCTCTCTCTCTCTCTCTCTCTCTCTCTCTCTCTCTCTGTCTGTCTATCACCTTCACAGCCCTACTTGGGGTCCATCAGTAGCAGATTGGTGGAACTAAAGTTTGACCGCACAACCTTTTAATTGACACATTAATTGGTGAGCTACCACTTCCTAAACCATATGAATAGTAAACCTTCAACAATAGACCTACATTGGATCAAAATACCAAATCCAGCTCTAGCAAAGGAGTATCACAATGGAGACCCCTGAAGGAACGTCAGACCTACACCAGAGTATGAAGTGCTCTAAAGATAAATGTGTAAGGTCACCTGGCCATCACATCCATATATGTTTGTTAAACATTCTATTTCTCTTCTGATAACCTCCATACATCTGGAATGTCTTTCCACTTGATTGGGGCAAGTGACTGTGGAGATTTAACCCCAATAGTATAAGGGTAATCAGACACTTAGGTCTGGAGGGGCAGTAGGTGTCAGGGGACATCAGGGTTCTGTGCATGGCATGCAATCAGAACACATCATGTCTCTTTATATTATATTGCCCCAGCATAGAAAAGTCATTCTAGACAACTGCACTAGTAATAAGGTGAAAGGTGCAGTAAGATCAGGATCAAGATTTTGGATCACACACACACAGTTTAGTGACAATAGGTTTATAATAAAACAAGAAGAATCTCTTGTACTGTGTCACCGCAGAGGGATTCAACCCTTTCTTGTTCTTTTTCTTTAGTCAGTAACCAAAAATAACAGTAGAGACTGCAGTAGCAAGAAACAAACGGACATGGAACTGAGCCTTTGCTAATCCTAGAGAAGCTTCAGAACAGAAGCAGCAGCAGCAGTAGCAGCAGCGGCAGCAAGCACACTGACAAGCTGGACAACATCATGGTAGTAGGATCTTAGTTTGCAGGCAAGTCTGTCTATTAAACGGTAAATCTATATTGCTTTGGAAAGATAAGAATTATTCATTTATTCATCTTCTAACCGTCTTATTCACTAATTCAGGGTCACGGGGTTCTACTGGAGCCTATTCCAGTGAACATAGGGTGAAAGGCACACTTGACAGATCACCAGTCCATCACAGGGCCACACATAGACGAACAACCATACACACACTTACAATTTAGATTGGTTTTTGGATTTTGGGAGGAAACCATAATACCTGGAGAAAACTCATGCAAGCACAGGGAGGACATGCAAACTCTGCAAAGGAAAAAGCTCAAACCCGACTCAAACCCGAGACCTTGTTGCTGTGTACGGTCGACCACGCCGGCAATTATTTAATATTTTATAGAGTTAATTGTAATTCCTTCTTAAGGGGAATGACAATAAATCAGGTATTCTATTCTTCTAGAGTAAAGGGGGATTGTTTTATCGTAAATAGGAAGAATGATGGCTTCTTCACAGTAAGAAAGTCCCAGATTCATATCCCTGGAAAACGTCTTTCTTTGTGAAGTTGATTGATGATTCTAAATTGCCCCTAAAAGTGAGTGTGAGTGAATGTTTATCTGTATTTGGCCCTGGGATGGACTGGCCTTCTCAGGGTTTACCCCTGCCTTTCACCCAGGACAGCTGGGATAGACCCTGAATAGGAATAAATGTGTACATTCATCAGCAGTGTTAGGTTATCGGGGAGCAATCTGAGAAGAGAAGGGAAAAAAGGTTCCAATAATGAAACCTAATGATGCCATTGCTGATTAGTGGAGTGAGAAGATATCCCATGCACCCATTCCTCCTTTTTAAATCTATACTATAACCCATGTTATATTTCTGTGTGTTGGACCCATTGTTAAAGCCAATCTCCCCTGAGTACTTCTCTGTACGAGTGCTCCGGTGCTTAGTTGCCTCTGTTTGTTCTCATTTAACGCTCTGTGTTGTTCTTCGTCCCTTCTGAATCTTTCCTTCATACTTTAAATTGTTGCGTGAAATTTCCCAGGTGTCACTTCTCCACTGTCCTGCTCTATCTTGCTATCTATCAGATTCCGCTATACTTTGTTACAAGGAAAACACTGACTAACCTTAAGAACATAATGGATGATAGAGTGAATGAGAAAAGTCCCAGTTTTTTCAGAGGATGAGATGCTTATAAATGGAGATGTAAATGAAGACACTCATTAAACAATGTATGTGTAATGGGCTCGACTCCTCCCTCTCACCGCCTGAGAGCACCTGAATTCTGACGGACAGCTTCCACTTCCGGGTTGTAGGGTGTGGGTGCCATATTTAAGTTAGTGTTTTGCTAACACACAATGCAAAGTATTGTTTGTAGTTACGACTTACTAAGCGTTCCATGTACATCTGTCTATTTCACGATTCTTTGATCTCTTGCCTGCTTATAACGTTCCTTTTAGACTCGCATTTTGGATTTGTTTATCTGGATATATTGTTTTTTTGTGTACTGTTTCCTGTTACTGATTAAGCCTGCTGTTTATATCTTCAATAAAGTTCCTGCAACGTGGATGACATGAAACCTACGATTGAGCCTTGTGGCACTCCTTAGATTGTGTCCTTACGCTACAACCTAAATCCAAAAAAACAGAGTTTGGCAACCTTTTCTTTGATGGTTTGATAATTCAACACGTTTTTAAAGGTCATAAAAAAGGCAGCTTGTTATTCAACAAACCTGGGATTACTAAACATGGCGGCTTTAAAGCGGCACTTATTGCTTAAACTATAAAAAAAAATACTATTTACATTATGTCATGTGAACATTTACATCCATAAAAAAACAACAACAAGAAATCCCTTCTTTTTATAAACAGCAGGTACTGGAAAAAATATATACTTTTCTTTAAGCAGAATTTCTACAAGCTACAAAATAGGACAGTTCTTAAACAAGGTCCGAAAACAATCCACCTAAGGAAAAATACTTAGTAGCAAGAGTTAAATAGAGGCTAAATAGGAAGTGCCACTAGCTGGCACTCCTGCTCTCTTGTTGTGAGAAGGAGAATTTGTAACACTAAGTTTATTATATATTATATATTTATATATTATTCATTTGTTACAAACTTTTTATTGTATTTAAACACTGATGATGGAATATACATTTCTATAACAGCAGTTCTGATTTTACATTAGCTCATATTAGACATCTTACAGGTTTCTAATAACATGCACACTAAGTTCCCGGGTTCGAGTCCTAGTTTTTGAAATCCTGAATGCACAATCCCATGGCATCATTTAGTCTTTCAATTTATTCAGTCATCTTCTAACTTGCGTATTCCCTCATTCAGAGTCACGGGGGTCTGCTAGGGCCTATCCTAGCACACAAAGTGCAATGGTGTGTCCATCGCATGGCCTTACATAGACAACACACACACACACACACACACACACACACACACATACACACACACACACACACACACACACACACACTTTCTCCTATGGGTAATGTAGTGGTTACGTGACTGCTAACTACTACACCACCATGTCACCCCATTTATTGCATTACAAAACAGGAAATAAAGCGAGTGAAGCGTTGGAAAAGTAAAATAGTCTGAAAGAAAGCTGAGGAACTCAAACTAGTGCTAACTATACTGAGACACAGAACAGACAATACAGAATCAAAACGGGACTCCGTTTTCACCAGCTTTGATCTCATCAAAATCTGCCCGTCCCACTTCCAGCTCCTCAGTGTCGTCCTGGCTGCCCCTCTGAATGAGTCATCCTCCGCTAGGCGTCGTCCCTCGCGTGAAACTGAGCTTCGAGACACTCACTCATCCATATTCCATCTCCACCCAGCTGCGCTGTGACTCAGAGGTGTTTCAGCACATGCCGTTCCCAATGAGAGAGACGCAGCAGAGTAGATAAATGGTTCCTGCAGACCATTGTTTTCTCGTTATTTTTTTTGATGAAATCATGTGTTGCGCTATGATAAGGGGTAAAGAAAAACAAGCAAGTGCATGATGTAGTGGCTACACTGTAGCACTTAGTCTAGATGAGAGCCTGAGCTTCAGAGAAGAGACGGCACGCCGAGCAGGAATCTGGGACGCGACCGGCGCCGCACTGTGACGGTGTAAGCGCTTGTGTGTGTGTGTGTGTGTGTGTGTGTGTATCCTATAAAAGGCACACTCTTTCTTTCAACAGCACACACACACACACACACACGCACACACACGCACACGCGCACACGCACACGCACACACACACACACACACACACACACACACACACACACACATACTTGAATTACACACTCAACTTCCACCCAGAAGCAGTGTGAATAAATTCAATAGACTTACCCAATTCCTGCACTAATCTGATATGCAGGTGGGAAGGTTGCAAGAGGGAGCGTGCTACTCCAGGCATGATAGACTCGGCGCATTGCTCACAATGGAAAGCAATTTCTGCAGCTTGTGCACAGTGCTGAAGCCCTCTCCGAAGGGCACGAATAAATACATGTGCCGTAACGCATTTCATGCAACACAATGAAAGCAGGCAGGGTTTTTTTTTTCGTTTTCTTTGAGCTCTTTGCTTAAAAATGACTGCTCACAGCAGAAAGCAAAACGATAACAGTGAACGTAGGGCCTGAGTGAAGACAGATTACTGCAACAATTCCAACGTGTAGGAGCCATGCTGAGAGCGCTGCACTGTTTCCAGCTGCTTCCAGAGGTGTATGCATGAGTGGAAGCGAAGAATGATGAATGGGTGAATGGATGATTTGTTTTGTTTGTCACCACATATTTTAGAAGACAGAGAAATGAAGCGAGAGAAACAGACATACTAAAAAAATGCTGGGATGGATATATATTTATAGATTGCTAAATTGCTGGATAAATATATATCTGCGAATTGACATATGAATGGATGGATGGATGGATGGATGGATGGATGGATGGATGGATGGATGGATGGATGGATGGATGGATGGATGG
>JAOTRA010000009.1:8276073-8286141 GCA_026260255.1 Pseudolaguvia tuberculata | reverse complement strand
TCTCTCTCTCTCTCTCTCTCTCTCTCTCTCTCTCTCTCTCTCTCTCTCTCTCTCTCTCTCTCTCTCGCTCTCTTTTTACGTCACCGTAAGAAAGCGGCCGTAACGTGTTTTTTTTTTCATACGCTATGACAAGCCAAAAGGATCCGAATTCACCCAAATAAGTTTCTCCACACACACACACACACACACACACACACACACACACACACACACACACACACACACACACACACCTGACGAGTTTTTTACAGCAATTAAAGACTGAAAAGAAAAACCACATCCCTGAATCTGTTAAAGAAGCAATAGATGCTGTTGTAGTTTTTTGGTGATGTGTGTGTTAAAATATTATGTAAAAATTATATTATTAATGGTTTGTTAAAGTTTAGCCAAATGTAGTGTCAGATTTCATCCAAAATTCATTCATTCATTCATTCATTCATTCATTCATTCATTCATTCATTCTCTAACACGCTTATTGGAGGTCAATGATTCTGGTGGAGTCTCTCCCAATGTACATAGCGAGAGAGGTGAGACAGGCCTGGACAGGTCGCCAGTGAATCACAGGGCCACACAGACTCACACTCTCTCAGTTCAAAATCACCAACAATGTATATGTTTTTGACTGTGGGAGGAAACCAGAGTACCCAGAGAAAACACACACAAGCGCAGAAAGACCCCGGCCCAGAAGTCGAACCCAGAACTTTCTTGTTGTGAGGTGACTGTGCTAACCACTACGCCTCTGCGCCACCCACACTGAAAAACCTCAGAAATCAATCTAGGATGGTAAGTAATTGTCAGAGTGGCTTTAACTCAAGGTCATGACGGGAATAGTTATATTAGATTTTCATAACAGATATACACTGTCGCCTCACAACAAGAAGGTCCCGGGTTCGAATCCTGTGCCAGGATCTTTCTGTGCAGAGTTTGTATATTCTCCCAGCGTTTGCGTGGGTTTCCTCCGTGTGCTCCGGTTTCCTCCCACAGTCCAAAAACATGCAGATGAGGTAGATTGGTCCATAAATTGTCCATAGGAGTGAATGTGTGTGTGAATGGTTGTTTGTCTATGTGTTGCCCTGAGATAGACTGGCGACCCGTCCAGGGTGTACTCTCGCCCTATGTGTGCTGGGATAGGCTCAGCAGATCCCCGTGACCCGGGAATAAGCGGGTAAGAAGAATGAATGAATGAATGAATGAATGAATGAATGAATATACACCGTATAGCCAAAAGCTTATGGTCACCTATGGTCATTTGTCGTTTTAAACCTTTTCTACTTTCATATTTACTTTCAATTACTGAAAACATTTTCAAGTCCAAAGTTCCAGTATTCAAAGTGTTTATTGTCAAGTGTACAATAAAGCAAACAGGTTGAAATGAATCTTAAATTATGAATCAATGAAATTCTTACTTTGCTGTCCACACCAAATGCCAAAAATGGAGTTACAGAATAATAAAAAAGAAAGAAAGAAAGAACGAAAGAAAGAAAGAAAGAAAGAAAGAAAGAAAGAAAGAAAGAAAGAAAGAAAGAAAGAAAGGGCATGTGAATAAAAGTAAGTCAGAATATAAATGAATAGATTTTAATAGATAAATAAATAAAAAACATAAACATAAATAAACATAAATAAACTCTAACAGGATTAGTGAGATCAGACACTAATGTCAGGTAAGGAGGTCTGTGGTGCAGTCGCCGTTCAAGTTCATCCCAAAAGTGTATGCGATAGTATGTGATAATGGAGGTGAGGAGTTTTATGCTCAGGGTCATTGTCATGCTAGAACATTGAACATAGAAGTGTTGGAGTCTCTTAGTTCCAGTGAAGGAATAATGAAATGCTACAACCTTTGTCTTCTCCAGTTAGCGAACACCACAGTGTATCATCGCTGTGATACACACATTCGGCTTGGCGTGTTTTTTACGCTGGATACCCTTCCTAACGCAACCCTCCCATTTATCCGGGTTTGGGACCAGCACTAAGGATGCACTGGCTTGTGCAACCTAAATGGTTGGCTTTTTATAAGCAATTTAGATTTACCATTTTGCCTAAATGTACACGTTTTTGGACTGTGCAAGGAAACCGGAGAACCGGGAGGAAACCCATGAAAAGAAAAGATCCTAACCTGGGAATCATACCAGGGACCTTCTTGTTGTGAGGCCACAATACTGACCACTACGCCACCGCCCTGCAAGTAAAACTGTTTTATAATTTATTTAATTGGGTAACATTATCAAGTACACTATTCTCTAGTTCCTAAAAATCTCGTATTGGTAGTTAATGGCCATCAGACTACAGTAAGCATTTTCTAAGATGTCTTACTGCACCTTTAATTCCAATCCTGTGTGTCTTCTAAACATATCTTACAACATTTACATTTTCTACACTTTCTTTGATAAAATATTAAACAGTGTTGATTGATCATAGCAGAATCTATGTTTAGACATTTTGGCACTTTTTGCATTCCACACTAAGTCTTTTTCACCCTTTTGCAGTGTGTACTTCAAAGTCCATATGAAATATTACATGACAATCAGGGTTGGTGGTGAATTAAAGCTCTCATTGGCTGATATGTTCACATTTTTAGAGAAATGGAGCACACTAATTCCCCTCCCCCCCTCCATCCCCCTCCACTACACAGTGCTGATGGCTTACTGACACAAGCTCATGGATGTTCTCCTACACCGTTTCTTCCCTTCTGGCGTGTCATGTTGATGTATGAAGTAATTTATGAGCATAATAAACTTATTCTGTGTCAACATGGTGCTAGTGAAGCTTCTGTGTGATTTGATTCCGAGGAAGTGCGGCGCTAGAGCCCTTTTGTTACCACTGGGATTAAGCAGTTTTATGATTCGTTCTGTCTCTCGTTTGGTTTAAAGCCATGCACAGCGAGAGCTCGGCTCGAAATCCTGCGGCTTGGTGCTTGGCAGCAAAAATGAAGATGAGTCATGAAAGCTAAAAAGGATATCTGAGTTTCTGCGAGGCAAACATTCATCAAGTGATGCTGAGGCTGCATGGAAATGGTCCAGAATCGACTCGGTCAATCAGCACGGGCAACTGATCAATCAGACCAGTGACATTGGGTCAGCTTGGAATAAAGGTTAAAAGACGGTCACCCTATATGCTTACTAAACTCTTTTGTTTGCTTAGAGTTCATCTACTGCTAATTCAGACTGGATCGCTTTTATTTATTTGATTCTTATTAAGGCAGCAGACAGAAAAGTGTAAAGGGGGAGTGCAGTCAGATTTGCTCCAGCTCCTGCAAAAAGCAACAGTGAACAAAATGTCCAAGGAGTGGAGACAGATCTGATCTAGCTCCTTCTACCAGGCAACACCTTACAGCATGTTTAGAAATGGAGTCTGATCTGATCTAGCTTCTCCTGCAAGGGTGGCATCTAACAAAAGATAGTTGTCTAACAAATGTCCAGGGGAAGGAGTCATATCTGATATAGCTCCTTCAACAAGTAACAGCAGATGAAATGTCCAAGGAATGAAGTCATATCTGATGTAGCTCCTTCTACAAGCAACCATATATAAATTGTCCAAAGAATGGAGTCACATCTGATGTAGCTCCTTCTACAAGCAATCATAGATAAAATGTCCAAAGAATGGAGTCATATCTGATGTAGCTCCTTCTACAATGCAACCGTAGATAAAATGTCCAAAGAATGGAGTCAAATCTGATGTAGCTCCTTCTACAATGCAACCGTAGATAAAATGTCCAAAGAATGGAGTCATATCTGATGTAGCTCCTTCTACAATGCAACCGTAGATAAAATGTCCAAAGAATGGAGTCATATCTGATGTAGCTCCTTCTACAAGCAATCATAGATAAAATGTCCAAAGAATGGAGTCATATCTGATGTAGCTCCTTCTACAAAGCAACCGTAGATAAAATGTCCAAAGAATGGAGTCAAATCTGATGTAGCTCCTTCTACAAAGCAACACCTTACAAAATGTCCCAAGATGGAGTCAGATCTGATCTAGCTTCTTCTACCAAGAAACACCGTACAAAACCGTCCAGGGGGTGGAGTTAGATCTGATCTAGCTCCTTCTGCATGGCTGGCATCTATCAAAAATTGGAATCTATCAAGTATCCAGTGATTGGAGTCAGATCTAGCTCCTCATGCATGAGTGATATGTATCAAATACTTAGAAGGTGGAGTCAGATTAAACTCACCTACCAAGCAACATCTGAGAAAATATCCAGAGAGTGGAGTCAGATCTGACCTACAGTAACTTCTCTTGCATAGGAGATGTCTATCAAATGTCCCAAAGGTGGAGTCAGATTGAACCTAGCTCCTCCTACCAAGTGACATCAAAACAAAAATCCAGAAAGTGGAGTTAGATCTGATCTAGTTTCTCTTGCATGTGCTGCTTTCATGGTCGGAAAGAATGCAGTGTACTATTTATACTCGGAGTCTTTGACAATAGAAACCTGACAGCTGGATTCTTTTATTCTGTAACATGTCACGCAACCCCTTTCTGATTATTATCATACTTTTCTCATTCTGAAAAGGTTTCCATTTTTATCGTTGCTTCCTGCCGTGTAAAACAATTCGAATCTCTTCTTTTCGCTCTGGTTAGTATGCATTTGAATGTGATATCCCATCCAATAATGTCTGTTTCTATAGCAGGTCTTAACTATAATTCTTCATTACAGCAGGCAGCTTTTAATAGTCAACAGCCTGTTGTTTTCTGTCATCACGCTGTGCATGTTTACAGCTTGGTAACATGCTGCATTTGCATCTCAGCTGGTGATGTACAAGGAAGAAAAGCACTTAAATATCACACACGCACACTAGTTAGTCCCCAGCTAGCTGGCTATTGTAGGTCGATGCAAGCATGGACCACCAACCAATTATACACGTCAGGTGGTATTCTGATGACGGGTTTAGAAATGGTTCCGTATCCATCCATACTGGACCGTAGTAGATCAACATCACATTACAAACATATAGGAATATAACCTTAGAGTTATAAAAGCCCTGTGAGAAGTAAAGCTATTCTACAATGTCCACCGGCGGTCCCCAAACTTTCTTCTGTGAGGGTCACAGGATTGTCTTTTTTGATAGGGGGTGGGTTTATCTGTAACAGGAAATGACATGGGTTTTGGGGAGATTTATATAATGATTTAAAATGCATTTTACCTTTTAATCAGCTTTATATAAGAAAAAAAACATTACTTGTCCACACTCGGTTACATTTCTTGCCTTCTGAATCAGTTGTTCTCTTTCCAACTATTTTCCGTTTTCTGTCTGGTTGGCATGCAGTCATCACTTTTACTTTGAAAGGCAACCTTTAATTTTATTAAATATCATTTACTTATGTGGATTTTTAAAAGATGTCCTTTTAAGAGAGGATTTAACGGAATGGATTTTTTTCTGTCACTCAAGGTTCATTTTTAATTATAGAAATTATAGACTTTTACATCTTTACATATGCTGTCATTCCTCTGTTACTGTTAAATGTCAGTGACATAGATGGAGTTTCAATAATTCCCTTCCATTATGTTGCTTATAATAAGATGGCGATAGACTGCCAGCCGTCTCGAGTTCATATATGAAACTCGCTCAATTATTAAAGTGCCTTCAGTTAAAAAAAATCAGCAACAAAAATTAGTAGCACACATGATGTCAACATTCAATCCATTGATACACTCCAATGAAAGAAACCAACAGTGATGTATGATGGGGGTTTTGTGATCCCACACTGGGTTATGGAGAACCTTGAATTTATTCCAAGGAAGTCCATGGGGACCCCCTTATATATTATAACCTATTATATTTTATACCAATATGAAATAATACATAATACAATACATAGTGTTACAGATTTAATCTATTAACATATAATAACATTAGATAATGTGTAATATTAAATTCGTAATATCAATGTAATAACAATGTTATTATATAATATTATTATAACATTTAAGGGCGGCGTAGTGGCGTAGTGGATAACACAGTTGCCTCACAACAAGAAGGTCTTGGGTTCGAAACACGGGCCGGGATCTTTCTGTGCGGAGTTTGCATGTTCTCCCCGCGCTTACTTCCAGGTACTCTGGTTTCCTCCCACTGTCCAAAAACATGCAGATTAGGTGGCTTGGTGATTCTAAATTGTCCATAGGTAAATGTGTAAATGGTTGTTTGTCTATGTGTTGCCTTGAGATGGACTGGTGACCAGTCCAGGGTGTACCCCCGCCTCTCGCCCTATGTGTGCTGGGATAGGCGCAGCACACCCCCTTGACCCCGAATTTGGGAATAAGCGGGTAAGAAGATGAATGAATGCATGAATGAATGAATGAATGAATGAATGAATGAATGAATGATAACATTTATCAGCAATGTCTTTCTGTGCTGAGTTTGCATTTTCTTCCTGCGCTTGGTTCCTGGTTTCCTCCCACTGTCCAAAAACATGTACATTAGAAGGATTGGCCATAGATACCAAGCCCGGATAAATGGGAGGGTTGCGTTAGGAAGGGCATCCAGCGTAAAACCCCGCCAAGTCGAATGTGCAGATCACAAGAGGCAGCCCCTAATGGGAGCAGCCGAAAGACAAAAAAAAATTAACACTGCTATTAAATAATAATATAGTTGTATACATTACATTATATTTCTACAGTTACAGCTACAGTTAGGCATTTGGCAGACGCTCTTATCCTGAGCGAATTACGTCTGGTGTAATCTTTTTTTTTTTTTTTTTTACAACTAAGCAATTGTGGGTTAGGGCCTTGCTCAAGGGCCCACGGTGGTTGCTTGGTGGAGGTGGGATTCGAACTCTGGCCTTTCTGGTATAAGTACAACACCTTAACCACTAGGCTACTACCTCCCATTTCTATAACATAATAACACTGTAATATGACAGTTTACAATACAATAAACATAATTACAACGCTATATTGTTTATAGTGACAGCACTTGGCAGACTTTAGGGGCAGTGGTGATTCAAATGGTTGTTGATCAGAAGAACTGGATGTCCGCCACAGTTGGGTCCTTGAGCAAAATCCTTAAATCCTTCTGCTTTAGGGTCACTGGATCATATGCATAGAAACAATCACAAAAAGTATATGTCCCAAATAAAGGCATTTACATTACATTTATATTTACAGTCGTATCCACAGTGAACGTTTTAACCCAACTAAGCTGTTAAAAGCCTTGCTCAGGGTCCCAGCAGTGGCATCTTGGTGGTGCTGTGAATCTAAGTCTGTAATCTAACATTCCGCAGGACAATACTCTCACTATAAGCTGCCAAGAAACTGCAGGACATTGTACATATACACACACATCCATAAATATTAACATAATTATTAGCCCCTCAAGGAGTAAACAGGAGGATAACGTGTAATCCCATTTGCAAGCTTTGGAGCGGGGCAGGTGTAGTTTTTCCTCGTCGCTTCAGGACTGCTCATTAGAGGTCTAGATCTCCGGTTGGATTTCTATCAGGCTCAGCGGTGGGAGGAATAATACACACCAGGATGTGTCAGTAACTTGTTCCATGTTATTGATTTGGTTTCAATAACAGCATGTTCTATCAACTTTTATCCCTTACTTAAAACAACGGATCGATTAGTGAAGTGAATAAGGATTTACGCTGCATGCATTATATACATCAACGCAGATCCCAAAACACCATAATAAATCAAATTAAAGGAGTAAGAACAGATTTTTAGCAGCATTCATTCATTCATTCATTCATTCATTCATTCATTCATTCATTCATTCATCTTCAAACCCCCTTATTCTCTAATTTGGGGTCAGAGGGGTCTGCTGCGCCTATCCCAGCACACATAGCAGGGCCACACCTGGATATAAAACCACTCACACACACACACACACACACACACACACACACACATACACACACACACACACACACATTCACTCCTATGGACAATTTAGAATCACCAGATTCTAGTACCCAGAGGAAACACGCGCAAGCGCAGAGTGAACATGCAAACCCGGCACAAAAAGATCCCTGGAACAGGAATCGAACCCGGGACCTTCTTGTTGTGAGGCCACGGTGCTAACCCCTACGCCGCCCCATTTTTAGCAGCATTCAAAGAGATTGTAAATGAACACTGAAAAAGTTTCTCAGACACCTAGAAAATCCGTGACACTATTAGAAGACAATAGCATGTTCTATTTTCTATAATGTTACGTTAATGTTTCCTGCGTTAATGTTTCCAGCGTTGTTTGGTTTCTTTCATTAGAGTGTAGAACTGGATTGAATGTTGAGATCATGTGTGTGTTTCTGTCTCTACAGATGTTCTCACTTCTTCTCTCTCTTTGCTGGATATTTTCTGAACTCGCCAACTCATTATACGCAGCATGATGGAAACGAATGATTAAAACTCTATTTACATCATTAACGTTTAATAGTAAGGAGGAGACAATCGTGTAGAGAAGTAAAGGTCCATTTATAAACTTAGGAAATCATGAACTCGAGTGAAAGTAAAAGGAAAGTCAGTTTTGAAAAATCTCCTCCTGTAAAACCATTGTGTTATGACCCATTTCTGGCAATTATCTACAAAGTTTATTGCTCTTCATCTCATCTCTATTTATGAGCCTAGAACAATCAGCATCAAGGCGTTCTTTGCTATAACGATGCCTTACGCAAGTACGTCTGTTGTTGTCGTCGACGCTGTTTCCTTCTGGATATGATAGGCATTTTAAACAGCTTCACAAATATCATAGGCCCACATGGCTCCCAGCCATGAATGATATAGAAACGCGGCACGTGGCAGGTGTGGATAATTAATTGCTGAATCCCTGATATCGCAGACGTTTGCACATACTCCCTGCAGGGCACCCAAGCTAACCAAATAAAGCTGTCTGCTTCTTCTATTTGGAGCTGTAAAAGGCGAGCGATGCTCACGTCCGCGCCTCTCGCAGGCAGTCATGTGTGCTAAAGATCTGTGCCGGCTTTTCATCACTGCTGTCTAACACAATTTCATGATGGTGATAAGAACAAATCACAGCTCTCGTGCTCTAAATAATCACAGAAAAAGGCCACCAATCAGACGAAGCGCAGAGTGAAAAAAGGTCAAAGGGAGCGTTCTCCTACCACTAACGTTTCATCTTTTCTTTCACAACAGTTATGAAATGAAATCAAACACTACTCACCTCTGACTGATTTTAGAAAGATCAATTTTTCTGCATAGTCTTTGACCGCTAAACACAACACAAAACAACACAACACACAACACAATTACAACACAACACAACACACAACACAACACACAACACAACACAACACACAACATAACACAACACAATTACAACACAACACAACACAACACAACACACAACACAACACAACACACAACACACAACACAACACACAACATAACACAACACAATTACAACACAACACACAACACAACACAACACACAACACAACACAACACAACACACAACACAACACAACACACAACATAACACAACACAATTACAACACAACACAACACACAACACAACACAACACACAACACACAACACAACACAACACACAACATAACACAACACAATTACAACACAACACAACACAAAACACAACACAACACAACACACAACACAACACACAACACAACACACAACACACAACATAACACACAACACAATTACAACACAACACACAACATAACACAACACACAACACAACACAATTACAACACAACACAACACAAAACACACCACAACATAACACGCAACATAACACAAGAACAACACAACACACAACACATCACAATTACAACACATCACAATTACAACACAACACAATTACAACACAGCACAACACAATTACAACACAACACACAACACAATTACAACACAACCCACAACACAACACAATTGCAACACAGCACAACACAATTACAACACAACACACAACACACAGCACAACACAACACAATTACAACACAACATAACACACAGCACAACACAACACACAACACAATACTTACATAAACATCCAAAGTATTTGGCAGATGCCAAAATAAACAGACAGACAGACAGACAGACAGACAGACATATAGATAGATAGATAGATAGATAGATAGATAGATAGATAGATAGA
>JAOTRA010000009.1:8260765-8275973 GCA_026260255.1 Pseudolaguvia tuberculata | reverse complement strand
TCTGTCTGTCTGTCTGTCTGTCTGTCTGTCTATCTATCTATCTATCTATCTATCTATCTATCTATCTATCTATCTATATTCTGATTAGACAGAAAGAGGAAATTACCCCAGAAAAAGGCCCGATATCACAGACTAGTCGAGGCAGAGAACATTGAAGATTTCAGACCTGATCATAAACATGACAGAAGTCTTTAAAAGTGAAATGGAGGTTTTCGAACCCAACAGATTTCAGATAGACCAACTCTGAAGTTTGTATCTGAGATCAAGAGATGAGGCTGGAGAAGAAGACGTTAGTTGCGAGAGCTGTGGGAAGAATCGATCCAGGATGATTGATGCCCTCTGAAGAGTTTTATTTTCCTGATATACCACCAACAATGATAATTATTTCTTATTAGAAACCAGTAAAATGACCAAAAGTATTGGGACACCCGCTCATTAAATTTCTGTGTTTATTGAACATACTTTACCAGACATACAGTTACAGTTAGGCATCTGGGTAGAGGCTCTTATCCAGAGCAACTTACATTTGGTGTCTTTTTTACAACTGAGCAATTGTGAGTTAAGAGCCTTGCTCAAGGGCCCACAGTGGTTGCTTGGTGGAGGTGGGATTCTTTCTGGTATTACTCCAACACATTTTATTATTATCTCTACACCTACCTTGGGGTGGGGCTTTAGAATAGTATTAGTGAGATGTGGGGCAGTGCAGTGGCAGGAGATCATTCTGGGCAGAGATTGCCCAGAGATGTTCTTCAGAGATGTTCTTCTTATGCTGGGTTTTCCCCGGGTACTCCGGTTTCCTCCCACAGTGTAAAAACATGTGTATGAGGTTGATTCGAAATTAACCACATAAGCGAGTGTCTGTGTGAGTGGTTGTTCATCTATGTGTGACCCTGTGTTGGCGACCTGTCCAGGTTGTACCCCTGCCTTTCGCCCTATGTACGCTGAAATAGGCTCCAGGAGAACCTTGTGATCCCCAATTAGGGAATAAGCAGGTTAGATGAATGAATGATAATGATTTTTAGGTATACATGAATTAAAAAATGATATTAAAATTTTTGGCAAAGTGATTAGCACGTTCGCCTTACAACAAGAAGGTCCCGGGTTCGATTCCTGGGTCAAGGGACTTTCTGTTCGCCCTGTACTTGCGTGGGTTTTCTCTGGGTACAGTCTAAAAACATGTACATTAGGTTGATTGGTGATTCTAAATTGCCCATAGGAGTGAGTGTGGTTGTTTGTCTATGTGTGGCCCTGCGATGGACTGGCAACCTGTCCAGGGTGTATCCTTGCCTCTCGCCCTTTGTGCGCTAAGATAGGCTCCAGCAGACCCCCCGTGATCATGAACTAGGGAATAAGAAGAGGAATGAATGAATGAACTTGTTTCAACATCATCATGGCAGATTAAGTACATACCGAATATTTTTCATACTAGCTGTAATCATACTATATAAAACATACTTTCACAAATAGGAGGTCAGTAAAAAATTTCCCGTTGGAAAAAAGTGATGGTGGCATATGGGTCTGACAGTTTCTAGGCACACATGGTTGGATATTTTGGGTTGGTTCTGGAAAAAAAAAAACTCCACCGCTGTAGCTGATTCTCATGTACCAACACAACACACACTAATACATCAATGTCAATGCTGGACTGAAAATAAAGCACCACTAAAATAATCGCTAGTGGGATCACTGCTTTCCCATTGTTGTCCCTTTCCTTTTCTACACTCAGTATGTTTTTACTGAATGAATAGCAAAAAAAAAAATCCCACCCAACCAGCCTGCCGGAAGAGTTCTCCATCTGTAAACTTTCAAAACTTTCCAACCCACTTCCAGTGAGTCACGTCGCGCCGATTCGGCTGAATCCCTTCCAATACGGATTTATCTGTCGAGACAAACGTCACTTGCAGTGGAGGATTTATCTCCGCCTGCTGCTTCCTGTGTCACTGCTTTCCATCTCTATTTACAACCTCTCACATCATCTCGCACCATCTCACACTTTCATCCTCAGTTGGACCGAAAACAAAAGTCTACCTTTTATGTCTACCTGCTTCATTATCATTAAATACACACACACACACACACACACACACACACAGAGAAGAAAGCGAGAATATGGAGGATTCGAGGCATGTATTTATTTCTTTTTTTTGTTTCCTTTCCTGAAGTAACTCGACATTAGATTCCACTCAGGCGGAAAATCCTTTTCCATAATGGACACTAGAAATGTTTTTCAACATAATAGAAAGATTGAGACTTAAACCCAGATACAGTTTTCTATAAGTCTTCGTTTAATCATGGTTTCCTTCTTCCCACTTATGGTGTCACCTTCAAAGGCCGCATTTTCCGACTCGGTCAACAAGCACATCCATTTGTGTCCATCCGTGTTTTTAATTTTTTTATGCACATCCTCTTTTTACTTTCACTATGTCGCTAAAAGTTTTTGGTCACCTGAGCATCACATGCCATATTCAACCAATCTTCTTCCAGATTGATTCCTTGTTTTGCTATTGGATGAAGCTTCACTCTTCTAGTAAGACCTTCCAGTCCAATGTTGTGCTTGAATCTTATTCTCTTTATTCAGCTCTAACAGTATTAGTGAGGTCAGATACTAATGTCAGGTAAGGGGGTCTGGGGTGGGTCAGTCGCCCACCATTCCAGTTTCAGTTACAGCATTTAGCAGATGCTCTTGTCCAGAGCGACGTACAAACAGTGCTTAAAGTTACATCATAGAACATTTCAATACTGATACATAAATACAACCACAAAATACAGTGTAACAAAAAAGAGATTCTGTCTCTTGAAGACGGCCAGTGACTCTTAAAAGATTTGAGGCAGACCGGTCTTGAGTCCTAGAAGATAGTGGAACAAGTCGAGCAGCGCAGTTTATCTCAAAGGGGTTCAGTGGTGGTAAGATCAGGACTTTGTGTGGAACACTGGTGTTTTTTCACTCTAATATTTACCCAGCATGTGATAAAGAGTTCAGGGTTTGGTGCTCAGGGTCATTGTCATGCTGGAACAGTGTTGGAGTCTCTTAGCTCAGTGAAGGAATAATGCAACGCTACAACCTACAACACATATTTTAGATCAACTGTGGGCTTCCAGATTTTAGCAACAGTTTGAAGAAATCCCACATATGGATCTGATGGTCAGGTGACCAAAAAGGTTTGACAATATAGTCTATCTGTGTATTATCTGTCTGTGGCTATGTTTTTAAGTGAATTTCACTCTGCTGAAACAAAAGGTAACAGATTTGGCTCCTGCGTATTTCATTATCAGATTAAACACTGTCAGCAGGAACGTCCCTGCAAACTCCTTCCTCCATCCAAACCAGACATTTACAGCACCACAGACAGCATCCGACACACCCATTTTAATTAGAACAGTGTGTGGTGGCAGAGCAGTATTGGAGTGTGTTGCAGCGGAGATTGGGTAAAGCTGAAAAAGACACAATGATGAGATAGCAGCGGAACACTTATACATTTCCCGGGTCAATGGCTGGAGACTTTTTTATATATCAGATTTGTCTCCAGCAGACCCCTGTGACCCCGAATTAGAGATGACATGAATGAATGGATGGTAGCTCAATGGTTTAGGTGCTGGCTGGGCTGCTAATTGGATAATTAGGTTTCGATTCTCTGTTGATTCTCTAATGTTGGGCCCCTGAGAAAGGCCCTTAAAAGGCATAAATGTAAGTCTCTGAATATAGACGCGGGCTAATGTTAAAAATGTAATGAAACTCAGTGGGCAAAGTGATTTAATTCACAGCGTTGTTAGGTCCCAGACGAAAATTTGTAAGAAATAGAAAATTAGAGGAAAATCTTCAAAAGTTGCTTATGAAGATTTAGACTTTGTCTGCTAATGAGAAGCACATAAGTTTAACCCCCTTATATCCTCAGGTCAGCTACCTTACTGGGGGCTCAGTGCATCAGAGATTTCAGGTTTTCATTTTCTCACATTTTGTGCACTGGAATCTTTTTTCAATCTGTGTTAGACTGTAGTATCTCTGTTTTGCTCTCTCTCTCTCTCTCTTTTTTTTTATTAAGCACCATGTCTCTTACCCTCATCACTAAGACTAACGTGAGTGTGAGGATCAGTGCAGGAGGAGAACAGACCCCACAGGACATGCCAAGTCGCTTTCTGGGTTTCATCCTTTATTGTTATTCAGTGATGCAGAGAAAAATATTGCATTACCTCCTGCTCAATATTCTGCATTACAGAAACGACGCCATGCCAAGGACTCGTTACACGTTTCTTCCTCTCCTCATTACTGCCAAAAAATGACTTCTATCTCTTTTATCGGCCGAGCGGGAGTCTTGATAGAGCGTTTTGATACCTTCCATTGCAGCCTTTCACTCTTTCCTCTCACTCGCACTGCGTTCTGGCGATTACGTCTCGGGCTGTGAGAACGCCGCTATATGACACGCTTCGCTACTGTAACGCTACCTCAGAGGGTAGAGAGGACAGCATGAAAGGTTGAAGTAATGGAAGAGATTTAGCAGTGCATGACAATCAAGTGCTGCAGAAGAAACAAGAAATAAACAAAAATAAAAAGTAGAAAAAGCCAACATTCTAGAGTGGCGTAAGCAACCTCAGGGGATGGGGTTTGCAGGAGCTTATCCCAACTTACATAGTGCAAAAGGCAGTGGTACACCATGGACAGGTTGCCAGTCCATTCCACCTTTTTAACATATGACAATTAACAAAAAAAAGGCAACAAATACAGAATTTCGGTTTAAATTCAAGTTTTAATATCCTCAGCAGTTCAATAAATTAACACTTACAGAAGTAATACATATATTCTATTCTATTATCAGACGATAAGTCGTGTCATATATTCCTCTATAGCATACTTAATTTTTTTGTAAGATACGACCCGGCGGTATAGTTATCCAGTGAGTGACCTATCAGAGTAGTTACCAGAAGGTGAGAGGAGCAAAGGAAATGTACAGCAGGATTTGGATGGACAGAAGGGGGAAAGTTTGGATGACGTACTAGCCGATCGGATTGATCCTATTCCAGAAGCCCCCCCACACACACACACACACACACTCTCTCTCTTTAGTTTCTTTAATTCACCCGGATGCATTTGTAAACGCATTTATTAGACACTAAAAAAAACGCCTAGCACTGACGCGGCACTTGAAATGTAACATTTGAGGTAAATTAAAATAAGTTTGTATAAGAGACTAATAGGTTCAGTAGAATAGATTACTCAGGACTAGAATAAATGCCACAAGATCCTATAAATACAGAGGCGGTACCTCAGGACAGCATACTGACATCTTTTTTGAGAATGAAACACTGTTTTGGCGTGGAAGAAAGGCACTCCTTCCTTCCCATCGAACTGCTAGCGAATCAGCTTTCAATCTGTGGCTTAAACAACCACCTACTATTTCACAGTCGAACCGAATGTTTTTTTTCATGGTTTTTTAAAAGCAGCTCAAACTACTATTGTTCCAGTCAGTGCACAAATTTTACAGCATACGCCTGACAGGAAAGCAGCACGACTCATGAAGTGATAAATCACTGAACTCTCTCTCTCTCTCTCTCTCTCTCACACAACAAACACCCGGATCCTATTTTTAGCCCCTGATCCCTTATGTGCACTAGGATCTATTTACAATCTGTGTGTTAGACTGTAGTTTCACCCTCTGTCTCTCTTTCGCTCGGTCTCTGTAATTTATCTTTAGCACCACGTCTCTTACCCTCATCGCTAAGACTGAAGTGAGTATGAGGATCAGCACAGGAGGAGAACAGACCGCACATGGCAAACCGTGAAGCTGTCTCGGTTTCATCCCTTATTGTTATACTTTGAAGCGGAGAAAAAGATAACATGACCCCCTGCTCAATATTCTGCATTACAGAAACGACCACATGCCAAGGACTCGTTACTCGTTTCTTCCACCTCTATATTATCGCAGATTTTTCCCTTTTCACTGGCAAAAAATGACTTCTATCTCTTCTATCGGCCGAGCGGGAGTCTTGGAGGAGTTGATAGAGTGTTTTGATACCTTCCGTTGCAGTCTTTCACGCTTTCCTCTCACTCATGCTGCGTTCTGGCGATTACGCCTCGGGCCGCTATATGACACGCTTCGAACTGTAACGCTACCTCACAGGGTAGAGAGGACGGAATGAAAGTAATGGCACAGAGATTTAGATTTTTGCGGCGCATCCTTTTATAAGCTTACACTTCTATGGTGCTGCTTAACAAAATTTTCCCGATCCTTTCGAGGTTGTTCGGGCCCCGGGGCCCCTGGTTCGTTCTTTTGTACCCGCCTGAATACACTCGACCCCTCTGTCTCCCGCTCTCCCTCTCTATCTTCTCCGATTACGCTACTGACATCGCTCATGTCACCCAGATGCTCCACTGAGTCACACTTCTCCAGGTCTGAGGCAATGGTCTGCAGGCTGATGACGGACAGCGAGTCGGACCCTGCTCTCTCAGCTCGCTGGCCCCACCCTTCCTCCCTGTGCTTCTCGACCCACTGCCTGGTTTTTTCCTGATCTGCCCAATTGTTATGCAGTACGCTCATTCCTACTCCCCCGTACGCCGCTGCCTGTATGAAACCCTCAGCCTCGGCTCCTACTGGCGAGCTCCGCCCACCACAGGCTTCGTTACGCTGCTTGGCTGCTTTAGCGCGCCCCCTTTGGGCGTGGATTTGCTCGCTGATTTGTTCTAGATTTCGGAGAGCGACAGAGTAGCGTGTCTTCACTTTCGCCACCCGCTGCTCCAGTTGGACCACCTTGGACTTGTGCTCCTGCAACAGATTTGGAACTGATACGTTAAAAAATCCTGTTCACATACAAAAAGACAAAAACATAAAAACATGCATACTGATGTCAAATCTAACCAAAACAAAACTCCAAAGACTATTGGCACCAGAGCAAAAGCAAATAAAGACAATAACGGTCTGCGCCGTGGTTCGTTATTGCACTCCGACAAAGTGTTTGATTCTGGCTTGGGTCCCTTCTAGACAACCCCCTGTCTCCCTAACCTCATAAAAAAAATCAACATAAAAATGAAAAAAAATTCACAAACCAACTGCAAAAGTAATGCAAACAAATGGCAAATTCCAACTAATATTTAATTTGTTCCTAATGACCCATTGGAGTCCCTATTGACTGCTGCCTGTATGTCCCAACATAATCTTTCTAGCTAAATTTTTTCCCCCAGGCGAAGCGAGTCGTCCTGGTTCACTTCAATCCAAACGATACAGAAAACTTGCTCATCCCATTTCATCTCATAGCTGAGCTCTTTCTCTGCAGTCTCTGCAAACACTTTGCATATTTTAATGTTATTGTGAGGACCCTGGCAGGGACTATAAATCAAAACGTCTATCAAAGCAGCATGAGCTAAAATTGTTCGGGAAGGGAATGTGTGTGGGGGAGAGGAGTAGAAGAGTAATTAGTGCGAGCTGTGTACCTCCAGGATGTGGTTGAACTGGGCCTTGAGTTCAAAGTATGGTTTAGATTTGATGATGACCCTCTTGAGAGCTTTCTGTAGAGTCTGTACTCGTGCCTCGGCTTCCTGACACAGCTGTGTCACCCGTTGGTGTTCCCTCTCGCTCCGCAGACGCTCTTCTTCTGCCTCGTTCACCTGTTAATGACCACATCGCACACATCAGTGAGCACGATGACTCCAAGCTAAACGCTGCCAGGCTCGTAAGCTTTTAATCTTTGTGCTCCGTTTACAAAGACAGAAGACTGTACACGGTCATGGTTTTCTTCTTGTCACTGTTGTGTTTAATGTCTTCTTTCCTGCTCTCACCCTGAAGTCATTTTTTCCTTCCGATAAAAGTGTAAAGGGTTTTATTCCACTTACAATGCTGTCATTTACAGACACTAAATAACTCATAGTTTAAAAGACAAACCTTCAATTTTCAGCTGTTTAACAGCCATTAACTTGACAACAACTAACACTAGTGTTTGTGTTTGAGAGCCAGAGGAAACTGATATCAAACAGATAGTGAGATCATTCTTTATGCAATATAAAATAAGAGATGCTCCATTTATTCAATAAAGCCTACCAACATGCTTCTGTTACATTGTTTCCATCTTCTAACAGGATTGGATACTTTCGATTGGAGGTCTCTAGTTTTCTTTTCCTATAACTCAAAGACATAATACCGATCTGACCCTACATTTGGTGGCATGGGGAGACCTTGCAAACGGTGACTGGGGGTTTCCAATTGTTGTTTCTGTGATTCTATTCATGGGGAGAACTATCACCGCACAGAAAGACCCCTTGCCCAGGATTGAAACCCAGGATCTTCTTGTTGTGATGTGACCATGCTAAACACTATGCAACCCCTTTATTTGTATTTAATCTGTTAATTAATGGATTAATTAATGCATCTGTTTTTATGCATTATTTCTCTAGTATATTAATTTTAATCCTTTTTTTAACCTTTATATATTATTTGTATTTACACTTTAACACTCTTTACATTTTGCCTGACTGTTCTATTTGCCTTTATAGAAATTTCATCAATACATACTGACCAATCAGATTTGAGAACTCAGGAGTGAAAGGTTATACCATTTGGGGATCATAATACTGCAAATTTGTTCTTTAAAAAGGGCAAAGTTGATCAGCACAAGCAGCAAGAGGGAATCCAAATAAAGACATGCAACCTTGGGAAGTGTTAAGTGCAGGTACGCATTAATCACCAGCATTGATTGGTCCTTGAGAGCAAGTGTTTAAGCAACAGGAAGCTGACAGGATCCATGGAAAAGCGTTAATGAGGTAAGAACACTTATCGCTGAACCACTGTTTATCGTTCCTCTCAGTTGGGACATTACTACTCGATTTGTGTGTGTGCGTGTGTGTGTGTGTGTGTGTGTGTGTGTCTGTGACAAGTATTTCCTAATTTCATCATATGACGGACTCACCTTCATCATGCAGGTTTGAGCTGTTATTATGGTTGTAGCATTTTAAGGGTTAATCAACTGAGAAATGAGATTTCCCTTGAAAGTTACAGAACTGTGAGATGGACTGGTGAACTGTCCATCACAGAGGCACCAACAGACCCCCGTGACCCGGAATTAGGTTACAGAACTCTGGCGGCTTGGTGGTTAGCACAGTCGCCTCACAGCAAGAAAGTCTGGGATTCGATTCCCGGGTAGTGGGTTTTTTTCTGTTTGGAGTTTGCATGGGTTTTCTACGGGTCCCACAGTCCAAAAACATGTACATTAAAATTGATTGGCGATTCTAAACTGCCCAGAGGAGTAAGTGTGCGTTTTGTTGTTGTTCGTCTATGCGTGGCTCTGTGATGGACGGGTGATCTATCTTTACCCCTAAGTGAGGGGTTAAAAGATGAAAGAATTAACTTGTAACTGTCTTAAAAATGTTATGGAATGCTATTTGATGATGTAATAATGTGAATAATAACCGTTTCATTCATTAATGCATGTAATAGGTAACAGGTAACTAAGAGGTTCTAAATGAGAAAAAAATATATTATTTGCGTTACCGTCAGATCTAGATATTTGCTTTACTTTTAAGGAAGTTCGTTCATCTGATCACCACATTTTGCGGCTGGTTAGTTTCCAAATACAATTCGACATCGGATTTTCTGAAAGACTGATATTAAAAGAGGATGCACCAGTGAGAGTAACTGTTTTTCTTAACGTTACGTCATGAAAAACAGTTAATCATTCACAGCAGTGGGCATTTATTTCCGAGACAATAATCCACGCCTATTCAAAAACAGCTTTTCTGATGACGGGGGACAAAACCTGTAGAGGATTATTTCAAAATTATGAATGATGACTTTTCTTTTTATAATGTGCTAACATTAAACATAGATTTCAGAGAACAGTACAAAATAAAAAGCTGAGTTTGTTCATCCATTCATCTTCTTACCCGCTTATTCCCTAATTTGGAGTCACAGGGGTCTGCTGGTGCCTATACCAGCGCACATAGGGCGAGAGGCGGGGGTACACCCTGGACAGGTTGCCAGTCGATCTCAGGGCAACACATAGACAAACAATCACACACATACCTTTACAATTTAGAATCACCAATCAACCTAATCTGCATGTTTTTGGACTATGGGTGGAAACCGAAGTACCCAGAGGAAACCCACGCAAGAGTGGGGAGAACATGCAAACTCAGCACAGAAAGACCCCTGGCCCGGGAATCAAACCCGGGACCTTGTTGTTGTGAGGCAACTGAGCTATAGGAGTTAAATGTTTCTCTCTCCTTTCTTGCTTTCGTCAAGGCAGATCGAAGCCTCTTTAAAATGCATTGCCTAATGTAACCTTGACATTTCGGAAGGTATTGTACCTAGTGGGGGGGGGGAGAGTTTAACATAGACTGATTGTGCTTAATAGTCCTCCATAAATTTAACAATTTATGCTTGTCTTTATAGTTAAGCTTTTATTGCTACCCTTTATTACTTAGCCCATCGCTTTTATTGCTTATTGTACCTTGGCGGTTGCGTGATTGAGCATCTCTTGCCAGGTTGGATCCAACGTGTTCCTGTCAGCCAGGAGACCCTGCTCAGCCACGTATACCATTTCCCTGGCGGCTGTGTGCATGGAGACGGCCCGCTCGTAGCGCAGTGCTGCTTTCTGCGTTTCCTGTTGGGCCTGTGGTTAAAAATGACACATCAATCACACAGACGTTCATTCCGACCTTTCATTGACAACTTTGCCTGGTATTGTACGTGTCATATCTATGACATGACGATTCTGCTAGATGTGAATCCTGTATATGAATCTGATATACTAGTAGGTAAGTAATGGGGGGAGGGGAAGAAAGAAAAGGGGAAAAAAAGGAAGAAAGAAAGAAAAAGAAAACCGCTGACTCGTTAGAAGAAAGAATTGCTGTGCTGAAGTGAAAAGCCTCCAAACGATCGATAACTGGAGGACATTTGTACTGACAGGCCATAATTCAGACATCTAACTTAGTAAAAAAAAATGTCAGTGCCACCCAGCAAGATGTCTAACCCGCTTTTGGATGAACTCTTCCTAAATTTAATTTCTTCTTACAAACAAAGAGGTACAAGGAATCAAAAAAGAGACGCAGAAAGCGTTTACGGATGCACAGAGTTGTCCCCCGGTTTAAGGTCACAACAAAGAGATTGATGATGATGACTCTCGTTAAAGCATTAGACATCATTTTTGCCCTGATACACTTCAGCTGTCCCAGACAGGAACAGGCTGTAAACCGGTCTGTGCCCTGAATACCAATTTTGAGTAGATTTTACAGTATTGGTAGCCAATATTGCCTTAATAAGGCTGCTCTCGTCCAGAACTTACTCCCAAACCCAATTTAATATAACTCTGTGACGGCGTTCTGGGCGATTCAAACAGCAGCATTGGGTGATTCAAAGAGGTTTGTTATGATGATGTTTTGGGTTGTTAAGATTTCTCTGTGGTATGTTGGAAAGTCCTGTGACAAGGTATTAAAATTTAGCATAGAAGAAGAAGAAATACTAGACTGTCAGGAATCATGTCCGGGATGCTTTGCATGTTTGGTGAAATGGTAACCAGGTCAAATTTCAATCTAATTCTGTTTCAATCACACAAACCAATTCTGTTTCGATTGTTTTCAATTACACCCCACGGCCTCTACTGAACGTTTTTCATCAGCCCAATTACACGTTTGAGATTGGATGCTAACAATACTAATGAAAAGTGATCTGCAAATCATATCTGGTGTTTGCCAGCGAGTTAATCGCATTAAAGAACACACGGACTGTCTTGCTTCGTAATGACCATTAAGCCGAGGGATATTCTTCGGAATCACTTTCTCCACGCTCGTTGAAATGAAAATATTATTAGCGTTCCACGAATAGACAAATATTCTAAGCAAAGATGAAAAACAGGACTCCTCTACACACCTCCTTCGCCAATCTCCGTGCTTCATAATAGGGACGGGCTTTTTCTATGCACGCACCAAGCTGGGAGCCCTGAGCATTGAGTTTGCGTGCTGACTCAGTGAGGATTTTCCTGTAGCTCGACCGCGCCTCCTTAAAAAAAGAGATTCAGAGATTAATTATTATGACTGACATGTTAAAAGTAACGTTAATATACAGGGATATGTGCACACTGTGGCATACTGCAAACCAAATTAGGCTCAATTTCATGTTTTGTTTACTGCACCATGAGAAACCAGGGTTCTCTTTCTTTGTAAATGGGTTCTAGTATGTAATTCTTTTTTGACCCAAGCCGGGAAACTAACCCGATTAACCTACTACACCATGATACTGCCCAAAATACAGTTTTCCACAGAACAATTAATAACCAACCAAAAACCAAATTGATACTGCATATACCAAGTGATGCAATTCTGCTTACCTGAGACATCTGAATGTGTCACAGGAGGAATATGACCCAAGTTTGTGTGATCAGGAAAGAAAATTACATGAATGCCAATATTTTCAAATCGGTTTAAGGTCTCATTTGTATATGGTAATAAATGTATAATATATGTACATTAGTGCAGTGGTCCCCAACCCCCGGACTGGTACCGGTATGTGAATCAATTGCTACCGGGCTGCAGGAGACACCTTTAATTATTTCCGTTTTATTTTTTATCTGAGTCACAACGATCTTTTATTTTGAAATGAATTAGTGAATAGTGTAGAGACACTACCATTTGCAAGAAAAAGAAAACTTTTAACAGACAAAATCATTATTATACATTGAGTTTTGGTGTGTGGGAATCACATGTCGTGACAAATCCATGTTTAAAGTCTGACTCCTGATTTTGTCTATTAAAAGTTTTCTTTTTCTTCTGTCTCTTCTCTATTCACTATTTCATTTCAAAATAAAAGATCGCTTTGCAGAGACCGAATCTCTAATGACGTACACAGTGGATTCATGTTTGTTATTATATTTACAATACAAACAATGCCCACTCACCCACCCACCCCACCACGGTAGCCACTGTAAAATTCCCAAGCGTTGACCGGTCCGTGTTGATAAAAAGGTTGGGGACCACTGCATTAACGTATATTTGCAGATCAGATTTTAATCTGTCAGTGCCAAATATTGACAATGATGCACATCATTGTGTATTTTGATATTTAATAATTTTGTTCACTTTTTTAAGACTAATTTCCTAATAAAAATAACACGCTATAAAAGACAAGATATGAGAAAAAGGCATATGATGTGACGTGAAAAATACTACATGATGATTTCGTCTTTGTCTTTGGTCATAAAAATCTGCAGTTTTAAATGCGAAAGGGTTTTAGGAAAATTTCACGGACCCTCCGTCACCCCATCTTTTATATTCCATGCTTTTTAATCATTTATTTTGTTATGAATTCAACAAACACTTCATAAATCACACAACATTCAAATGCAGGACAAAGACCATAAATTCATCATCACATTACACACGGTTCTAAAAATGTCACTGCCAAATGTCAAGTTAATCATGTCTATTGGTGTCCACCTGACTGAGATGACATTATTTCCATCATCTGGAGATTACCTTAAGTACTTGGCCTGCTGCTGCATTATTTTACGCATTGTGTTGTTGCCACGGCTTTATAAGCAGGAGTACCAGCATGCTGAATAACATAAAGATGATTTTCTTTAAACAAAAGGACAAGGTCAGTAGGAATCAGAGGGATTAGATATGTTCCTGCCTGTATGCTCCAAAAGACAATACTCTGAAGAAAGATCTACTAGGCATTTCCATATCAGTTTACTTATAGAATCGAAATGGTCCCAAGAAAGAAAAAAACAACTCACATCCAGCTGAAGCTCCAGTCGGTTGATTTCCTCACTTGCCTGGTTGAGATGCTCCAGTTCCTCCTATGGGTTTAGTGCAGAAAGTTGTAGAAAGTTAAAACTAACTGAGATTAAAACTATTGTAATACAGAAACACAACCGGAGAACATTTCTGCTAGTAAAATGATGTACTGGCATTTAAAGAATGTATTTGCCACAGCGGATCACCGTGATCCGCACATTTGACTTGGCAGGGATTTTTTTTGGAACCAGCATAGAGGCTGTACTGACTTGTGCAACCCTAATGGCTGGGATTCTACCTAATGAACATGTTTTTGGGCAGTGGGATGAACGCAAGTACGGGGAGAAAACAGAAGGATCCCCGACCGGGAATCGACTGGCATTTAAAGAATACAGCTAGATAAACAAAAACATCATCATTCATTCACTCATTCATCTTCTTACTCGCTTATTCGCTAATTTGGGGTCACAGGGGCCTGCTGGAGCCTATCTCAGCGCACATAGGGTGAGAGGCAGTGGTACACCCTAGACAAGTCGCTAGTCCATCGCAGGGCAACACATAGACGAACAATGACTCACATTCACTCCAATGGGCAATTTTGACTCAATCAACCTAATATACATATGTTTTTGGATGGTGGGAGGAAACCGGAGTACCCAGAGGAAACCCACACAAGCGTGTGGAGAAAAATGATAATTATTATTTATTATTATAACCTGTATTCTGGGGTCCAGTTCTTCATCTTTATACTGATCTTCTTCCACCTCTTCCCCGTCCTGCACAGTGACACCACCGCTCCCCGCACACACTGCCTCGGATGCTGGGTCATTGCTGCTCACTACAGCGCTTTGTGTCCCCTCCGCCGCCTCCTCCACCTGCGCCTCTAAACCGGGAGTCTCTCCCCTCCAGTCCCCAGGCTCGGGCTCACCAGAACCGGGGGGATTCTCACGCAACCTCCCCGGCTCCATAAGCGGCCTATACAACCAAATGTATTTTTTAAAAACCCGCTTTGAATAGAAATAAAATAAAATAAAATACAAAACGTTTTACATATAAACTCGTTTGCGTTTGAGTTATAAAATGTAATTATTATTTTTTTTACAAAATCGTAAATGTAATATTTTTTTTTTTTTCAAAATATTAGCATGCTAGGTTAGCTAGTTGGTTGCTATTGGCAGCAGATATTCCAGCCTAGACCGTTAGCCACCCGAGTGCGGTCATAATATGTTTAACTATTATGCAAGATATGAATAATTAAATTAACATTAATAAAGTGATACTTTTATGCAATTATAAAAGTATAAGTATTACCTTGATTTAAGGAAGGTAACACTCCTCTCATCCCCTGCGGTCTTGCAAGCAGAAAAGTGTGTGTCAAGGATTTTCCACCCTCATCTTGGAGGCTCTACTGGAATAACTCTCCAAATGACTGACACACACACACACACACACACACACACACACACACACACACACACACACACACACACACACACA
>JAOTRA010000009.1:8221390-8234609 GCA_026260255.1 Pseudolaguvia tuberculata | reverse complement strand
ATGAATGAATGAATGAATGAATGAATGAGCAGGCTAGAAGATGAATGAATGAATGAATGAATGAATGAATGAGCAGGCTAGAAGATGAATGAATGGATGACTTCTGTCAGTTTGTTTGGCTTTTGTTTAGGAAAGAAATACCAGTTTAACAAAGAGGTATTTGGGTTTCCTCCTACAGTCCAAAACAAGTACATTAGATTGATTGAGGATTCTAAAACTGCCTATTGAAGAGAGTTTAAGCGTGTGTGGTTGTTTGTCTGGGTGGCCCTATAATGGACTGGTGACCTGTCCAGGGTGTACCCATGCATTTTGCCCTATGTGCGCTGAAATAAGCAGGTTTAGAAGATTATTAAATGAATTAATAACAAGTACAAGTAAACCATTCCAAAAAAGGTGGGACAAATTGTGAATAAAAACAGAATGCAATGATGTTTACAATTTCAATATTTGATTTAGAATACAACATATAGAAACATATCAAATGTATAATACTGAGAAAATGTATCATTTGAATAAAATGATTTTAAATTTCATGGTATCAACACATCTCAAAAAAGTTGGGACAAGGCCATGCTTTCCTCTGCATCTTCCTCTATGGTTGAAAGATCTGAACTGCAGATTGGCCGTTTCAGTAGCTGGATCTTTCTCCTACGCAGCCATGATTGTTGTAATTGATGCAGTATGTGCTTTGGCATGGTCATGTTGAAAAATGCAAGGTTTTCCCTGAAAGAGCCGACGTCTGGATGGGAGCATATGTTGTTCTAGAAAAGCTGCCCATACCACATGCACTTAGCCCATACCATCAGAGAACTGAACGCTAATAACAACTTGTCCTGAAATGACGTCCCAGTTTCCATAAAGGAACATTTAAATGAGTCTTGGCCCAGAGAAAACGTCTGAGCTTCTGGATCATGTTTAGATATGGCTTCTATCGTGACCTGTAGAGTTTTAGCCGGCAACGGCGAATGGCACGGTGGGGATTGTGTTGTATATTCCTGAGCCCATGTTGTGATTTCCATTACAGTAGCATTCCTGTAAGTGATGAGGTGCTGTTTAAGGGCCCAAAGATCATGGGCATCCAGTATGGTCTTCCAGGCTTGACCATTACACACATAGATTGTTCCAGATTCTCTGAATCTTTGGATAATATTGTGCTGTAGATGATAACTTGTGTGAGGAACTCCTTTCTGATAGTTTCACTGCAATGTTAGAGGAATTGGTGATCCTCTGCCTATCTTGACTTCTGAGAGACACTGCCACACCGAGAGACTCTTTTTATACCCAATCAAGTTGCTAATTTACTTAATAAGTTGCTAATTGTTCCTCCAGCTAATTCTGATATGTACATTTTACTTTTCCGGCCTCTTATCGCTACCCCGCCCAACTTTTTTTTTTTTTTGTAGTTTTCATGAAATCCAAAACGATCCAATATTTGGCATAACATTTCAAAATGTCTCACTTTCAACATTTGATATGTTTCTATATTTTATTCTGAATAAAAAACTGAAACTTCCACATTATTGCATTCTGTTTCTATTTACAATCTGTACAAGTGTCCCAACTTTTTTGGAATCAGGTTTGTTTATTGGCAGACTAGTATATCAATATTTCCCAGTAAAGTGAGCATAACGCAGTGCTTTGTTATGAATAAGGTGATTAAATGAGCTTCATTTGATAAACCTGTGACACCTACAGCTGTCCATGAATTATTACCAGAATAAAAGCACAAAGGTTGAATGTGTTTGAAGAACCATAGGAAGATTCCTCCCAGTTCATATCTTTTGCGAATGTTGTTTGTCAGACTGTATAAACATGATTCTTGTGTCACACTGTAGCATCACAGCTGTCATCATTTCAAACTGTACGACAGTCAAAACGCGTGAAAAACGACGTACTGACAAAGTATTACATCATCGATTTGGGATACATTCATTAACCCACATTCTCTCGCTCAAATCTAGCTAACAGGACAGAAGCGGCAGTGACAGCATGTCATATAAACACTCTTCTTCCTTTAATAACGCATAATGTCAAGCGGCAGTGGGGGCTCAAATGGTTAAGGTGCTGATCGCGAGACCAGGAAGACCTGAGTTCAAGCCCAATCACTGCCAAGTAAGACCTGGGCTCAAGTCTGCCACTGTTGGGTCCTTGAGCAAGAACCTTAACCTTTCCTGCTCCAGGGGCGCTGTACGATAGTTGACCCTGCGCACTGACCCCCAACTTACTAAGATGGGATATGCAAAGAAAAACAGAGTGGTAGTGCAGTGGTGTTGGACTGCTGACTGGAAGATTGTGAGTTTGATTCCCAGCGTAACCAAGTTCCCACTTTTGGGCCCCTGAGGAAGACCTTTAACCCTCTGATTGTTCAGTTGTATAAATGACAAGAAACGTAGGTACCTCTGGATAATGATATCTTCCAAATGATGTAACAGGTTTTTTTAAATAATGCAATAAAGAAATGACGTTTTAACCGTAAAACTTTGTCATTAAATGTAATGGCTCACTTACTGTTATTGAAGTAGAATTAGTAATCCTCTCTTAATTACTACAGGGAAAAACACCTCTCTTAATTACTACAGGGAAAAACATTCCGTTTAGACATGTTACAGTAATGATAAAAAAAAAAAGAGAATAAAAGCTAATTGATCCCTTCTTTTTTTCCACAAACCTTCAATAAATCTCGATCTCTTTTTTTTATTATTAACAATTCCAATCAAACCTGGTGGAACTGCTTTATTATCTGTTACCATAGAAACTGTAAAGGTGTTAAATATTCCAAGCACGGTATGTAAGTCTAACTTAAGCTGCAAGGTCAGTCGCAGGGTTCAAACTCGAAGCTGCTACTGCTGTAGAAAAATCCATTTAATCAAACAATCCGAATCAGGAATTTGACCGCGATTAACGGCGACATTAAAATGTTTTTTTATCGTGTGTTTACGTTAAATGAAATTTTCGGTGCAATTAAAAGACCATCCGAGGTCCGGTCCATTTACTGCACCCATTTACTTCCTTTAGCTCTACTGTCCATCTCTACCCTAAGCTAATGTTTATCCTCACTGACCCGGACGCCTGTTCTTCCTTTTTTTTTTTTTTTAACTCAGGGATTCAATTTGACAAACCACATGATCTCTGTGGTTCCACTATTGTTTTATCGCTGTGCGTATCTATTCATAAGAACTGGGCTCCGCCAAGGAAAATGGGAAGTGGTAGCCTGGTTGTTAAGGTGTTGGACTAATACCAGAAAGACTGGTGATTCAAATCCCACCTCTACCAAGCAACCACTGTGGGCCCTTGAGCAAGGCCCTCAACCCACAATTGCTCAGTAACTGACCCTAAACTGTAACATGGAATCAGACCCCACCACAGCCAATTCAGTCACTGTTGATTTTACTCCAGGGATCCTGTATCATATCTGACCTTACACTCTGATCCCAAACTTCCGAGGTGGGATATATGTGAAAGAAAAACACTCCACTATATATTGCACGGTGTTTAATCAGGGATGTGACAAATAATCCGACCACCAGCGTTTCAACTTATGTGACTGGCGTGGCATCCGCACCCAGCTGCAGAACTTTAATGGTGGCAATTGTCACAGGGTGGATTTTTCAACATTCTTGTGGATTAATGTAATGGGCAGACAGGGTGTGCCGCAAATCCCGAACCAGAGAGCCAATCAAAATTGTCGGAATATTCGCTTTTCAAATAAACAGCTTTAGCTAAACCCCTTGTTGCTTTGGCTGTTTTTGTTTTGCATAAAGCATTAGTAACTTTAATGGTAAACACTAAGCTGCTGGATGCCAACAAATCCTGTTACAAGGGTGGCATGATGGTTGGCACGGTTGCCTCACAACAAGAAGGTTCTGGGTTCAAGTTGGGGCAAGAAGTCCTTCTGTGTGGAATTTGCATGTTCTTCCCGCACTTGTGTGGGTTTACTTCGGGTACCTCGGTTTCCTCCCACAGTCCAAAAACATGTACAATAGGTTGACTGGTGATTCTACGTTGCCCATATGGTTGAGTGAGAGTATGTGGTTGTTCGATTATAAGTGGCCCTGTGAAGGACTAGCAACCTGTCCAGGTTGTACCACTGCCTTTAGCCCTATGTGTGCTGGGATAGGTTCCAGCAAACCCTGTGACTTCGAATTAGGGAATAAGCGCGTTAGAAGATGAATGAATGAATGAATGAATAATTTTACTACAGATACCACATGACCTTTAACGGTCACTCAATTTCATTATTATTTCCAGAGTAATTCCACCTCCTTTTCACATTTTAATGAGTGTTTATTCCATTTCTATTTCCTTCAGTATGATTTACTGAGGGAAACTCTGTGTTCTCCGTCCAACTTAAAGCGCTGATGAACGATAGAACAGGAAACGAGCACAGGAGCGTCAGCGATATCAAACTTTACAACAGGAAACCAACAGCAGAAAACAATCACAAGATAGAAACATAAAGAGAGGGATATGAGACAGAGAGAGAGAGAGAGAGAGAGAGAGAGAAGGGGGTAAAAGGACAAAGAGGGAGAAGAAAGAAAAGAGAAAGAAAAAAAAAATAGGCACAGTGAACTACAGACAGAGGAAGAGAGATAGAAGGTGAGCGGGAGGAAAAGAAGGATACAGAGAGACAGAAGAAAGATGACAAAAGAAAAGAAAAAGGGAAAGAAAGAGGGACAGTGGAAGAAAGAAAAAGGAAAACCTGAAAGATAGTGAGAGATAGAAACAGAGAAAGACAAAGCAGAGAGTGTTAAAGAAAAAAAGGGCAAGTAAGAGGATGAGAGAGAGAAAAAGGAGAAGAAACGGAATGGAGAGAGAGAGAGAGAGAAAGAAAAATGGGAAGAGAAAGAGAGAGTGAAAATAGCGTGGCAAAAAAGTAGGAGCAGTCCAACAGTAAAGCACACGGGATCAGGATTATTAACTCTTAAACTGCTTGTTGATCTAAATAAAAGAACAGTATGTCTTTCTGCATCAGAGGATCTGCTGACAATCGTCTGTGCGGTTCTTGGGTTTTTTTGACATGTCGTTTCTCGCTCTTCATCCGAATGCAGCTGTTGTGTATTTAAATTCCGGCGGTCCAGCAGTGGAACAATAAGAGGTTTCTCACACGGACATAAATAAAATAGTTTTTTATTATCAAGATATTAAACTTAGAAATGACAGATCAGGCAGTGGTTTTGTTCTGTGTCATACAGACCATATTAAACCTTTCCACAAACACAGCATGGGTCAAGTTCCATCCCATTCGTCCTATTGAAACCGCCACGTCCCATGGAACACAAACAGCAGACTATGTCCACTCATCGGTTTAGCAAGAAACCCCAAAAATTCCAGACATCTTTGTATAATAGAGAAGGAAGTAGAGTTGCAGAACTTTAACAGGTTTTGGTGCTTGACATGTGACAACTCTCTTCAAAAGACGTCCTTTAAGTCAGGAACGAGTCAGGAACTTCATTTATGGGTCAGGAACTTCCTCAGAAAGTCACAGTCAAAGGTAAACTCATGGTTTCCACTTAAGCTCTTCTGGGAACATGACCGAGGATCTATCTGTATGTGCAGGAGGAAACCTTTAAACAGATGTTCACACTACCAAGCGACAAAGCTCCAGGTTCTGTGGCATCTTCTGCTGAACACCAATGTGACTTACTGAACAAAAAAACAAAAAAAAACCCAACAACCTTGTATAGTAGCACAGAATTGCTATTCTTACACCAGATTCGAACCCGTTCTAACTCCTGTTTGTCTGCCTTTGGCATGAAAAAACCCCAACAGAAATAGATGATGTCTCAAAACACCTAGAATTACAGTAGTAATAAAAACTCAACCAGTTTACGGTGCGGCCACGCCGAGGAAAGCTAGCAGTCACGATATTCCACCGCACGTGACGAACCTGAAGTGAAAGTTTGTCCCTTGCTAATGTGAACAGAATCATGAGAACAGAACAAAGCGGACGTCCTTCACACGTCGGCTCTACCATGCAAGTTTTCTTTGGTTTAAGAAGAATTTCATCTCCTCTTGCACTGGTTTCGGTTCTCTTCACGTTGGAATACCAGACCAGCTAATTCTCATTCAGCTCCAACTAACATCATATTTCGTCCAGCCCTCAGGGGGAGCCAAATAAATCCTTCGCCCATGAAAGAGAAAGCTGACCACGCCCCTGTAACCGGCACGTGGGACACCTGATTTCAGGTCATCCATCACTCCTAAGCTGCGAGCTAAAACCTTGAAGCTGTCTCTGTTGGAATACTGCACCCTGAACGGTCCGGAACCCTGCAAACCGCCACTCTGCTGCACCTCCTCCACTTTCACTAAAGGTGCACTGTACACTTCTTTATCAAAGTTTGCGTTGTAGCGTTCCATAACTAAATAAGTCAAATCCTGTTTAGAGAAAGGCACGAATTCAGTGTTGAGTTTAATGTAGCGCAGGTACTGGTCGAAAAATTGACCCAGACTAACACCTTTCCGACCAAAGGTCATAGTTCTGGAGATCTCCGGACGGATACAGGAACGCTCTTTCCTTTGCTCTGGATGACGCATCCAATCATCCCAGAATGCTTTGGGCCATTTAGGCTCTAACTCCTCCCACACCTCCTTTAACAGCATCCAGCCCAAGCCGGGGAAGAAATCTGTCCGGTAAAGGAGGTCAGGCTTGGTCGGGTCCACCAGTCCATCACGGCCATTATCGTTCCAAGCTGAGATGCACCACAGTGTCGGGTCAGATATCAGGATCGGGTGGAGAGCACGGAAATACTCGAAAAAGTCTGGTGCCACCTAGAAAGCAACACAAGCTTTTATAATTTGAAATCTGTTTTTCCAAATATTAACAATGAGCATTTTTGGTGTTTGAAATAAGAATTAGGTGGCGTCTACGGCATAACCAACAGGGTCAAACCATTGATAATTCAACCATTATTCTATTCTATAATAACTATTCTATTCATTCTATTTACAACTAATTCACTGTGCTCAGGTGTTGGAACAGAATAATCAGAAAATGGATTAAAATATAGGAAGGTTTTTAATGCCATTTTTCAGCATCGTTGCATTACCGCAAAAAAAAACCCAACTATTTCCAGCGTTGGATCTTGGAGAAGAGGAGGAATCACTTTGGTGAACTATATACACTCTGTATTTTCAACAGGGCAGCATAATGGCTTAGTGGTTAGCACAGCAATAGAACCTGTGTTTGATGTGGAGTTCTCAGGTTCTCCTCGTGCTTGTTTAAATTGTATATAGGAGCAAGTGTGAGTGTGAGCGTGTGTGAATGTGTGTGTGTGTGTGTGTGTGTGTGTGTGTCAAACTGCAAAACTGGGAATGTCTCTAAAAACAAAGTAGAGTCTGTGGAGACAAAGTCTAAATTTGCAAGTTAAATAAGCAGTGAAACAACAACAACAAACACACACACACACACACACACACACACACACACACACACTAAACTTTGCTTAGATTTACTTACGTGATTTATTTGATTAAACATTAAAAAATTGCTTTCAAATACCTTAGCTAGTGTGTATGTATATATATATATATCTCCTGTTATCAAGAGTTAAAAGTGGGGTGTTATTGTACAAAACCTTGCCCTTGTTGTCAGCATGAATAGGCTCTGGTGTAAAATAGGCAAGGTCAGTTAGGGGTTTCCTGCTTTTGTGTGAAAGCATGACAAGTAACTTTTAATAAAAGACCATGTTATAAGTAGACTGTGATCTGGGCATTACTGAGAGATCCGGTTTGTCCACTGATCCTGTGTTATAATAAACAATGGCTTTATGTAAAGGCGGCCAGTGAATTTGTGTTCCAACGTGGTACTTAGGTACTAATAACACAAAGAATGCTTTTATAAAGCGGTGTGGCACGGTGTCTTAGTGGTTGACAGTTGCCTGACAGGTTCGTATCCCTGTCAGAAGTTTGCATGCTCTCCCTGTGCTTGTGTGAGTTTATTCTGGTTTCCTTTCACATTCCATAAAGCATGTATGTTAGCTTGATGATTATAAATTGGCCAAACGAATTAATGAGTGTGTGGTCCTTGGATTGGCTGACCTGACCCCTGCCTTTCACACATTGACAGCTGGGATCGATTCCAGCAGGAATAAGCAGGTCTAAATAATGGATTAAGGGATGTTTGAGTGTTTTTATTCTTATTTCCTCATTTAAAAACTATTTACACATGCAAATAATGTTTTAGAATTTGACTTTATAATGAGCGAGTTTGAATTGAGACCATTTCCTAAGAGCTACTTATCCAAAGAGAACTGAATAAAAGCAGTTTTGCATCTTGAAACACAGACAGTCTCATTCATCCATGTCAACTTAAAAATAATCCTCTTCAATTCTAGATCAACATTCATGCAGCTCATTTGGTACTTTAAATTGCTGAACACTAAGGATTAATGGATTTAATAGGAGTTTAAAGACAATAAGGACCTTGTCTTGATTTAGTCTTACCTCCAAATCGTCTTCTACAATGACGACAGTAGAGTAACCAAACTTGTTGAACACTTGGTTCAGGGCCCATCTGTAATGTCTGGCTATCTTATAGTAACCCTGGAACTTCCTGTGATCGGGTCGCACAGGAATGTTGGAGAGATCCGGTTGGCTGATGTGAGTCACCTGACTGCCATAGGAGTCGATAACTCTAGCTGTATCGGCGTGTCCGCAGTCCTGGCTCACGATGATAGGATGACGCTCTACTGAAGGTCTGTACTGTATCAGCTTGTCTAAACTTCTTTTTACCGTAACTCTATCGCAAGCGATGACCAGGATTGGGATGACAGTTTGAGGACTAGGAGCTGTAAGGTCCAATTTATTTTTGGCCACCGGTTTGTCCTTGTCTGACTCAGTGTCCTGCTTTGTGTTTGGTGGAGGGTTTGTGACAACAGAAATGGTTTTGCTGTTGACAACGATTTCATTTCCTGCTGAGGTGGAAATTGGTAAGTGGGGCAACTGCTGGGGATCTTTCAAGTCTGCTTTTTTGTTTCTTATGTCCTCTGACACTTTATTCTTTTCCCACAATGATCTGTGGCTCTGGATCTGTTTCAAGAGTTTCTTTTGAGTCTCCAATTCCGATTCTACCTCCTCGGCCAATCGTATGATTTCATCGGTCAGCCGTCCGGCTCCGCCTTTCTTTCCTTTCCCAGCTTGCCATTCCTCTCCTGCGCCTGGTTCAGCTCCACCCCCCTCTCTGAGCCGACCAATAGGTGGCCTTCCCCAAAGAAACAGAAGCAGCAAGGCATTCCATGCGATGAACAGAACCGCTCCGCACAAGATAAGGGAGCCTTTCTTACGAACCATGGCCCAGTGGCACCGAAGAAGAGAGTGAAAGGAGGAGAAAGCTAGAGAAAAACAAAACACCAACGATTTACAAAAAAACAGGGATAAATAAATGCAGAAACGAAGCATTCATCAATATAAAACCATCTACCGTCAGACACTTTTGCCCAGCCCCTTTGTTTAGAAGTATAAAAGGTAGCTTGGGCTAAACCAATGAGACAGGACGAGGTGTGGATTTTGGGGAAAAACTAAAGAAAAGTACAGAATACCGCTGGTCAAGGAGGATCTAAAAGACCTGCTTATCTTTTGTTTCTTCTATGTGTAGTCAAAGTTTCACTGTTCATCAGAAACCAAAGCTTCTAAGAAAACTTTTACAAATTTCTATTTGGCTGCTGGTATGTTTGGTCTGATTCACCTGATGAGCTGTTAAGTCATTCATCCAGACAACAAAACAAGTCTGATAAATAAAAACATAAAACCCCACAGCCAAACGATTTTCAGATCTGAAAGAAACCTTAAACATACGCAGGTAGATCTCTGTTAAAATGGCTTTTTTTATTGATTGTGAAAGTGAAAAAAAAAACAAAAACCCATGCACATCATTTCATGCGATACATTTCTGAATTTGTGTCCTGCTCGAATAATTACAGCAAGTCAGCGCTGACTCCTTAACTTACTTACACCTAGAGCTAAAAAACTAAACTTTAAAACGGATCTACACAGAAGCTGAGGACCTGGATGTCATTTTTAATCCTAGTCTGTTTCCCAATAAGTAGACCCAGTATATAGTTGGTTCTCGCCCAACATTTCTTTTGGACACACAACCTAATAAGGAAGTGCGAATCTCCTGTTAAAGCTGAACATCAGCATTGATCCAATAAACTCAGATGGATAGAATGAAGGTACAGGGCAGGTCAGATGGTTTAATTAAACAGTGGCATCGTTGGAGCTTGTTTGTTGGTCTGAAAAACAGGAAAATCAGGTGATGAAATCTGCCCAATGAACCAGAGCTACTGCCATTAGATGACAGGGGAAGAAGAAACATTAACAATTTTGGGTTTACCAAAGAACACACTGTTCTATTTCATATATTTACAGTTACACCGACCACTTGGATGTCCTTGGGCCACATTTGACAAGTAACAAATTGTATTATAAATATACCTTTATTTTTTATATTATATATATATATCCTTTTTTTTTTTTTTTATTTCCTTAAGTTAATCTTGGTATAAGCAAGATGTATAAAATTAGTGAAAAATGAACACACTGAATGAATACACTGGAGACTCCTATACTTTTTGTCCTAAAGTATGTGACCTTTTCTTTGTCCCTTTGTTATCAAAAATTATTTAGCATAAGCTAACCGCTAAGACAAATATGTTGGGTTTTTTTGTTTGGAGTCTAGTTTCAACCACACCCACACTGCTTATCTTCATAACACAGAACATAGAATAGAACACAGCATTCACAGAATAACTAAATATTACACTGAAATTCATTCCAGACTTTGTGTATGATGGAATGTACAAAAAGAGGGAAAATGCTCAAAGTTGGCCTGGTTTCGAGTCATGTGATTGGAATTCTGGATAAAAATATACTATTTAAATGGCAGGCAGTGTATTGCACTTGGGCTTGGCAGTGTTCTGTACGGCCATGTTGACTTCGAGAACAGCTTTCAATCGAGAGAATCTTTGTCTTTATTAAACCCTGCCTCAGATAACGCAAAGATCATAAGATCTGAATGATTGAAAATTACTGCTACTAGTGTTAGACCAAACGACACACAGGGTCAGGGTTAAAAAAAAAAAAAAAAAAAAGAAACCTACTGTATTTTCCGAACTACAAGACGTATTTAAAATCCTTTCATTTTATAAAAAAATAAATAAATAAATAAATAAAAAGACAGTGCGCTTTATAATCCGGTGTGCCTTATACATCAAATCAGGTTGTGCTTACTGAACTAATTTTATGTGGCCCAAGGTGTTTAAAAATCTGTTTTAGTATGACTTTTGTGACCATAGGCGAAAGGATCGACAAAGAGCTCGCCACTCTACGGGGCTAAACGCAGCTGTCACTTGATTGTGACCCTACTCTGCGGACTTGCGGTTCTCTCCGTCTCTCTCTGTCTTAACTCGAAGATTAGTACTGGTTTAGTTCTGGTCCAGTCCAACGGGTTCAGTCCTGAGAGTCAGTCCTGGTTTAGTCTGTATGCAGCGCAAAAGTCCAGCATCTTGATCAATGTTTTTTTCTGGGACGCACACTTCTTTAAAAAAAAAAATTGCCCTCTACTCCATTGCTGAATGCATAGCTCAATCAGCAGTGGCTACGCCTGGCTCGACAGTGCTGGGCTGGGTTCTCACTTTTGAACAATAGAATTAAATTAACAGCTTATAACTCGTACCAGGAAACTGACAATGTGGCAATATGACATAGGAAGTCCAAGTAGAAAGTGTCGAGAGGGTAACAGGGGGGTGGGGAGAGCGACAGATCACTAAACATAGCTTGTTGGATCATTTGGCTTTATTAAACGTTAAACATTAGTTATACTTTTTTTCCTACATATCATCTGTACGAAGATTTTCACACGATTTTTAATCTGCACACAAGACATACATTCGATGTTGGTATAAGCAGCTCAATTGACAAGCTGTTACTACGGAAACAATAACATAGTCTTATGGGAAACTTAACAACTTTGTTTACAGCAGCTATGACCAACACAAATGGAACAAATTCGGACCAAATCAGAATGAAGAATTTAACAGCACTGGTACCAAATAAACTAAATACAAGGAAACCAAACCAGTGATGTAAGACGCCATTAAAAAAGAAGAAGACCAGATCCCAGTATCAGTTTATCCCTAATGAAAACTACATAGAATGTCTGAACAAAGTGTAGAGAAATTGTACAAAGTTTCCCGACACCCATGTGCAACATTTCTTTGACCTTATATTCTATTTGTGTCCAGTATTCGTTTCTGTGTGCATCCCAAACACGTTCAAAACTTATCTCAGACAATCCATGACCGCATTCTTTCATACAGTCATGTGATCACTGTGGTGCAAAGTCCACTATTGCGTTAATGTTGAGTAAACTCTGCGGTGTAGGTCATATAATCCTACGTAACCAAAGTCTGCAGCCAGAAACATTAAGACAAATGGAGAACTAATTCCCTGTAACGCCAATAATCTCAGAGATGCCCTAATTAATGGCCACTTGATCCTGTTAAACAAGCTGTCTGTGGAGATTTCTCTGTAGTCTCCATGCACCACACACACACACACACACACTCTCAAACACATTGTTTTCTCTCAAACAATAAGCGAGATTCATATTTAATCACCGTTTGCTCAAAAAGGATGTGATTCGTTACGAGAAAAGAACCAGGTTTTGGGGTGAGTTTTTGTATTCCTTACTGAAAAAAAAAAAACCCCCAAGCACATACCCACACTATCGCTATTTGTGCCCAGAACTCAAACACAGTCTGGGCTCTTACTTTCCAAATGAAAACCACATGTAGACCTGACACAACCTTCACCGAGAGAAAAAAGACTGATAATAATCAACAGATGCAGAAGTTCGGAAGCTGGTTCAGCTACAGTAACATACTGAAAAGTTCTGGAAGAAGAAAAGACTACAGGGAGAAGTTTATGTGTAACGGTCCTGAAATGCAGATAGAACAAAGGGGGGGGGGGGGGGAAAGAAGAAAAACATCTGTTTGTTAAAGTTTAAAAGTACCTGGATAGGGAAAGTTTGCTTCACGTCTCTTCACTGTCACACAGCTTTCAAAAAGAAGGTGAAGGAAACAGATGACAGGGACAGAGAGAGAGAGAGAGAGAGAGAGAGAGAGAGCACGCAAGAGAGAGAAAGGGGGAGGAGGAAAGAAAGAGGAGGAGGGAAATTGTCACCCCCCCCCCCCACCACACACACACACACACACACACACAC
>JAOTRA010000009.1:8201127-8216829 GCA_026260255.1 Pseudolaguvia tuberculata | reverse complement strand
ACACACACACACACACACACACACACACACACACACACACACACACACACACACACACACACACACACACACGCACTTCTATCCTAAGGATAGAAGGACACGCCTTGACTTACAGATAGTCAGACTGTCCCTATTCAAGCATAATGGACCATGAACTGGTGAAGTGGTAGCATTAGGTCAAGATCAGATTGGGGGTCTCCAAACTCGGTCCTGAAGTGCCGGTCTCCTGCAGAGTTTAGTTCCAACCCTAATCAAACACACCTGAAACAAATAATCAGGATCTTTGTAGGTATTCTTGAAACTTAAGAGTTATGTGAGTTGAGCCAAGTAGGAGCTAAACTCTGTAGGACACCAAACCTTCAGGACCCAAATCTGCATTTGATTCCTAGCACTCCCAAGTTGCCACCACAGGGTAACTTGGGTAAGCATGATGCTTAAGCACCAGATGGTTTGTTTGATTAAAAAAACAATAAATGTAAGTCGCTCTGGATAAGGGAGCCTGCCAAATGCTGCAAATATAAATGTAATATATATTATATATGAATTTCACAGTTCACTACCAAACATCTGTTTTTACACTGTTTTTTAATGTAATGTTAAGTTTTATTCTCAAACACTTACAATTGAGAAGGTTTTCTTTGTATATCTGGACCTTGATAATTCTGTCCGCTAATCTCAGTCACAGTGATCAACATTTGTTTGATCAAATTTACCTTTAAGACATGTTGGTAGATGAACCAATGGAGAACCAACAAGGGAAGGTTAAAGGACATTATATATTGGGAAAGAGTGTTTGTCCGATACCAGAAAGACTGGGCTATCAACCACTACTAAGTTCCTTAATCCCCAATTACTCATTTGTACACTAGCGGTAAATGGAAGTCACTCTGGATAAGGGTGTCTACCAAATGTTGCAAATGTATATATATTATTTGAAATTATGCTTTTTTAGGAAAGCTCCAGACCTGCACCTGTGCTCTCCTCATCCGTATACGGCCGAAGGCTGCCATTGCCGACGTACGAGTCTGGCCGCCGGTTTGCTCGGGTTTCTCATGTACGTACAGAGTTTTACAGGAAAAACGGTATCAGCAAATCAGTAGAAGAAGGATATGGCACCGTGTTTCCAGTTTGAGCAAAACCCCTGGACCTCCACCCCAAGGAGCAGATGTGTTGCAGGGCTGATGGGTTTTATTGTGATGATCTTTGAAGTTGAAATACAAATACAAAAATGGCTCTTGATTTGTCGTGCTTATGATTGTCAAGCTTTTTTGGTCGCAAAAGCTTACATGTATAAATGGACGCAGAAATGTTTATATACAGTAGAAACGGTTTTAATATAAAAAAAAATGGTGGTCATGGGATGCACACATACACACATATATACACACTTCTTATAATCCATGGTGAGAAATGAAGCTCTGTATAGTGTATTTTTCTGCTCAAGATGAAGTTTGCTGAAAAAGCTAGATGAGACAATCAAGGCATTACAGTCCCCTGTGATAAAGATCTGGTCATCTCAGTGTGGACAAAGAAAGTCTTCAGTTCACCTTTCCCCTTCACATTGATGATCCCTCGACACGAGCACATGTAGCCCAGTGTCTGCAGAATCCGACGCGTTTCCTCTGTCACCTGCAATTTCACAAAAGAATTTTGAGAAAGATTTTCAAATATGAATTACACAAATGTTTTATTTCACAGTCAATTAGAACGAGTGACAAAATCATCGATTTTTCATCCTCCATCCCACTTCCACTAAAATATCCTGTCCCATAAAAATCCCATGTAAAAAACTAGAAGAATTAATTACATAATCATACAATCAATCAATCCTACATTTTCAATTCATGTTTGGATTTCTGATTAGGATTTTGACGGCTACATAGTGCATATTATTATTATATTATTGACATTTCCAGGGTTAACTTGATGCATCATCACCACCATCTGTTACAGGTGTGGGGCAAATCATTTAATAGCCAGTCACACCAAAGCAAACAGAACAGGCTGGAAAAAACATCCTGCACGATTGCCACCAAAAATGTCAGCATATTTTTTTTTAGTTTTAGACTTTTGACTTTTATTTACTTTTTATTTTGTAACTTATATTCATATGCTATGTTAATATTTATAGGCAAATAAAGGAGATTCAGAACTATTTTAACACATTTTGTGTTGATTAGGTCTGGAAAATCTAGTTTAGATAAATAAAACAATGTACCTGGATTTTACCAAGAACCCCTGTAGTTTCCATCCGGCTTGCCACGTTCACCGTGTTCCCCCAGATATCATACTGTGGTTTTTGTGCTCCAATTACCCCTGCAATCACTGGGCCATGGTTTATTCCTGATAAGAATCAAACATATGAATCGGTTACAGTATAGTATTTATTTTTGATTGGAAAGTAGTTCCAGCTATAACATAAATACTTTTTACTGAGCTGGTTCTAGCAGGTTATTGTTCCTATAGTAACAGCAACCAGGGAACTGTGATGGTGAACAGTCTGCATCATCTGAGTCTAATAATAAGTGGATTTAAAAAAGGTGTTGTATAACAAAGAAAAGAGAATAAACACTGCTGTGGTTTTTTTTGTGGTCAGGAAACATTTCTTTGGAAAGAATTTCTAGTTTCTGAGCTTTGTAACAAAAGTGTCCTAAATCTCAGCAATTATTAAAACCCTTCGGCTTAATTTAACATTATGTCTAGAAATAGCTAAAAAACCCTTCCACTGCGCTGCGGTGCCTCTGATAGCTGCTGTGTGCAGGTGGGAGTGTAATAAAAGGGAATGCAGGGAATGTGACTGACTGCACATTTCTTTGCTTTCGGAGTGGCTGAGAGCAGATTGTTTTTAGTCTGTAACGTAAATAAAACCTGCACAAGTTTAACAATGATTTTCCACATCTGCACACAGTAGGTTAATTTAGAATTTGAGAACGGCCACACGTACATGTGTTCTACTCAATAACTTATATTGACTCAAACAGAACAAAAGAATTTTTTTTTTTTTTTGCTGAAGTGCCATTATTAATAGAACAGCTTTTACACCAGCTGTATGTCTGTCTGTCTGTCTGTCTGTCTGTCTGTCTGTCTGTCTGTCTATCCATCCATCCATGTACACACACACACGTGTGTATATATATATATCATGTGTATCATATATATACACATATATATTATCCACACATGTATATATCTGTATTGGTGCTGTCTGTGAATGACTAGCCGAATCCATGTTGCAGAGATAGCTTAAGATCGTTTTATTTGGGAAGGGAATGGGAAGGGAAACAAGTCCAAAACAGAGTAGTCAAAGAGTCCAAAATCCAAAAGGTAATTCTAAGAGTTCACAGGTACAACGCTTAGTAAGGCCTAGGGCAACAATACGATGCAATATGCTTCAGAAGGCCACCTGCATATATAGGCAGCCAACGCACTAATTAGCTCTACCAGGAAGTAGTCTTCTAGAATTCGGGCGAGGGTGCCCTCTGCAGGTGGTCCTCCGAAGACATAGTCCTCACAATATTGTCTATATCATCGCTATTTCTCTATCTAATCTCCTGTTTATATTGGTTATATTTGCACTGTCCTGTATTTATAGATTATATTTACACCGTACATACTCTATCTAATCTCCTGTATATATAGATTATATTTACACTGTCCATACTCCATCTCCTGTGTATATATCGAATGTTTACACTGTCCATACTCCATCTCCTGTGTATATATATAGAATGTTTATACTGTACATACTCCAGGTGCTCTTTGTACATTAATACTAATTTAACACCACCTATCACGCTGCTTTTATCTGTAGATACTGCTCTATACTCAGACTGTACATACTATACTTGCTGTTCTTGCACTTCTGATTAGATGCCAAACAGTAGTTTGTTACCTTGTAGTTATACATGTTAGCTACAATATACATTTAGGAAAAATGACACATTGTGGTATGCTGACCAGACAATCTTCTATTAAAAAAAAACAGACCAGTAAGTGCTGTTCTAAAAAATAAACCACCTTTAGAAAAGTTAATACAACTACTGTATAAAAACCCTATTGTTTACTTCTGTTTCTTACCCACACGTAGCCTGAAGTCATTGAAGGAATGTTTATTAATAACATCAAGTTTCCCCACCAGTGCGAAGGCGAACTCAACCATTGTGCCAATATGCATGTACTGCCGGTCGTGGTCCTTAAAAACAGAACCGGATTCAAATTCAGTATCAAACAAGCAAGCAGGTCACTGATAGAAACTGTCATATCATATAAATCCAAATGATTATTCCAGGGAATAAATGTTTTACACGTGGAAAAGTTCAGCACCAAGGACAGCAATCAAACTACCAAAGTCGACAACAGAATTAAAACAAAAAGCTAATTAAAAAATAAAAACCCAAACAACCTTATTATTATTAAAAGCTCACCTGTGCATAATCCTGTCCAGGAGGAATGTTTAGTCCTGTGGCAGCCATATAGGTGCTGCCAATCGTCTTAATTTTCTCCACACCACTGAATTTGGGTTTAGACAGCAACTGGCATTGAGAGATATAAATTATAGCAACATCTGTTATTTAGTATCAATCTGAATGATAAGTAAGTGTAAAACAACATACCGTAATGCATATGCTGTAAGGGGATACAATTTAATCCCATTAACATAAGGCATTAGCATTGTTATTATGTATAAATGCACAGTTCATATCCTTCTGTCAGTCAAAATGCCATGTTTTACTATAATTGAATCCTTAATTAAATCTACAGAACAGCAATTAAATAAGGACAGACACATTTTTGTAGAACTTTTTAACCACTGAATTTAAAGCATATAACACTGGTAAACGGAAAAAAAAAAGAATTATGGAATTATAGCGGAATTATATTTTTGTAAACTAAAATATTTTGCAGAAGTAAAACCTCCCAGTTTTTCCACACCAGCTTATGGCTGCAGAGATCAATGATGGCAGCTGGAATCTCCAGCTTGTTTGTATTTCAGGCAGTGTTTCTGAGCTTTATTGGACACGAAAATTGTCAGCAGCGACTTTTACACCGAGCAAACTGAACGCGTGTCGACAGCATCCTGTACCTCATCAAAATCAGCTATAATCTCATTGAGGAGCCTGAGACACTCCAGACCCTCCTTGTTCACGTCCGACTCCGTGTAGAATTCCTTGAAATCGGGAATGGAAGCGAACATAACACACACCAGATCGTACGACTGGTGGTAAAGATCCTGAATAAAAAGATACAGTTAGGTGACTATTTTACAGCTAAGCAATTATGCCAGTTGCATTTTAATAGAATTATCAAGTGATACAATCTGCCACTGCTGGGCTCCCTAACAAGACCATTACCCTCAACTGCTCAGGTTTAAAGGCAATAAGATAAATGTAAGTTCTGTTATCCTTAATTAGAAGGATACTATATAGTAGGAGGATTATTATTAGCACAAATACAAATGGCCAAAAATTGACCTTGGATTATTCATCAATAGTTTTTATTTGTCCTTATTGTACTCACCTCGTTCTTCCAGTTTCGACCAAGGAAATGCTCAGCCACGTGGGCCGGAAGAACGTTCTCCAGCAGTACCCGATTTAGGTTTTCCATAGTCTCGATTTCCTCGCACTCCCGTTTGAACTTGTTCCTCCACAGGAAGTCTAACCTGCAGTAATATTCATTCTGTTACAAGAAAAATAGAGACGACTCAATACACACCCATTAATTCCATACAGTACATTGGTGACCTTTTTTTGATTATAGTTACCAACAAATTAAATCAGAACTTTCAGACATTAAAGGTCAGAGCGGTAATTGATAGTTGAGTTCTGCTGGTTCTGTACCAGAAGTTAATAAGTTACTAATGGTATAGCTACTAACGAAACACTCTTTGTTAATGGACAGAGCAAAATCTGGAAAGCCGTTGTTATAATTTCATTGTTAAGTAGTGACCCACCTGCCTTGCTAGTACAAGCAGAGTAACAAAGAAGATGAGGAGAGAGACAGAACCCATTGTCTTCAAGTCTTTCAGAACACCGGGTCTACCAAAAAATAAGAAGAGAATAAAAAAAAAAAAGTGATCTTTTGTTCCAGTGTGTTGCATAAAGAGATACAGTAAATCTTCAAATAGATCAACAGAGCCTAGAGTGGATTTTGATGGATGTGTGTTAAGAAGTACTCTGGTCACTGGAGAAATATCAGGGGCACAAATCTGCATAAGTCTTTGCAGGATGCTGTCAGGGGCTCTGAATCATCCGGAAAAAGAGTGCAAATGAAATCCAGGATGAAGAGAGATAAAGACAAAGAGAGAGAGAGAGAGAGAGCAAAAAGAGTGATAAAGAGCGGAGAGAGGATAAAAAGAGAAAGCGAGAGAGAAAGTTCTCTTTTGTGTCTCTGCTACTGGTGTAGATCTGCAGCCTCATGTATCAACTCGGCATAAGCACAAAAACTTTAATTACGCTAGCTTTCATGCTCATGGGTGGATTTACTAACAGTGACATTAATGTGAAAATGTGCATCAACTTCATGTATGGCATATTTTTTGTGTTTCTGTCCATTGACGCCTCTTGAGGCAATAAAGTAAATACAAAGTATTCTACTGCAAAGTATGATGCAGTTGACCAGACAAACATTAAAACATAGTTTGCAGTAATAGCTGGGTTTTCCTAATGTAATCATGAAACAAAAACATTTTCATTCGAGGTACAAATAATACAAATGCACTTAGAATATATTGTGGCAAGGTGACCTGTGTGTCCTGGGTCATGAGCACAATTGGGACGAGGCTGTAAGCTGTCAGGCTGCACAATGGACAGCTTCTGGACGAGTGATGCTTTGTGGTTTTTTTTAAATTGTGTGTTTCTATTTAAACTGCGGTTATTCACGAAAGACGCGGCTTTACAAGCTGACCAAGAGCGTAGATACAAGCGGATACAACACCGGCTTAAACACATGTTAACTGATTTCAGCTCACCTTTCTTATTAAAGGGTTCACACATATTTATAAAAAGATGCTCTACTACACTGCATGCATTTGAAGATGAATTGTTTACCAAAGTTAAGCAAACAAAAGAGAAATGAATTATCTTCAGGACAGTGATGTAGTAAATCCAACTCTCCCACAACACGGATACTATTCCAGAAAGGAAAATCTTTGATTATTTTGTTATTAATTCCAAAGGACAACGTTCCAAATAAGATTTGTTATCTCGTTTCTACTGCCAATAGTAGCACCTTCAATTCACTTTCTGTAAAGTTTCATTATTTGCTTGCATGAAATCTCATTATATATTTAAATGAAGTTAATTGAGGGCAGAGAAAGGGTGGAGTTTGGTGCTCGTACTGTGCACTAAATCAGTCTTTGATACACACATTTACAGCTAGGTCTGCTACCATTAGGGGTCACCATAGCAGATCACTCCTGTGATATGCACATTTGACTTGGCGGGGTTTTACGCTGGATGCCTTTCCTAACGAAACCTTTCCTTTTATACAGGCTTGTGCTATCGTAATGGCTGGGATTTTATGGGCAATTTAGATTCACCAATCCGCCTAATGGACATGTCTTTGGACTGTGGGAGGAAACCAGAGAGAGAGAGAGAGAGAGAGAAAGCGTGCAGCTAATCAAGGTTTGACAATGAGATGAATTGTATTGAACTAATACAGAATGCAAATTCTTTCATTGTTCATATGTATGATAAGTATATCCACATTCAGCAATTAGAGCAGCATTCTTTTGCTACCATAAACCTGTGGAATTTGCATGTTCTCCCTGCGCTTCTGTGGGTTTTCAGCAGGTATTCCGGTTTCCGACAGTCCAAAAATATGTCCAGGGTCTACACCTGATTTTGCGCTATGCTAGGATATGCTCCAGCAGATCCCCATGACCCCGAATTGGGGAATAAGTATGTTAGAAGATGAATGCATGAACCTGTGTATAGTATTTAATATTACAGCAGAAAGAAGATAAGAAAAGTGTGGACAAACGGACAAACAGAAAGTGGGTAAAAAATAAATAATGACAAACCCATTTTGCTGTTTGGAATCAATCCAATGCAATCTACACTAAGCTTGCACTGTCAACATCTGCTGCTCAAAATCCCTTAATCGGGTGCTACCTTGGCCATTTCCTCTCTCTCTCTCTCTCTCTCTCTCTCTCTCTCTCTCTCTCTCTCTCCCTATGTGTGTGTTTGTGAAAGATACCTGTCTAAGAGCTGAGTTTTATAGAGGGCCATGCTGTACTCATCCAACACTGCAGCATGGGTCTGCAATATGATGATGTTGTAAGCCACCACAGCAGCCAACATGATCACCATCTTCAGCTCATAATTAATCCTCAGGAACACAGAACAGGAGACGAGACCCAGAATGCAGCTGTAGATGAAGTACTGAAAGAGAAAAGATAACTAAAATAAACAAAGTACAGTCAAGAAAAGTGTAAATAATGAGTTGCTAAATGGCAAGAGCCAAACAGAGAACTGCATCGATGAGATAGATGGTGGTTCGAGGGAGGCTGTGTTCAGTTATAGAAGCGCTTGAGTTTTTCATTCTTATCTCAGTTTTACTTGTTGAACCATACAAACACAATCCTTGTGTCACACTGTAGGATCTCAGTTGTCATGCTGTCATACTATTTCACAGTCAGACACATTAGATACTGATACACAGTATATAGTCTTAGGTTGACCCATGACACGTTTGTTTAAAACATGTTTTTTTGCTAAATGGTAGCTAACAGGAAACAAACAGCAGCGACGACAAGCTGCTTTCATTGTTACATAAAACTCAATACATCTTTTTGTTCTGATTTGTTCACCAGAGTTGCTGGCTGCGTCATCTCGTTCGGCTCTCCTATCGGTTCTTTGTTTGATGATCATTGTAGGAGAGGTGCACTGCAGGAAAACAGAAGTTTGAAATCTTCTGTTCCTGCCGATAATTGTCTGTTGGTCAACACGTCAAACTATCAAATAAAGACAATAGACTTCAGCGTAAGATTATAGGAAAGACTTTTGAAAATTTGTCTCAGGAAGGGTCAAGGGTCTTATAAAGGTCTTACTCAAAAACCAACAGTTTGCTGCTTGGAGGTGGTGAGGCTTGAATCCACATCTTCCTGGTCTTGGAAAGCGGTGGTAGGGCTTGTACAGTATAAACCCAGATAGAAAATGAAATACGTCACTCTTCGGCACAAGTATCGGATTCTAGCTAGTACCAACGTTACATTGTAAACATTTTGACAATCAGCATGTCATTGATTAGGATTATGTAGCTGTACAGCACAGTTTGACATGCGGTGTATGAGGAAAACACACAGAGATGGACTTATTTCTGGGTTTCAGAAGCTGTCTGTTTAGACAGCTTGATTTGTACCAGATGACATCTAAAGCAAGGCAAGTGAACTAATAATTCAACATCTTGACATCTTGACTTTCTCAAAGCAGACTTTCTCATATTTTGTTCAGAGGAACTTTATTTATTTATGATTTATGAACGCTCAACAAAAGACTATGGTTAAATACATGAATACATTAAACTATCTGTGACACATGACTAGGATGTAAATGGAGAATAAAAGTTAATTCATTCATTCATTCATTCATTCATTCATTCATTTATTTCCCTAATGTCTAAAAACAGAATTTTAAAGACTTTATGAAGGCCATAACTGAAAAAATGAGGCAAAGAAAGATGGAATAAAACATGTGAAGTAAAAGAACCAACAGAATGTACAAAGAAAATAAGCTTAATAATGGTTCAATAAGTGATCTATTTGTGTCATTGTCGGTTGTCCACTGAAATATCTAGATGTGCAACCTCGCTCGTTTTTATTTTGTTTCTAAAACCTGCTCATCTGTCCTTTGTCTGCCGGGGAATAGAACAAAAGCCTGAACGCTCAAGTGTGTTCAAGAGCTGGAGCTGAAAGCTTCAAAATCAATAGAAGTATTTCGACATCGATCCCAAAGGCACTGTCACAACTGTTTTCTCAGCAGTACTGCTGCCCCAAAAACCTCTCTGGGATTTGAAGTATTGCTTAATTTCTATTCCAAATGTATCCATGACTATTACTCGTCACTTCCTGTTGTCTCAAATTTAAAGTAAAATCACCAAAACATCTGAACAGCTGACATGTCTATGACAGTGTATCAAAAAGTTTCCAGACACACCAACAGAGGCGGTGCCCCATGTGACTGTGTATAGTTCTGGTTCTGTTTTTGTGTTTTTGGGAAATCACAAAGTTTTGAGACACGCCAATAGATGGCAGCACAGGGCTTAGATAGCAGCACAAGATTTTAGGGTATACAACATATAATATTATATATTAAATTTATATATATAAAATATATCTACGTTTATATTTTATAATTTTCAACTTTGGTCACCGGAACAGTTCTTTATTTGATGTTATAAGTTTGAGCGTTGTTTTCTCTTAGATGATATGCATTAATAAGAAATGAACAACTCACAGGCAAGTAAAACCTTTCTCTGGACTGTGTGGTCTGGCCATAAACACCGTAGACGCTCTCGTTGGAGATGTTCGGCGCAGCCTCTGGTCTCACTCTCTCTTCCTCTAGAAAGAACTGGGGCAATTAAAAAGATTAAATAAAATGTATACTATAAAAAGACCCGAGTTTTTAAAGACATTTTATGCATCTGAAAACATTTATAATACTTAGGATAAAATGCATTGATTGATAACTGCTAGCAAAAAATCTTAGCTAAGACCAGATTTGGGTGAGCGGATCGGCAAAATATCAATGCATTTTAATATCGCTCTGCATTTTCAATGCCTCACTCTTTGCTTACTCAACACTCTATTATTACTCCGCACTCTTTTTTTTTTTGCTCCATAGAATCATTTTTTATGCCTCACCATAAATATTTTACATTCATAGCATTTCGGCAGATGCTCTTAACCCAACCATAAATATTTGTTACATCCATAATTACACAACATGTACTGAAATGTTTTTTGATGCACATCCCACCCTAGAGGGCTAGTGTGCAAAGTGCTTGCTGAAGGACCCAACAGTGGCAGGCTTCGGTGATGAAACCATCATCCTGGGTGATGGTGGGTCTTGAACTGGTCTCCCAGTCAACAACACGGTGGCTTAACCATTTGAGCACCACTACCCTACTTACATCTCTCTTATACAACTGGTCATTAACTGGGATACACACACAGATCTTCCAATTAGCAGTGCAACAAATTAACCACTGTGCTACAACTCCTGCCATCCCTATAAATGAATGTATACTGTACACTCATTTATTTATGTTCATTATGGGCTGTTAACATGAGCTGAACTCATGATGGAGCATTAGTAGTATGTGCACGGAGGCACAGAAAACCACCGAATTTAAAATATAACCTGTTTCAGACAAATCTTGCCCACCCTACTCCTTGCTCCCCTCCCATTCTGCTTCGCTGACATACTCTGGATAGATGTTAAACACTATGATATTAAACTATACTATAAACTCTTCTATAACATTCTTTACCAGATAACTACCAAACAATTAGAGTTTAACACTGATACTTTGGTCAACAGAGGATCTGAGATGTTTTGTGTGCTTTTCTGAACATGAGCTCCGGAATCCTGTATAATTTAATTAGCTCTCTGCACTTCTGTGTCCTGGATTTCAAGCAAAATGTGAACAGAGCAACACTGTGTGTGCTTTTAGAAAAGGACATAATCACCAGATGCAGTTTAATGTGATTAAGCTGCCACATTTGTGTGATTGATCGTAGTGAAAAAGGTGTAACCACTACACCACAGTGCGGTTTGATTTTTTAATTTGCAAAATAATGAGGAAAACAACTTGAACAACCCAGGTGGCGTGGTGGTGTGAGTCGTAGTGTCACATCACAACAAGAAGGTCCCGGTTTTGATTCCCGGGCCGGGGATCTTCCTGTGCTTGCGTTTGTATGTTCTCTCTATGTATAGGTGGGTTTCCTCCAGGTACTCCGGTTTCTTTCCACAGTACATTAGGTTGATTGGTGATTCTAAATTGCCCATAGGAGTGAATGTGTGTGTGAGTAGTTGTTTGTCTTTGTGTGCCCTGCGATGGACTAACAACCTATGCAACCCCTTGCCTCTCGCCCTATGTGCGCTGGGATATGCTTTAGAAACCCCTGTGACTCTGAATGAAGGTAAAAGTGGGTAAGTAAAAGAATAAATGACTGCACTTTAACAACTCCACTTGGTTAGTGTTGTTATTCTGACACACATAAGCTGCTTGTGTTTTGAGTCTTTAATGTGCCAAAGAAGAGGCAGCAGAGCTGGACTTGGCGGCTGATCACAAGCAGCTCTAAGGCATTAGTATTCTTTCAGGGTTGTTCTAAGCAGCTGACTCACAGCTTATCGACATAGGCAATAGTGCTGGAAGTGCAAATAGATGGAATATTAGTGTCCCCCAGTGCACTCCAACTTCACCATGTGAGATCAGAGACCTGAGCTAAGACCCTCCAGCAGTCATGAAACTCACCATGTTGAAAACGGCCATGACGAGGATGAGCGCGGTTGTTGCCATGGTGAGGACGAGGCGAACGCAGGGCTTGTTGGCACTGAGCAAGGACGAGCTCGGGAGGAGAGAGCAGGAGGTCACGCCACCCGATCGCTACGGCAACAAGGAAACATATCTGAACTCCCACGAATGTCATTTACATATTTGCTTCTCGACTAGATGGCAACGTTAGTAAATGTCAGACGTATTTGTATGATAGTAACGATTTGGTAGATCTTTTTTTGCATTTTAGTATCTGATCAGAGACATTCTAAAGTTCATTAGATAAAATACGCAATGATCGAGATACATACATTGTATATTCACACAAATACTGTTCAGAAAGTTCTATACTCATATGCTAATCCGTTCACAGGGAATTCGGTTCAATGTCTGTAAAAAGATGGTCTAGTTGAATTACCATGGGACATACTGGCCCTTTTTTTCCTTTTTGATTTTGATGTTGTCTTATGTTTGACAGGGTACTGCTAAACCGTACTCGGACCATCTGTTCATATCTGAAGCTCTCTTTTTACAGTGACTGTCTAATGAAGCTCTTCAGACGATCTGAGACACCAAGAGCAAGTAAAAAAAAAACTAAGAAAACCCTGAAAGATCTGTTCATCTGGGACCGGAGCATGTTACACAAACACACACACACACGCACGCACGCACGCACGCACGCGCACACACACACACACACACACACACACACTTTTTTATACATATTTCATCTTAGACAGATTTGGGTCACAGGATTGCCTTCTTTTTAAACATATTTTGTTGGGATTTTTTTTCATTGATAGGACAGAGTGATGAAATAGAGTAGATTGAGAGAAAGATTGGACTGGTCGGGACCCGAGCCAAACATACTTGAATTGCAATGTCCTGCACATGTGGCAGCAAAAGGTGAAACCTCAGGCAGTTATGGGGAGAGTTTATAAAACTAATATTAATATTAACTAATGTTAATAAAGCAAAAACCTTAAACTCAGCGGTGTTTTGTTAAAGTTTTGGCACCATTCAGGGTGCTATGATTAAAATGGATGATTTTGGATTTTATCAAGCTTTCGCAAAAGCAGGATATTTTTAATACGTTGTCACACAAACTCTGACAAAAAGACAAAAAGATGATAGAACAGGATTTAGAATATGGGGATTTCATTCTATCGTCATCAAAGACAACCAAAAAATTTAAGAATATATTTGTATATATATATATATATATTATACACAGCAGTGCATCAGTCCATCACAGAACACACATAGACGAACAACCACTCACACATACATTCACTCCTATGGGCACTTTAGATTCATGTTTTTGGACTGTGGGAGGAAACCGGACTACCTGCAGAAAACCCAAGCAAGTGCAGGGAGAACATGCAAACTCTGCACAGAAAGTCTCAGGAATCTAACCCAAGACCATCTTGCTATAAGGTGACTATGCTATAACTACGGGAACATTACATCACTGTGCCACCTGCAGATGATTATATTTCTAGATATTTTTACGTTTACTAATTTAAAGATGAATATATTTTTATTCTAATCAGCAGATTTTTGCTATTTTCTACAAACTCCAGTTTGCCTCAAATATTTTTTGTGTGTCAATACATAAATTTAATATTGTCTGTGTGTGACCTGCAATGGACTGGCGACCTGTCCAGGGTGTAACCCTGCCTCTAGAATAGGCTCCAGCAGACCCCAGTGACCCCGAATTAGGGAAAAAGCGGGATGAATGAATGAATGAATGAATGAATAAATACATATATTTCACCACATCCAAGAAAAGATGCCACATTAATTAATCACGGATGAATTCAAGTGCTTAAATCTTTTCATCAAGTCATGATCAAAGCGATGATTAATTTTCTGCAGCCAATCAGAGAGTAGTTACAGCCGCAAGGTTTTATTTATAGTTATAATACAGTAGGTTGTCTTTTGTATTTTTATAGCAACTTTTTTTTTTACAAGGATTGGAACAATAAACATCCCAAAATATTTTTACAACAGTTGTTTACTAGTGTTATAACATAAATTCAATTCAATTCAATTAAATTTTATTTGTATAGCGCTTTTTACAATAGCTATTGCCTCAAAGCAGCTTTACAGAATAAAGGTTATCTGAAATGATTAACTTTACATTACATTTACATTTCTGCTATCTGACAGAGGCTTTTATCCAAAGTGACTTATATATAAGCTCACACAGTCAATTCTGTACTTGCATGGGTTTAATCTGGGTGCTCTGGTTTCTTCCCAAAATTCAAAAACATGTATGTTAGGTTGATTCGGGATTCTAAATTGTGTGATAAGAGTGATTGTAAGTGTGTGGCCCTGTATTGACCACCCTGGCGACCTGTTCAAGGTATACCCCTACTGCCTTTTTGCCTTCAGAGATCTGGGATTTCTGCAGTCCCCCGAAACCACATATTTAGAGCAAAGATTCATGCACACAATCCTCATAGACTAAACTTTGTTTAACATCAGCCTTCCACTCACCAGGATACGACCAGCGAAACACATGATGAGGATAAAAGTGAGCAACAGGAAAGTTGTTCCGAAGGAAACACTAAGCACGGGGGTCCTGTATGAGACAAAACAATTTGTATTTCAACATAAATAACAAAAGAGAAACACAAAGACACAATTTGGTGTTACTGTATGCACCCACCACTATTATATATACTGTACATTATATTATGCAATCTAATTATATTAATAGGGCGGCTAGGTGGCATAGTGGTTAGCACGGTCGCCTCACAGCAAGAAGTTTTTTGTCCGGAGTTTGCATGTTCTCTTCGTGCTTGTGTGGGTTTCCTCCGGGTACTCTGGTTTCCTCCCACAGTCCAAAAAAACAACAACATGTACATCAGGTCCATTGGTGATTCTAAATTGTCCATAGGAGTGAATGTGTGTGTGTGGTTGTTTGTCTACGTGTGGCCCTGCGATGGACTGGCAAACCTGCCTCTCGCCCCATGTGAGCTGGGATAAGCACCAGCAGACCCTCAGGACCCCGAATTAGGGAATAAACAGGTAAGAAGATGAATGAATAAATATTTCTTTAAATAAAAACAATTTCTTATTATAGAGTAAAAAGAAAAGAGTGCAGGCAGGGTGGAGCGGTTGGAGAAGAGTGGCAGGAGTGATTTGTGATAGACGAGTTTTGGCAAGAGTGAAAGGGAAAGTTTATAGGACTGTAGT
>JAOTRA010000009.1:8146889-8157996 GCA_026260255.1 Pseudolaguvia tuberculata | reverse complement strand
GTGGTAGCTCAGCGGTTAAGGCGTGGAAGTGGTAGCTCAGCGGTTAAGGCGTGGAAGTGGTAGCTCAGCGGTTAAGGCGTGGAAGTGGTAGCTCAGCGGTTAAGGTGTTTAACTACTGATCCAAAGGTTGTGGCCGTTTCCACAGCAGCTTAACGTCAGGGGGCTCAGCCGTGGCAGCATTGGTGGTGCTGGGAATCGAACCAAGAACAGTCAGTAAATGTAAATATTAAAAATTAACAGGAAAGTTTACTTCAACTTTTCAGTTTTCTTTAATTAATACTTGAAAATAAATCAACTAAAACTGACAATTATTCAACAGAAACCTAACAAACCTCCACCGTGAACAAACCACTTGGAAATAAAACTTTACCTGAGAGTTTAGTCTTATTTTAAAAACACATTTTTTAATATAAAAAAAGCTTTGTAATTGTAATAACGTTATTTAAGTACCTACTTTACATTATAACAATTTTAATAATACTAATAATACTACTACTAATAATAATAATTAAACCTTTATTTAATTTAACCAAAAGGGCAAAAATGTATCCGTTAAAATGGTGGCTAGCTATTTTTGCTAGCCCCGCGGAGCTAATTTTTTTTTTTCTCGTATTCGATATAACGTAAACAAATTAAATAAACAAACAAAAAAGTAAATAGTATTAAATAAATCTGAAACAAAATTAATTCTTTTTTGTACAGCTCACCCGTGAACTCCTGCGCTGTATGTCCGGCTTCTCCACGGTATAACCGGTGAACTGATGGAATTACCGTTAGTCCAGTTGGACAGCAGATAATTGATCCCGTATGTACTGGCTTTATTCTCGGTTTTCCTCCGTCCAGGGTGATGCTGCTGATGGTGGTGGTGAAGGTGATTATTCCGGTTATTCAGTCCCGGGTTCGAGTGGAAGCACTTCATACAGTTCTGTTGGCTATCCGACTGCTGTTCCTGCGTTAAATGTCGCGAATGTTGTGGATGCTGCTGCTGGTGATGAGGAGGATAATGATGATGATGATGATGAAGAATGTGATTATGGTTGACGTTGTTTTCATCGCTGAAAGTGAAACACAGCCGGTTTTTGTTCGGCTCGTCAGCCTTTATGGCGGAGTCCGAGTAGAAGGTGTCCGTACACGGGGTCGGTGGACACCGGGATGCTTTCTGGGTAGTAGAAGGAGCCATTACACTGGTGTGGTTCGGAGCACTTACGTTGTTATTATTATTAATAGATAATTTCGCAAACGCTGTCCGCACATTAGTGCTGTCAGCGGTGCTCTGATGAAGAGGAGAGGAAGAAGAAGGAGGATGAGGATGGTGGGTGCTGGATGAACATCCCGAGACTTGATTTTTACATACGTTGCATAACGCAGAGTTGAACCCGGGTTCGGTTAGTGGTTGGCGGTAATGGTGACCTGTGTTAGTCCGGATTCCCTGAGACGTTTCCCACACATGCATCCATAACGCATTAGCAGGTCCTGTCTGTTCCGGCTGAATCCAGGCGACCCTCGGATCCATTCAAATTCCACTAGCTTAGCTTAGCCAGAGCGACCACCAGGGTTCCAACACAACCAGCCGTCCGGTTCCTCCAGACCGTCAACCGCGATTCAGTGTTTTATTATAAATAACATGAAGCTCAACAACGAAGAGCTGAAAACTGACGTCCAATCAGGGGTCTGTTTCTTCCTCCCGGCCTGTGAGACAGTAAATCCAATATGGCGACCTCTCATCACTCCCATTTAAAAAAGCCTGAGGAGTCCCACACAAACCACGGAGCATTTGAAAACGCACACGCACACACACACACACGTGTATGTGTCTCAGGACCTTTATTTTACTTTCTCTTTAATTATTTAATATCAACTAATGATTGTTAACTGATTGTTATAAAAGCTTTAACAGATATTTATTTATACTATAATTATTTATATTTATTTACTGACACTGGAGACTCCTTCCTCCCAACAACATGCAAAAAACCTAAATTAATATATAAAAATGATTTTGTTTATGGGCGTTGTAGTGGTTAGCACTGTCGCATCACAACAAGAAAGTCCCAGGGTCTTTCTGTGGGGAGTTCCTCTGGGTGTCCTCCCACAGTCCAAACACATGTACATTAGGTTGATTGGTGATTCTAAATTGCCCATAGGAGTGAATGTGATGAGAGTGTGTGGTTATTTGTCTATATGTGCCCTGCGATGTACAGGCAACCTGTCCAGGGTGTACCCCTGCCTCTCGCCCTCTGTGTGCTGGGATAGGCTCCAGTGGACCCCCGTGACCCCAAATTAGGAAATAAGAGTCTGAATTACACAACACCACCTACTGAGTTCAAGAGTTATAGCACCCAATGTAATTGCTATTTTAATATTTCTAACAATTTTATTTCACACAATTGTGTTATAAATAATCGATGAATTGACACTTTACTAACAGAACCTTATGGTATCACTTCTTTACAGTGTTTGGACAGATTGAAGTGATCAGTTGCATTGTGTCTTTATGGACATGGAGATGGTCATATTTCTGTCTGATAAGAAATTCCTTTGTAGTTCATATCATTTTCTGAACTGTTCAGATCTTCTTCGTTGTATACGAGTGCAATATTCCTTAGAACACAAAAGGAATCAGAGCTTTCCTTGATCTGGGGTAATCCTCAAATTTTTCCAGATACCACCTGTAAGACAAAACAGATAACAGTAATTATACCTGCTATAGTCCGCTTCTGTGCATTCAAACCTGGAAATTAAATCATGTGTTCACATTGCATTCACTACAGCAAGTATTAATGCATAATAGAAATCATTTTAATTTATTAGAAAATCCTTCTCATTTCCTATTCGGATACAGATAAATAATGAATTTGTTATAAATAGGACAAGGGTCTTTCTGTGCAGAGTTTGCATGTTCTCCCTGCGCTGGCATGGGTGTAAGACTGAAAATGATCAAACTTCGGCTGGCTTGTCCCAAACAGGCCACGAGTAATAAAAGTGCCATAAAAGGGCAAAAGGTGCTGATAACGATCAAGGCCTGTAGGACAACAGAGGTGTTTATAGGGGGTCTGTTAAAGGTCACTCATGTTCTACAAAGTGTAAAGTGGTCATTTGCTGACTCAATTTTAATGTCTCGTATTTGGTTTTTAGTCACATGGTCAAGGAAGGGATAAAAGAAGTTTGTAACTAATGCTCTGGGCTTTTTCCTCCTCTGTCCTTTCCTTTTTTTTGCTCTTCTTCCTTCTCTCCATCTTTGCTGAGGTTCTTTTCTTGAGGGTCCACTTACTTTTGCGTTCGCTCTCCTAACATTTTACATACTTGCTGGGTACGATTAACCGGAGGTTTTACCTTTCTTCATCAATTTTATAACAGACTGTAGTGTAGCCGTAACAAAATATTGTCATTAAACCATTTCAGTTACAGTTAGGCATTTAGCAGAAGCTCTTGTCCAGAGTGACAGATTTCATTTATATACTATGTGCAAATAAGTCGTCTTAATCTTGATGTGTTCCATATAGCAATACAATATAATCAAACAATAGCAACGCACTCCCACATATTTAGCTATTAAAACTGCGCTTATTCCTGTCGTTGGTATAAGGGGCAGAGGGTGGTTAAACAAGGAATGTGCCATTTTATACCCTCGTGCTGTTAATGTTTCTTCAGTTTGAACCACTGTAGGCAATTCACCCTTACATGGGTTTCCTTCAGATACTCCGGTTTCCTCCCAGGGTCCAAAAACATGTACATTAGGTTGATTAATGAGTTAAAATTGCCATAGAAGTGAACGTGTGTGTGAGTGGTTGTTTGTCTATATGTGCCCTGCATTGGACTGGCGACTTGTCCAGGGTGTACCCCTGCCTTTCACCTTATGTGCGCTGGTATATGTTCCAGTGGACCCCCGTGAACCCGAATTCGGGAATAAGCGGGTAAGAAGATGAATGAATGAATTTGTTATAAAATGTGCAACATTCATTCAACATTCATTCATTCTTCACCCTTATTCCCCAATCCGGGGTCACGGGGGTCTGCTGCGCCTACTCCAGCACACATAGGGCGAGAGGCGGGGTTACACCCTGGATGGGTCGCCAGTCCATCTAAGGGCCACACATAGATAAACAACCACAAACACACACATTCACTACTATGGACAATTTACAATCACCAATCCACCTAATCTGCATGTTTTTGGACTGTGGGAGGAAACCGGAGCACCCGGAGAACATGCAAACTCCGCACATTCGAACCCGGGGCATTCTTGTTGTGAGGCAACTGTGCTATCCACTACGCCACCGCGCCGCCCAATGTGTGCAACAAGAGAATAAAAATAGCTAGGAATCTCTGGGCAGTCTATAGAAACTGACTCTTGTTCTTGTCTAACACAATGATAATTTATTGGCCTACACATAATACTTTTTCATTATTCTAATCCACTAGAGGAACCGGGAAGAGGAACCGGGAAGCACCACCAATAACACACAATAGATTATGTATCATAAGTCGGGTGGCATCAGCACTAAAATTCATCGGTTTATTGTTGATTCTAAAACTGTACGTATGCGTAACACTTGTCAGTGCAAGTTCCGTTAAAATGCATGCATTGTTGAATAAAAGTTTAGCTTACTTGTGGTGGGCGATGGCTCGACTGGAAAGAACGGTAAAGGTGAAGAAAGCAAAGGCAAAACTGTAGACTGATTGAGAAGCTAGAGCAAATCCAGCCCATTCCACAATCTCACCCAGAAAATTTGCCCCAGACACATACTCAAACACCCCACCTAGAAAAGAAAACCCAAACAAACACAGTAAAACATGAGATCTTGCAAGAACAATTAGATCATTTTCATTTGGGTTCGAGTTCTCTTTAACCTTGGGGTATCTTATAGCCAGTTTCTCCTGGACTCCGCAGGTTCCTTAGAATGTGGTCAGAGTGAAGGTTAATGATCCACCCCAGAAGCCAAAGACAGGAACCTGCATGAAGAAATTCATCACAAGTCTTGTCCATTCCCTCAGCCAGGTGATTTACCAAAATATATACACTGTACCACAGAAAATAAGTAAATAAATAAGTAGAGATTTGGTGGCGTAGTGGTTAGCACAGTCGCCTCAAAGCAAGGGGGTCCTGGATTTGAACCCCCGGCAAGGTGTCTTTGTGTGAGTTTGCATGTCCTTCCCATGCTTGTGTGGGTTTTCTCCAAGTACTCCAGTTTTCTCCCACTGTCCAAAAAATGTATTTTAGATTGATTAGGTGTTTATAAATTGCCCTTACGAGTAAATGTGTGTGTGGTTGTTCATCTATGTGTGGTCCTGCGATGGACTGGCGACTGGTCCATGGGCCCTATATACGCTGGGATAGACTCCAGCAGACCCCTGTGACCCTGTTTTAGGAAATGATGATGAATGAATTAATAAATGAATGAATGAATGGAGATGCTACCATGATAAGTTGAAAACATATCAATAAATCACCTTTGATGCAGACGGACTCTAATGAAGCATGTTTAACAGATGACACTTCATGCACCGTAGCATTTTCTTTTTCGACAGCATTGTATTCACTATTGCTCCATTACGCACCTGTGATGAAGTAGGGATGCGAAACCCAACCATCAGGGTAATCCGCATACTGGCTCAGGTATCTCACTTGCAGATATCCATTATAAATGCAAAACACAAACGCTAACGCAAATGATGCGAATGGGGTGGGTTTTCCTCCGCGGATTAGAAAGGGATATATAAGAGATCTGAAAAAACAACAACATTAAGATACAATCCGATCGCTTAAGATGGAAGTTATCATTTTCATTCATTCATTCATTCATTTATTCATTCATTCATTCATTTTCTTACCGGCTTATTCTCTAATAACTGGGGTTTGCTGGAGCCTATCCCAGCAAACAGAGGCAGGGGTACACCCAGGACAGGTTGCCAGTCCATCACAGACCACACATAGATGAACAACCACTAACACACACATTCTCAACACACTAATTCACATTAACACACTCCTTTGGCCATTTTAAAATCAGCAATCAATCTAATGTACATGTTTTTGGACTGTGGGAGGAAACGTACTCAAGCGCTGGGAGAACATACAAACTCCGCACAGAAAGACCCCCTGGCCCGGGAATCGAAATTCTTGTTGTGAAGCAACCGTGCTAACCACTACGCCACAGCTCCGCCTATTCTAATAGTCATTATTGCTAAATGTTATATTTTATTCTGTAATTTTAATATCACTGCATGTTTTTTAAATTACATTGATTGGAATCGTGTTTTTCCTTTTCTGACTGTTAATCAGGAGAATCGTGTGAGATCAGGTTACTGTATGTGAGCAGTTCTCCATGTCATCAAGACTCTGGTTACGACTGTTTTTCAGGTTTCCTTCCAAGCCTACAAATACGCAGGCAGGTGGACTAGCGATTGTAAATTGCCCAGAGTCATGCATCAGTTGTCATGCGTGTGTGTGTGTGTGTCTCTCTCTGATCTGGGGTGGGGTTTAATTCCTCCATCGCTCCCACTGTCCCCAGGGTAGATTCAAGATTGATCCCACCTCTGACCAGGATAAGACCAGATGCTGAACTCATTACATCAATAAGTGCAAAAACTTCAGTATTAACTATTTGTATGAATATCAGCAATAATAATTGCCTAATATGTATTGTTTAAAAAAAAACTTTATAGTGCAATTAGTTAATAATGAATTACAGCAAAACAATTACCATAATATAATTGACATAAAATGCAGTGTAGTGGTTAGCATGGTGACCTCCCAACAAGGCCAGGGATCTTTCTGTCCTGAATTTGTACGTTCTTGTGTGGGTTTCCTCCGGGCACTTTTCTTCCACAGTCCAAAAAACATGTACATTAGGTTGATTGGTGATTGTAAATTGCCCATAGGAGTGAATGTGTATGAGTGGTTGTTGGTATATGTGTGGCCCTGAGATGGACTGGCGACCTGTTCAGGCTGTACCCTTGCCTCTCACCCTTTGTGCGCTGGGATAGGTTCCAGCAGAACCCCAAATTAAATAATAAGCGGGATAGATGGATGAATGAATGAATTAACAAGTGCTATGATCGGAGGAAACTAGATAAAATATAGTAAGTTAGTAAGATGAACTGACATTACTTACCTTTGGACATAGTGGCAAAAGTACATGCCTAAAAGAAGCTGGTTAGGAAGAAATGTTATCTTTAAAGGTGAACAACATAAAATTAAACTTAAAGGCACAACAATAGCCGGGAGCTCTTGAATAAACCATGCTACTTTAACATGGACCGGAAAGCCATATTTCCGGGATGTATAGCGGCCGTACGGGACGTTCTGAAACAGCAAAACGAGAAATGTCGCAAGAGCCATGAGCATCATTAAATAAGCAAGACAGTCCAAAATATATAGTTCTTCCTCTAATGCGAAATACCGCTTCAGAAGAAAGGCGTCCATAACTTCATTACATATAGAACAATACTCTTCAGAGTTACAATTATTTAATGAAGCGGTTGGCGCTACACTGTTGTCTAAAGAAACCCCGCGAAGTCGTCCTATAGCGTCCACCAATCATGGCTCAGTGGGCGGGGCTAAGTAGAAATCGGACGAACATGGGGCGTCTGTCAATTTATTTACCGCTAGAAGCGTTTCACTTTAGATACATTTATAAAATATTTTAATATTTGATTGATAGGCATTTTATATCATCTATTTTTAAAAGAGCATTATGACTATAGGAACGGGGGGGGGGGCATTTATGCCGCCACTGGAGATTTCAATATTTCAACAGAGGTGGGGATATTTAGACCAGAGGAGGATAAATCCCTCCCCCGCCCCCCGCAAATCGCACTCTGCTAATAATAATGATCACTTTTTACAATATAACTCAGGCAGCACTACGGCCACCATTGAAAGGTCCTTATCTTGTCTACGAAGTTGCATTGCCTGCACCGTATATTAAATCGCCCGTTATAACCTTCGTTACTTCCTTACATAGTGTTCCAAACAGTAGCACTGTCTACACTCACTAGTGCACTTTCGAGTAAATATTGCGCCGTTTGTATTTCGGTACATTTCTCATAAGGAGACACACGCGTTCCTCTTCCTTGAGTTGAGTTTAAGCACAGCCGCTTTTAATCGAGTTCAGCATTTAAAACGCTCCGTAGATTTATATCCCGAGTCGTGTGTTTGTCCAACATGGGGAAAAGAACCCGGAACAGACAAAACAACAAAGATGGACGACCGGAAGGAAAGAGAAACAGAGATGATGCTGTGAGTTTGTTAGTTAAGCCGAGAGTTAATGAGTGCAACATCTGCGCTTCTCTAACACTAGTAGTCTATGTGAATACACTGATCATTAACTGTTAACTGGGTTGTTATGTATAGAAGCATGTTATGATCTTATGGTGCAGAGGGTTGTGTATAAATCTTTTCATCTTTTTGATCTGATCTGGTGGCAGGGTTGGGGTGCGGGTTACTCTGAAATCATTAAGGAGAATAAGCTGTTTGAGCAGTACTACCAGGAGCTGAAGATTGTTCCTGAAGGAGAGTTCGAGCAGTTCATGGAAGCAATGAGGGAACCGCTACCTGCCACCATCCGCATCACTGGCTACAAAAGGTAAAGAAAGAAAGAAAGAAAGAGAGTGAGAGGATGCGGAGGGAGAGACTGTGCAGAGACTGAGGAGAAGGAGGGAGAGAGACTGGGGAGACTATGGGTGGATAGAGAGTGAGAGATAGACTTGGGAGGGGGGAGTGAGAGACTGGGGGAGAGAGTCTTGGGAGAGTGACTGAGGCAGAGCGACAGTGCAGCGTGAAAGGCAGGCAGATTTTTTTGTACTTTTTCCTCTGAGCAGTTTAATTTCTTTTTAAATTAGATAAAATATAATTTTGGGGGATTTTTGTTTCCCCCCTGATGTTACAATAGTCACGCCAAAGAGATTCTACATACACTGAAAGAGAAATACTTTAAAGAAATACAGGATCTGGTGATCGATGGACAGAAGATTGAAGCCCCTCAGACTCTAAGCTGGTAAGAATTGCATTATCAACCCCTCCCTCCCCACCGGCTGCACACATATCCCATGTTTACTAAAATGGAATGATCTTTGTGGGAACTCAGGTACCCTGATGAACTGGCTTGGCATACCAACATGAGCCGGAAGATCTTGCGCAAGTCTCCACTTCTGGAGAAATTCCACCAGTTTTTAGTGAGCGAAACCGAATCTGTGAGTAACACCATTTTATTGTAGTTGTTTAACATCCAGGCTGTCCTTGTAATAATGTGTACATCCCATAATGAGCGTAAATAATCCGTAAGCGATAATAATCCATGCATGAATTGATTAGTGTTTTTGTTAACTCAAACAACAACTATACTTGAACAGTGCAGTGACAGGACGTGAGGTTGGTTCTGAAGGCTTTGGGCCGCACACAGAGACTGAAATCTGATTGGATGATTACATTTTTAATCCACACACTCGTACCGGAAGCAGTGAAGCGGAGAAACTCTTCGAAAAAGAGAGAGAGAAAGAAACTGTTGGACATACATTTTAATGCAGTGGTTCGCAAGCTTTTGGTTCTGAAGTTCCCCCCAAACCTGGCTTATGTGGCATGCCTACCAATATCTATCCATCCATCCAAAAAACGGAAAAATGTACCTATTTTTCTATCTTAGTTAGCACCCTTAATTTATCCATAAAGTTTATCAAAATGTTATGTAATATTTAAACGGGAACTTGGGATACCTGTATGGTTCAGTGTCACAGTGCAAGTCTGAGGTCATCCTTCACCTTCAAGTTATTCCACGATTTAATTTTTTACTGTCCACAACTCTCACAAATGAATTGAGTTTAACGGCTTCTATTTGCATCAAATAAAACTGAAGGCAGAACCTAAGCTCTGCCTCTCCAGCGCGGACACTGTAAATGCGCTTAAATATTTTAAATGGTTATTATTGTATTGTATTTTTTCAAGCGGCACAGTCGAGGAGTGGTTAGTATGGTTGCCTCACAACAAGAAGGTCCCGGTTTGATTCCTTAGTCGGGGATCTTTCTGTGCGGAGTTTTCATGTTCTCCCCACGTTTGCATAGAAAGATTTGCTGGCCCTGATAGCCATATACCAAAGTTGGGAAGTGGTGACTTGGTGGACTGATGCCAAAAAGACAGAGGTTCGAATCCCACTCCTACAAAGCAACCACTGTGTACCCTTGAGCCAGGCCCTTAACCCACAGTTACTCAGTTGTATAAAAGAGACCAAATGTATGCCTCTCTGGATAAGAGCATCTGCTAAATGCTGTAAATGTAAAATTTGGAATAAATTAAAGGTTTTTTAATAACACATTTTCAAGCTTGATTTTGCTGTTAGTGGGTTTTATTAAATATTACAGACCTTTTGGATATCTTTTGGAATGTATTATTTTTATCTACTTCTCAGGGAAACATCAGCCGTCAGGAGGCGGTCAGCATGATTCCTCCACTACTGCTGAAAATTGAACCTCATCACAAGGTAGCCTTTTTCCACTGTTTTGCCGTGTAATCCGTAATCTTATTTTACGTTGAACTTGTGGGATACATTTGTAAGGTCGCACCTGCTTGTTTTTGGACAGATCTTGGATATGTGCGCTGCTCCAGGATCCAAGACTGCTCAGCTGATCGAGATGCTTCATTCGGATATGAACGTTCCCTTTCCTGGTAAACACATTTAAATTTAAAGAGTCATAAGAGAACTAACTGATGAGCATTTTATTAGGCACATGATTGTTTTACATCAATCACTGGTGCATTCAACAGCCTGATGTTCTCTAAATGGTAGCCAATGGCAAACCAACTCATTCTGAAGAATCAAATTTGTTTATGATTTAATAACATTTTATATATTCACGTTTTATTTCATTTAAACAACTACGCAATTGGGGGTTAAGAGTCTTGCTCAGAGTCCCAGCATTGGTAAATTAGTAGTTCTGGGTAATTTAACACTGATCTTCTAATTTGCAGTCCAACATGTTAACCACTAGGCTACCCCTTTTCCACGTTTCTCTTCTTGCTGTTCTTGCGGGAGGAAACCTAGTGAAAACCCATACAAGCATGCAAAACCTGAGAATCAAACCTGGGATTTGCTGTTCCGGTGACTCACTTACT
>JAOTRA010000009.1:8113472-8128277 GCA_026260255.1 Pseudolaguvia tuberculata | reverse complement strand
CACGCACACGCACACGCACACGCACACGCACACGCACACACACACACACACACACACACACACACACACACACACACGGGACACACAAAGTACAAACATTGATGCAGGTTTGAATAAGCCTACAGCGTTTTTTATTGCACATTCCTGTTTGGTTTTGCTCCCATCGTGTCCTGTGGTGTTGCTTGTGCAGTCTTGAAATGTGTATTTGTCCTTCAGTTCTCCTTTTTTCCCCTCACTGGAGCCTGAAACCACCAAACATCATCAGGCGTTTCCTCTGATTCAGGTTCATATCATTAGTTTTTTGCTTTGATTTTTCCCCCCCTTTTATTATTTTTTTTCAGTGTCTATACCTGCAACATGCTTCCAAATCATCAATTTGGCAAACCACAAATAAATTAAAATTCAAAACATTCATAAAACACAATCTGAAATTTAAGACAGTAATGAAAACAGAACAAAAAGATAAACGGACAGTAACAGCGGTGGGGGTGGTGGTAAATCAAATCCTTTTTTATATATTTATATTTTCTTCATACTTTACGCTTTTTTTTTTTTTCTAAAAAATGGCTAGCTAACAATCACAGACCACATGCAGATATAATACAATAGATTCATCTCACTTGTTTGGACAATTGAACTCGGTTAGTGTCTGTATCTACCAGTCTAGGCTATATCACAAAAGTATGCTCTTAAAGCTGGCAAACATCCACGTTCCAGATATTGGGATAATTAGTTCATCATTAATAGTATCTCCTTCCGCTAAATCTGTAAGGAATACACACAAGTTAAAAAAAAAGACTGTCCAGAAATTGGAGAAGACCAAGAGTACCAGATGGAGGAGACTGGAATAAGTTGTGTCACAAGCAACGTGATGATGCTGATGATTTTAATCCCTGCTGTAAAACACACATCATTCTGTAAAATGTAAAAAAAAACAAAAAACTTGTGACAGATAAGATCGGATTATGTTTCGATTAGGACAATTAGGACAAGTTTATGTTTGCCGTAAAGTACTAGTACATCAAACAAACAAAATGGTTACCCAGTTCAACACAAATGATCCTCTTTCAATTTATTTGCATCTCCAGCTTTGACACAGACAAAACATTTGAGCTCGGATCAAGCCTCGACACGACAGACCTGAACTGAGCCTTCGAGACCTTGTGTGCACTCTTGAGATTTTTTTTAATTGTCTCGCTTGTCAGAGTCATGTGACAAACTTGCATCATTCTGCCTGAAAGGTCATCCTCAAACTAAATGCCTAGAAATACTGCTTTCCTTTTTTTTTTTGTCAAATGCCATGTTAATTAGCAGCTTCCCTTATTACATTTAATGTCCCTTGAGACACCGGAAGCTATAATCAGACTTTCTGCTATGAGGTGTTGGAATGCTTCCACATTTGATTCTTCATATGAAGCACTGCTGAACTTGTTTTTAAGAAAAACTCCACCCTTATGCATGTTCATATTGAAACGTTCTTATTGGTTGGGATGTTGTCATTTCTCCTGCTTTTACAGTAAAATGTCCAGAGCTTTTTAATCACTATTCTCAGTCTCGTGATTATTAAACCAGAAATCTGGTAGAAATCCATTATTCAGTCATCTACTAGAAGTTCGCTATAAATTGGGCGCAATGCATGGACCATGGACCGTTACTCTATTTAGGTAGACATGAAGCAAAGAATGATGCTACTGGCTTTGACCTTTGACTTGGTCTAAAAAAATGAATCCTGGCTGCCTATGTCATTATGTCATTTTATTGTCTACTTAAAATTTTTGTGTAGACAATAACATGGTGACCTTTTCCTAATCCTATCTCCATTCTCTCTTGCACCTGCGCAGGCCATCCTCTCCTTTCAATAAAGGCAAAACATATCTATAAATATATCTAAATTGACAAATAAAAATAAAACTAAAACATTGGGCGGCGTGGTGGCATAGTGTTTAGCAAGGTCGGCTTACAGCAAGAAGGTCACAGGTTCGATTTCAAGGCTGCGGATTTTTCTGTGCGGAGTTCACATGTTCTCCCCGTGCTTGCGTGGGTTTCCTCTGGGTACTCCGTTTTTTTCCCACGGTCGAAAAACATGTACATTAGGTTTATTGGTAATTCTAAATTGCCCATAGGAGTAAATGTGTGTGTGAATGGTTATTCATCTATGTGTGGCCTTGTGATTGACTGGCGACCTTTCCCTGCCTATCACCCTATGTGCCCAGGGATAGGCTCTAGCAAACCCGTGACCCTAAATTAGGGAAAAAGCAGGTAAGAACATGAACGAATGAATAAAAAATTGACTATGTGGATTTGCAGAAGGTCAATATTTTACTACTAATGTCAACTGGTTAGAATGTTGGCAAGAGACATTAAATACAGACGTGTCCATGTTTTTTCTCTCCTGAATTTGTAGCTTGAATGGATAGAAATCCAAAATTATTCCGAGGTAAACTCGATTGTGGCGCAATTCCAACATTCCAACAGCAGCAAAGTGACCAATGTAATTAAGCAAAAAAAAATCACTTGATGTCATCATTTAAGTTAAAGGTCAACGTTAATTATGCATTTTAAATCAAACAGGCGGAGTTTTTCTTCAAAAACCCTAGCTATAGCTGCCTATGACTTCCTCTTACCCTGATCAGAATTAAGCCTCAGCAGTCAATAAATACTAATACACACCACTGAACAAACAGCTTGTCCTTTTCCATCGGATTTAATTAGCCTTTTTATGATTAAGTCGAATCTGCCTTAGCATTTTAATGTGATTATAGCAGAGAGTTATTAGACGTTTTACAGTCTGTGCGATGTGAAATAAAAGAACACAATCATTGTACGCATGACCACAGACGTGCATGTTCGGTCTCCACCCGCACCGTTTCGTCTCACGGAGAAAAAACAGGCACTAATCAGATTCTTGCTTCTCCGTAGTCGGCAAACGTATTGTGAGAAGCTTGTGCACGTTTCTGAAAAAGCATGGCCGATGTTTATCTGCTTCTGCTTATGCTCAGAGACTCCTGACATTCACTTCTGCCATCTGGTATCCACGCAGCAGTCGGACCTTGCCGCTGTTAGTCTTCTCCGAGAAACCAAAAATGGAATAATACTAATGATAATAATGATCAGCAAGAATGGCTCACTACCACTCGTTCATTTCTACAGTACCTCTGCGGATGCAACACCTGGGTTTTTTTTTTTATCACCTTTACAAGAAATCAATCACCAGCTATGCAACACAGTGATGTCTAAATTTAGCCTTACGCATAAAGAGAGAGAGAGAGAGAGAGAGAGAGAGAGAGAGAGAGCTCTACATGAGTTACAATCAATTTTCATGTATTAAAACCGTGAAAAGAAGAGCACAGTCGAAAAAGAACAGACAAAGCTGAACCTCAATTGTTCTGTATCTGTATCTGGCTTTCTATTAAATATCGTTACAATGGAAATGCTGTTCAGTGCAATGTGTCGTAGTGTCTAAAATCTGTAAGGAGAGAGAGAAAGAGGGAGGGAGAGAGAGAGAGATAAAGCAAGAAGGGACTGACATAAGTACACTGAGAGGTATCGAGTGAGTAAGAGGTAAAGAGTCAACGTGAAAGAAGGGATTTGGCCCAATTACTTCCCCCTGGGGCTCAAGTCACATCTTCTTTAGCCAAACCATTAGTCAGTAGCCTCCATGTATGGTTTAGAGATGTGACATCACGGTGAAGCGAGTGGTCCATGGCACCATAGCGAACAATGGCGGACAGCCAAATGAAGAGCCATTGACAAAGAACGTGAGATGATACCTCATTTTTTTTTTCACTTTTTTTATGACTGAAGGTGAGAAACTGGAGAAAGCTGCATGGTGAGGGAACGGGGGCGACTCTAGGGCGGTGAGAACGTCAGCCATCAGAAACTGGAGGAGAAACCCAGCCATACTTCTCATGGGTCTTCACTAGGCTCTTGAACGTGGCTTCAGCTTCCTTGCGACTGAAGGCTTTCTTAGACTTTCCTGCTTTCCTGCAGATCCGACCCTAAAAAAAGACAACAATGAATCTTAGTTACAAATAACAGTTTTAATAATTACAGCTGTCTAATTACAGCTATCGTATGGCACTGTCCGATTCCAAGCCATGTGGAGCTAGCCCTGGCATCTTATACACGCAGAGGAAAGCGCAGAGAAAACCCTGTCCACTTTCTGTGATGTCTATGATTTGTTTGTGTTGCTCTGACTGATAGATAAGTAGCGTCTCTTAAGCCCAATGAAGATATGGATTTAAATATAAACTCCTAATGACAATCTGACCACATTTCAAATTAAATCGTGGTCGAACTCCTCATACTCCTTCCTGCAATTAGAACACACAAGATGCTTTATGACACAGCATTTTCAAATTCTGGTCTTTTAGGAGATAAATACTTCCACAACAGTTGCCGTTTTGATGATATACTTAACATGCATGTTTTGGACTGTGGGAGGAAACCAGAAGTTAAACCCAAGCAGGCACGGGGAGAACATACAAGCTCGTCCCTGTGAATTGAAGACATTTTTTATGATGATAATATTAATTCATTCATCAAGTTATCATGATCGCCTTATAGTGAGATACATGCATGTTCCCCACACTTGTGCTGGTTTTCTCCGGGTACTTTGTTTTCCTCCCACAGTCAAAAAACATGTACATTAGGTTGACTGGTGATTCTAAATTGCCCATAGGAGTGAATGTGTGTGTGTGTGTTTGTTTGTCTATGTGTGGCCCTGCAATGGATTGGCGATCTGTCCACGTTGTTGCCTTGCCTCTGGGATAGGCTCCAGAAGGCCCCTGTGACCCCGAGTTAGGGAATAAGAGGGTTAGAAGATGAATGAATGAAGGAATGAATATTATGGTATGACACATTTCCATGATTTATGATTTCATGAATTGCGAGCTGCATTCAGGGTTTATAGTTGTTAATGGTACCGTAGCCCTGTTCAATTCTCCCTATTGATCGGTCAAATAGATATAGAGGTAGCTAACAACAGTATCAAGATATAGCTATAGTATCTTTTAGTCTACATCTAGAATGCCGCTGCTTTGTTACAAAGAAAAAATAAAACGTTCAGACAAGCTGTAATTATATTTGTAAAGTAATGTAAAATGTGTCGTTTACCCTAATTAGATTTATTGAAATATAGGTTTTACATCATCGGGGTGATCCACCTGACTCTACAGCTCTTTTCTCTGTTTAGACAAGCTGTCCAAACCATATTGATAATTGTTGCGGTAGAGTTTTGCTACATATTTTAACAGAACAGCACCGTCATGGAGAAAGGGCTAATGATCTAGAGTAACCTAATCTGTAGCCACTGGCCCCTGTTAACACCTGACTCGAAGGAGCGTTGAAGCACAACATCGCTCTCAGCTTACATCTGCTCCGCTCGCTGCTGCTTACTGTACTTTTAATTGCCTGTTTAACGCCCTCTTTCTGCCATTTTCTTAGAAAGTTACTGTGGAGAAGAGGGAGATGCCCTGGAGTGTGTTTGAGCTCTTAAGGAAAGGTTGAGGTAAATAGTACATACTAAGTCATTTTGATCATTAGAAGAAAAAAAGGGTTTTGGATGGAATTGCAATTCTAAGCGCAGTCGTATCCCTACCATAATCTGAGCCTGAGGTGATAGAGACAGTAAGTGGTGTAAGTAGGTAAGTGGTGTCAGAGCAAAGCCGGTAGAAAAAAGTGACTCTGTTACTGGTCAAACAAGATGATATCATGAAAAATAATGATTTCACCTGACAGAGAATTTTATGTTAATGTATGCACTTTTCTGGCGTATTAAATATAGGATACGTGCCATTGATCTGACCCACATTTTGTTGAGACGTATATACATTTCAGACCGGTTTAGTGATGTCACAGCGCCAATATGTATTATTCATATAAGTTAGGTTTTACCAGAAATGACTGGACAGGAACTCTTAATTTAGCATTGAGGATCACTAAATAGTGTGTAGTGCAATGTTCATATACTGCAAGCCAATAAAACCAATAATACAATGACAACAGTGAATGGAAAATTTCAGCACACATACACACCCACACACACAGGTGCCGCAAAATTTATCTGACATATGACACTCAGAATTAGTCATTATCTGATTGGTTGGGTTCTTTCTGCTGTCAGTTTCCCAGTCTCTTTTTTGACTAGCATTATGTACTGGGGTGTCATCTCATGAGAAGGATAGATGCCCCGTCACAATGAAATTATTTGTGTGGCAACATTTTGGTTCACAGATGGAAATGTGAATATAAAAATATTGTACGATGTTAATACCGTACTCCTTTAATAACACAAATTGCATTGTTTTGGTAACAGACAACATGTGTAACATGGATGTGGCTGTGCGAGAAGCAGGATTTTAGCCACACATTAAATGCTTTGCACATGCAATAAACACACGCTGATCTCTATGTAATGCGTATTGCTCATTAGCTCAGATGCATGACTTTTTTTTTATGGCATTGACGTACAAGGAAAAGCTGCTATTTCTGCCACCAAACATTAATAATGGACTCGAAAACTTTGCACAATGATTTGTTGTTAATTACTGCATATAAATCATTAAAATAGAAGTTACTTAAGTATTAAAGTGATTTCTACATGTATTTTGGGCATTTGCATCGTGGGTTTTCAGAGTAAAAAGACCTCTACCTAAATGCATACATATCTGTCAGTTTATGCAGCCTAGCGACCCCTATTGATCAGAAGCATCAATTTCTATTGTGTTGTGACATAATTTCATTGTGTTAGGAATTTAAGTTTAATAATTTTTAAATAATAAAATTTTAACAAGATGCTTCTGTTGTATTACAAAATTTTAACTTTTAAAATCTTATTGTGTTGGATACTACTGGGCCACCGTACTCAACTGTTTTTCTTAGTCAGTATATAATTGTTTTTCTTTATTTGTAAGAATAGCCATGCAGGAGACTTATGCTTCAATTTTCACACTAGCACCATGTGAGAGTTATTATTTATGAGCATTATGTCAATCCCTTCTTAATCACTACTTTTAATTAATTGATTCATGATCAGGATCTCTGCTTGAGTTGGTAAATATTCCTGGAAAGATTCAGTATTACCACCAATCTGCCATTTCTGGTCACCCGAGCAAGGCCCTTAACCCCAATTGCTTGGTTGATAATAAGCAAATAACATTGATTGTGTGTATGTGTGTGTGTGTGTGTGTGTGTGTGTATGTGTGTGAGAGAGAGGCCATGTGGTGGTGTGCGATGCCCAACTCTCACGGTCGTCCCCATGCCAGCTCTGAAGAGACAGAAATAGCTCACTCTCGCTACAGGCTCTTGGAATGTAATGGCCCAGAAGTAACTCAACGCACTTACTTGAGAGGATACGGTCCCGATTCCTTTCACAAAAAAGCCTGTGATTTTTGGATTAAATGGGTCTAACTAAACCCTAATTAAGCCACACTGCTCTCCATCTTGCAGAGGAAGTGGAGGGATAGAGTGGATAGCGGGAACACAGCTTGTGTCCTGCAGCACCACCGGTGTCTGTTTAGTGTTAGTTCAGTTTGTATCGAGCGGCTCAGCGTAACCCAGACGGGTTATCCTCTGAATGAATGATCAGTCGATGTGTGGTGTTGCATTGTGGGAACCTGCAGTTGTTATATAACCCACAGAGAGAGATTTCTGTAATGCTGCTTCTGCCACAGCAGTGGAATCTGCCTGGTTAGATATAATAGTAAGCAGGGATCCACTCTGGAAAAGTCCATCACACAAAAACTCACTCCTATGGCCAATTTAAAATTACCAACTACATGTTATTGAATTGTGACAGGAAACCGGAGTACCCATAGGAAACCCATGCAAGCGCAGGGAAAACATGATCCACACAGAAAAAACCTTTCTACAGGAATCAACCCTGGGACATTCTTGTTGCAACAGTGCTAACCAATAAGCCATTGTGCCGTTGACACATTAGCATATTAATTATTATCATAGAAGCTAATACAGGAATTATAGATTGTGAAACTCTCAAACATTCCAAGCCCAATTAATGAATAAATAACCTTTCACTATAGAAAATAATTCAGAAGAAGTTTGTACCTTCGGTTAGAGTTGGTGAGGTTTAACCAGTGTTAACGAGATAAACTTTTTACAGCAGCAAAATTAAGAGACACCAAACGTCGGAGCCAAGTTTTTGAATGCACCTGTTATAGGTAATCTTGTTAGTATTAATACGCTATTAGTTTGTTTAGCCAATTCTAGACATGGGGTGCTATACTGCTTTGATGGTTTATGTTGGTACTGACATACGTTGATGCATAGCATAACTGGTGTGAATTAGGTTTGCATATCACCAAAAATCTCATGTGTTATACAGCACATTAACAAAGGCACATTAAGCAACATATCACAATACCAAAGGCACATTACAATACACATCACAATACTTAAAGATGTATAGTACCCAACACTAAAGTCACTATACGATACGTATTCCAATGCTAAAGGCACGTCACAATAAGTATTCCAATACTAAGTACACGATATGATATGTATTCCAATACTAAGTACACAATATATGTATTCCAATACTGATGTCACGATACGATATGTATTCCAATACTGATGTCACAATATTATATGTATTCCAATATTGATGTCACAATACGATATGTATTCCAATACTGATGTCACGATATTATATGTATTCCAATATTGATGTCACAATATTGTCACAATATACTCCAATACTAAAGTCATGACACAATATGTATTCCATAACTAAAGACACGATAAGATATGTATTCCATAACTAAAGACACGATACGATACGATATGTATTCCAATACTGCTGTCACAATACGTTACATATTTCAATACTAAAGGCGCGATGCGATATGTATTCCAATACTAAAATCATGATACAATGTATTCCAATACTAAAGCCACAATAAGATATGTATTCCAATAATGATGTCACAATACAATACGTATTTCAATACTAAAGGCCTGATGCGATCTGTATCTCAATACTAAAGGCACAATACAGTACAGAGCGCTAGTATTATTGTGAAATTGTTAGTAGTACACATACTTGGCTACCAACCATGAATGATGCAATGCAGCTACATAATGCAGTACCAACATTAACCACAGGGGAGGTATAGCAAAGGACTAATGGACACATTCATTGATTCATCTTCTTACCTGCTTATTCCCTAATTTGGGGTTATGGGGTCTGCTGGAGCCTACCCCAGCACGCATAGGGCGAGAGTCAGGGATATACCCTGAACAGTTTGCCAGTCCATCGCAGAGCCACATAGACAAACAACCACACACACTCTCTCCTATGGGAAATTTTGACTGACCAATCAACCTAATGTAAAGGTTTTTGGACCGGAGTAAACCCATACAAGCGCAGGGAGAACATGCAAACTCTGCACAGAAAGATCCCCGGCCTGGGAATCGAACCCTGGACCAACTTGTTATAATTAACTATGCTAACCACTACGCCACCACTCCACCTTAATGGATACAGGTTTGCCTTTTATAATTTTTTATAAAAAAGTTTAGATGGAACTGAACCCCACAATATTTCTTCCGCTCAGCAATTCAAAACCTTATCCACTGAGCTACTGCGTCCCCTGAGCACTAATTTGTTTTGAGTTCCATGTGGAGTAAATGCAGCAAATACACAGCAGAAATCAAAGCCAAAGCGTCGCCTTTCAAGTCAAAAGAAGACCAAGGACGACTTTCTGTTCCGGAATTTTATCACCGCTTTTCCCTTTGAACATCAAAGAATCTCATTTGTGCAACACAGAAATGAAATTCACCATTAGAGCTTCAGCCAATCAGACTCATCATAACATAGCCGTAGTCTCTAAGCAAGCCATGGTGGACTCGGGTGAATATTCCGATTTCATCGTCTCTGCTATGGCTAACATTTTGTTGATTCATTTAAATGATAAAGCCACAAAACGATACAAATACAAGAAGAGGATAAGCTCTAATTTATAACAGGTTAACTATCGACTAATTATTGTATAGAAATTCGCATAGAAATTTTTACATGGGTAGAGCGGTGGTATAGTGTTTTGCACGGTCGCCATAGAGCAAGAATGTTTCGGGTTCGATTCCTGGTCTTTCTGTGTGGAGTTTTCAGTGTTATCTGGCCACTACGGGTTTCCTCTCACTGGAGGTTCACTGTAATTCTAAATTGCCCACAGGAGTGAGTATGAGTGTGTGTGTGTCTGTGTGTGTTTGTTCATCTATGTGTAGCCCTGTAATGGACTGGTGACCTGTCTAAGGTGTGCCTCTGCCTATTGCCTTATGTGCGATTGGATATGCTCTGGCAGACGCTGTAACCCCGAAATAGTGAATAAGCAGGTTATTAGAATGAAGGAGTGAATGAATGAATGAATGAATGAATGAATGAATGAATGAATGAATGACTAAATTCATGCAAAAGAAGGTCTTAGGAAAAAAAGAAAAGAAAGAAAAGGTCATTTTTAGCTTTTTAGATTAAATAAACACAGCACCATATCTGTGTTTTCATCAGAGCTCCTGCGGGAGTCTGTAGTGTCAGCAGTGTCCAGATTAGTAATTGCCCTTGAATGCTTCATGCATCTAAGGCGAGAGGCTGCGTGCGATAAATTTGGCATGCTAAAGCCTTTCCAGACACCTGGTAAGAAAGACATCGGTGAGGTTAGTCAGTGTCTTTGCCTCAGCTAGGCGGTCAAATGCTGTACAAACATCAGTTGAAAGCACAGCAGGTTGGACTATAGCGTTCAAACTGTGGCATCTAACATTCAGAAGACATTCTAGACCAAATGTTATTGTAAGCAGCATCCCAAAGAACAACACACGCCATCGGTTTTATCATGTATACCAGAGGTGATGTTTGCTAATATAGTTGTGTCAGAAATGATGTTTGGATATATGATTATATATGAAAACAACCTCTAGAACTAGAACTGTAACCAAAAAAGTTACACACCGTAGATTTCATTTTGTGTTTAATGGAAGGAACAATTTTCTTCTTCGGTTAAGCATCGCCATCAGCGGATTGCTCTTCTCAACCCTGTCCTTAATATCTGCCTCTTTCACCCCAAATACCTGCATGTCTTACCTTACCACATCCATAAACCTCTTATTTGGTCTTCCTCTTTTCCTCCTGCCCACCACCTATATCCTCAGAATTCTTCTACCAATATATTGCATGTTCCTACTCTGCACATGTCCAAACCATCTCAACCTAGTTTTCTTCACCTTGTCTCCAAAACATCCTACATGCACCCGTTTCTCTAATAAACGCATTTCTAAAATTTAAGGAGCAATGATATTTCAAATATAAGGAAATGAGAAGAATGTGGTTTCTTTTATCAAATTACTGTCTATTGGGACGTACTAACTTATTATTATTAGACATTAAATCATTATTACACATTTCTATCATGGTTAATCAGGTCACTCAGCGCTGGGCAATGATGGCTGAATCATAAACATGAGTATTAATCATTTCAATTAAATGACTGAAAGCTAAAAAGGGGAGTTGTAAAACATCTAACTGTGTGATTCTGCAGTACGGCCTCTCTTTGTCCTCTTAAGTAAGACAGATGGTGTAATGAGCTTGTGGACTCTAATCCTATAAAACATGGACCTTTCACCTTGTAAAAACAATAGATGCTTTACCTCCCGGGTGCCCAATCAAGGCGGCTTCTTTTCTCAAGGTTCAAGAGGTGTTTTATGAAGAACACCTTAAATGATTCATCAGTGCTACTTATTGGTCATTGATGTTGCTATGGTGCAGCCTGGTGCCTTTATTTCTTTGTGAATTCTACTGAACACCTCAGATTCTGACGCAAGGTCGCACCTGTGCACAAAAATATTCCCTTAAAAGCAGATGGGATAAACAAGGCGATACACACTGGATTCTGATAAACGTTGAAGCACGCGCTGTTCTGCTCTGTCAAACAGATGGCATAAACAATACAGTTCTGTCAGTACTCCCAGGAATCTACTGAAAGCAAGAACAAACAACCCTGTATGATTTACTCTGAAAAACCTGGAATGACTCTTTGTGATCAGGGCCAATGTCACTCATCCCTTATTTCAAACGACTAATCACTGATCAATATTATTTAGAACAACTACGCACTTATTTCAAACGACCAGATTCTGATCAGTAATCAGAATTATTTCAAACAACCAATCACTGATCAGTATTATTTCAAGCAACCAATCACTGATCAGTATTATTTTAAATGAATACTCACTCATCACTTATTTCAAACAACCAATGACTGATCAGTATCATTTCAAATGACCAATTACTGATCAGTATTATGTCAAATGACTAATCACTGATCAGTATTGTTTCAAATGACTAATCACTGATCAGTATTATTTTAAATAACTGATAATTTATCAGTATTATTTGAAACGACCAATCCCTGATTATTATCATTATTACTTCAAAAGACCAATGATGATTGCTATTATTTTAAGCAACTAATTGCTTATTGCTATTATTTCAAATGACCAATAGATAATCCCTATTATTTTAAGCGACTAATCACTGGGTGCTATTATTTTAAACAACCATTCGCTGATGACTATTATTTTAAGCGACAAATCGCTGATTGCTATTATTGCAAATGACCAATCACTGATCACGATTATTTCAAACGACCAATCACTGATCACGATTATTTCAAACGACCAATCACTGATCACAACTATTTCAAACGCCCAATCACTGATAACGATTATTTCAAACGACTAATCACTGATCACGATTATTTCAAACGACCAATCACTTGTCCCAAAACTACTGATTAGTACTTCACATATCCAAAGCCCCATTAAGTGATTGTCATTACACTTTTTATCTTGTTGGTACTTATTAATGTTATTTAAAAATATATTCAGAATAACATTTCTTCTGAAACATTTATTTATATTTATTTCCGGATTAGTCACTGACACTTTTTTTGTTCAGCATATTAGATAGATAAAAATGAGACAAGGGCAACTATTCATTCATTCATTCATTCATTCATTCATTCATTCTCTAACCCATTTATTCCCTAATTCTGGCCATTCATTCATTCGTTCATTCATTCATTCATTCGTTCATTCATTCATTCATATATTCTCTAACCCATTTATGCCCTAATTCTGGGGTCTGCTGGAGCCTATCACAGCGCACATAGGGCGGGAGGCAAGGGTACACCTTGGACAGGTCACCAGACCATCCCAGGGCCACATAGACGAACAACAACACACACTCACAAGGACTATTTACATTTATATTGACAGCATTTGGTAAACTCTCTTATCCATAACTAAGCCATTTGGCGGTGTTGGGATTCGAACCCTAATATTTCACCCCTACTGTTCTCCAAAAAAGCTTTCTTCCGTATAACGTCCTATTGTATATGGAAATCAGGTTGTTATTAATCAATTGATCTTTTAATATTTTTATTTTATTTAGAATATATCCGTGACCTTTCTCTGAAAAATGTTCTAGACCCCTGCTTCTCACCTGTCCTTTGACGAGGCTGGCTGCGAACTGTCTCATCACGGCCTCCACGGTGTAAGCGCTGGACCAGCCGCGCGGCGTCAGCAGCTCCATGCATATGGCTCCTCCATCCAGGACGTAGCCGTTCTCCAGCCTCGGCGTAAGCACACGGACGAAAGGCGGAGAGAACGGGAAGTTGTCCGGGAAGGAGATGTTCAGCAGTATGTACTCGGTGTTGGTCTCCTTCATGTCCTGCCACAGCGCCGAGTCCTTGTCCACCTGGTGCAGCTTGACGTTCCAGTCGTACAGATTATCGTCGGCGAGCTCCACTGTGATGAAATCTTCTCCCAGACGCCGGATCTCCTGCAGCTCCTTCATGAGGCGCCGCGTCCTCACCTGCGCGCAGTGCTGCCTGTTGGGTGCCAGCGGTGGCACGGAGCTAGTGCTCGACTTTGCGCTTCCTGTCTGCTGCTTCTCTTTCGTCTCTTTGCTCGGCTTGTCCTTCGCAGGAGCTTTGTCTTTGGCGGAGACATCCGAGCGCTTGGCCTTGATTTCTGGGGTGCTCAGGATGTTTGTCTCGTTTTGGTGACAGTGTTTGGTACTATTTTTCTGATTCCCTTGCTTAGTCCCTTTCGGATGATGTTTCGGATCTTCTGTATCTCGGTCGTGCAGGCGGATCAGACCGATCTTTCGTAGAAGAGTAGCCATCGCGCCGTCCTTATGGAAGGGGGAAAGGAATGGGGGGGATTCCGCAGCTCTCCCGATTGTTACGCGGTGGTGATCACAATGCACCAGGATTCGTTCTTTATACAGGCACAGTAGATGATGACGATGAGGATGGTGATGAGAGCGACGATGAGGAAGGATGATGACCCGCTGGCCGCTTGAAAGCAGCCCGCTTTCAGTGCATCACCATCCCACAGAGCTGAAAACAAACGCACGATCAGTTGATTGTAATCGGTGGATTTTATAGATCTGGACCATTTAAACCCAGTGCGTCAGTGAATGCGCGCTCGGTCATTATAGCTGCAGCAGCAGCAGCAGCCTGCGGATCTTTTTATTGTCTGTTACCGCAAACAACACCAGCATTAATCATCAAAAGCGTCGATGACTTACTTACCCTATTTAAACCAGGATCTCGATATATGAACCTTGGAAATTGATCCGATCTCTTGTTGGTTTAATGCAGATCCGATCGAGTTTAAGTCTCGGTAATGTCGCTTGCTGTAAACCAGTTCGACAGGCGCTCTCTCTCTCTCTCTCTCTCTCTCTCTCTCTCTCTCTCTCTCTCCCTCCCCCCCCCCCCCCCCCCCTCC
>JAOTRA010000009.1:8009337-8024551 GCA_026260255.1 Pseudolaguvia tuberculata | reverse complement strand
TGTGTGTGTGTGTGTGTGTGTGTGTGTGTGTGTGTGTGTGTGTGTGTGTGTGTGTGTGTGTATGTGTGTGTATGGTTGTTCATCTATGTGGGATGGACTGGAGACCTATGTTCCCTATGTACGCTGGTATAGACTCCAGCAGACTCACGTGACCCCAAAATAGTGAATACAAAGGACAGTGATAAAATATATAAAAGTGTTTCAATCTAGACTGAATATATTCTGATTTTGTCATAAAGCATTTCTATATAAAGGAAGTGATGTGATCTTTTGACACCAGTCCCTGACGTACAGCTCTTTAGGACAGGATTTTTTTATAAGGATAGCGCTAACTCCTCACACACCTACCATGTTTCTCTTCCATTTTCTGCCTGGATGAATGAAGCATCTGGACGATCACATTTTTACAGACTTAGACAAGTTGCGAATAAAGGGGTGGAGAGGAGAAACTGGCAATCTGATGAATCAGATGGGCAGGGTTTGAAATATAAGAGATGAAACATCCAAGTGGATATTTTTCCTTCATGTAAAATGATTCAACTTGTAAAATACTCCCAAGATTTGATCTTATGAGGGTTTAGCAAAATGTAACTCCTTTGAATGAATGACATCTAATTTTCTTTGTGATAAAGGTGCTTGTTTATTGAACAAGTATTGTCTTCTGTGTTTTGACGAGAAGCGGAAATAAAGCTTTCACTTTTTCCCAAAACCTGTCAGTCAAAACTCCTTCAATTTGTATTTTGCAGCAAAGTACAAACATCTATCTTTACACCTTAGAGCTCCTCCGTCAGCAGTGTCAACAAACATACTGTGGCTGGATGAGGTCTGCTGAAGAAGAGGCAATCGAGAAGCCGCCACTCTCGTCTCACAGTGTTGCGTTCATGCCAACCATCATGAGGAACTCACCACAGCTCTGATCTCTAATTCAACAACTCATAAGTCAAGATTTTTCAGTCCAGAACTGAGGCCATATTCATTCATCTTCTAACCCACTTATTCCCTAATTCTGTGTCACAGAGGGTCTGCAAGAGCTTATCCCAGTGCACATATTGCAAAAGGCAGGGGTACATCCTGGACAGGGCCACACATAGGAAATGTGATAAAACTTTGATGAAATAAAGTAGGAGGAAACTAGGCACAAGAGGGAACCCCCGTCATACAGCATATGGTAATGGTGATTAAATGTAATGTACACTGTAGCCTTGAATCAGTGCAGTAGAACCAGTCCATCCTCAAAACTACATTAATTTATAGGCATGTTAACCTGCCCCCGTGAGAGAGAAAGAGAAAGTGTGTATTATGCTTATTGTTGGGCATTTGGCAGACATCCTTACAATACATTTTCTCATTTATACAACTGAGCAATTGGGGGCAATTTGGTGATACTGAGAATCCAATCCAGATCTTAGAATTAGCAGTCCAACATATTAACCACTGATCATCCCAGTGCTTGTGTAGGATTATTTTGGGTAGTCCGGTTTCCTCCTGCCATCCAAATACATGTACGTTAGGTTAATTGGTGATTCTAAATTGCCCATAGGAGTGAATGTGAGTGTGTTTGTGGGCCTGTGATACACTGGTGACATGTCCAGTGTGTATCCTTTCTGTCTTTTACCCCTCAGAAAGCTGGGATTGCCTCCAGCAGACTCCTGTGACCATGAATTAGGAAATAGGTGGTTTTAGAAGATGAATGAATGAATGAAGGAATTAATTAATTGATTTCTTACTTAAGAGAACTCAATAAGGCAAAACAGACAGAATTATAATCCAGTGTGTGTCCAGTTCTGCCATTTGCAAAGGAAAACATGAAGTCTAACATGGTTGGAGTTTATCGTTTGCCATGTGGAGGATGTTTTTCTTTGTTTTCCTCTTTAAAGAGGAGTGTAAAAGGGCTTGACACATGCACTGCGACCTCTTCATCTATTATGCATATTAAGTGAACTGTAACACGCTAAGCCACTTAACTATGACACAGAACAACAATGTGCACAGTGATGAGCTGCAAATGGGACATGTCAGCTGGCATCCTGGATAGAGTTTAGTCCGAAAGAAAAGACTTCAGTGAGTGATAAAAGGTTACATTGCAGATACATGGAAGTTGCTTTCTCTGTCTTTCATAAAATAATGACAAGTCTTTTATTTTAGATGAAGTTTTCTTTCTTTCTTTCTTTCTTTCTTTCTTTCTTTCTTTCTTTCTTTCTTTCTTTCTTTCTTTTCTTTTTCTCTCTCTCTGGGTGTCTTTGATATGTCAGGTACAAATAATCAACGATTGGTTAAAATAAAAGTCTGCTTAATGGGCCTAAAGGCTTAAGCTGGCCATGCATCTTATACAGGTAAGTATTTAAAACATAGGAGTTAGTTTTTTTTGTTTTTTGAGCAATATACATTTTATTGTCTACATTGCATTGTATGGTATATATAAGATACATTTAAAAGAAAAAAGATGGTGGGGCAGCGCGGTGGTGTAGTGGTTAGTACGCTCGCCTCACAACAAGAAGGTCCCAGGTTAGAATTTGCATGTTCTCCCCGCGCTTACGCGGGTTTCTTCAAAGGTATTCCGGTTTTCCTCCCACAGTCCAAAAACTGATTAGGTTGATTGGTGATTCTAAATTGTCCATAGGAGTGAATGTGTGTGTGAATGTTGTTTGTTGTTGGTAATGTTGTTACCCTGAGATGGACTGCCGACCCGTCCAGGGTGTACCCCTACCCTCGCCCTATGTGAGCTAGGATAGGCACCAGCAGACCCCCGTGACAGCGAATTAGGGAATAATTAATGAGTGAATGAAAAAGATGGTAAGGAAACTAATACATTTTGCTATCGGATTATCTATCAATACTCTGTAGTATTATGTAGAATATATTTGGCATTTTTAAGTGCAAAAATCTTTTTTTAATATATTAACAAATAAAATATAATGTAAAAAATCTGTTTTTTTGCAGAGTATGCATGTTCTCCACATTTGTGTTGGTTTTCCCTAGGTATTCCGGTTTCCTCTCACAGTCCAAAAACATGTAAATTTTTTGACTGGTGAATCTAAATTGCCCACAGTAGTAAGTGAGTGTGTTTGTCTATGTGTGGTCCTGGTATGGGCTGATGACCTGTCCAGGGTGTACCTCTACCATATGTGCAGTGGGATAGGCTCCAGCAGTCCCCTGTCACCATGAATAAGGGAAGATGAGGGTTAAAAGAGGCAATAATAAATAAGGGGTTAATAATAAATAAATGAATAAATTTCATTGGTTGGGTATAAATAACATCTCCACTGTCACTGTATGTACACCATTATATATTACCCTCATTTATTAACATTTTTGGTGTCAATTTTAATTGTAAAAAAAAAGTAATGATTAATTATTAAAGTGTATTTAAAAAAACCAATTTGCTGTATTAGAAATCTTTTAATGGTTATTACAATATTATGCTTTTATATAAAAAAATACAAAGGTTGATATAAATTGGTGGAAAATAATTTTGTTAAATAATGAAATGTTTCTATTATTTAATTTAATTTTGTTTCTGTATGCAATAAATAATTATGTTTATGGAAGCATGTGTGTGTGTGTAGGGTTTTGTGTATGTGTGTGTGTGTGTGTTACGGAGAAATGAAAGAGGCTGTTAAAAACAGCTCATTCAAGTAAATGTTTAATAGCCCGAAGCCTCACCGCCCTCCTTCCTTTCTGTCCCCAGACCCACCCTGATCATGTTATTTTAATTGTAGTCAAGTGTTTTAAAACTCCAGAAGAAAAGCAATTATGCTAATCTCTCTATTCGCTCATCAATCATTTCCAATGGAGCTGTCTGAGCAGCGTTGTCAGGTCTTCTCCAGGCAGGCAGGTGTTTTTCTGCTCATTAAAGTGAGGGAGAGCCTGAGGCTGGCCACTTCCTTCAGTGTGCTGGAGAGTGTGAAGGAGGCGTGTGAGAGGTGGAGCACAGTGCTGCATCATCACTGAGCACACACTTCTCCTGATGGTTTGATTTTTATTCCTGCATTTCTTCTTAGTTAAAAAATCAGGTTCTGGAGAAAAAACTATTCAGCTGCATTTTGTCTGAAGCTGATCAAAGATCTGACTAATCTGACTTTTACTCCATGCTGCTTGAGGATCACATGACTTTTGCTCTGATATGCATTCTTTCATTTCATCTCCTTAGGCATGTCATACACTGAGTTTGGATATTCGTATTCAGCAGCTCCCCAGGTGAGTAAAAATTTAAAAACAATTCTATTTTTTTTTGTTTATTTAGTTCATATTCTGTAAAATGAGGACCTAGAACTTTTTATTGGAGAAGCAGTTCCTGAAACTTAAAACAGAGCATCTTTTTCACAATAACAGAGTCATTATATATAATGTCTGTGTTGCATTGCATTGTAAATCCTTCATTTAACAGCTTTTCTCAATTAATTGTAATGTGTACAAATGATCATCAATTCTTTTTAAACTGTTAATAATTAACAAATGTTAATAATTGCAAACAAATGCACAACAAAAAAAGAAAACATTAACATTGTAATAAAATACATTTGTTTAATTATAATATCTTAAAATAAGGCGGCGCTGTGTTTTAGTGGTTAGCACAGTCGCCTCACAACACGAAGGTCCCAGGTTTGATTACCAGGTCAGGGATCTTTCTGTGCAGAGTTTGCATGTTCTCCCTGTACTTGTGTGGGTTTTCTCCGGGTACTCCGGTTTCCTCCCAGAGTCCAAAAACATGGAAATTAAGCAGATTGGTGAGTCTAAATTGGCCATAAAACTCCTGCCATTAGGACTGCACAAACCAGTGCCGGTCCCAAACCCGGATAAATTGGAGGGTTGCGTTAGGAACAGCATCCAGTGTAAAAATGCGAATGAGCGGATCACGGTAGGTGACCTCTAACGGGGGCAGCCGTAGGAAAAGTAATTTCATAAAATAAGAAACTGCTGCATTCAACCTAGTGTTAATTTGGTGATTGAATAGATTATTGATTTATTAACTCACATGATTTGATGTGAAAAACTGTACTTGTATTCAAGATGCACTTATTCTACAACAAATATTTTAAAAGTTTCATCATTGGATCTTTGGAGAATAAAATAGAATAGAATAGAATAGAATAGAATAAACAAACACGTATATCCCTCTAATTTAAGTGTTCATGTCTGAATAACTGCAATAAAACAATTGTAATGTTTATGAATTTGATACAATACTTATAATGTTTAGATAGTCATACGTTTATAAAGGGTTTTTTTCTCAAATAATTTTAATTTTAGTTTAATTTGAGGGGAAAATACACACACCACATTCTGTCTAATGGTGTCATTTGTGTGTGTGTGTGTATTTTGGCTTAACAACAAAACAGGTCCTATTATTGACTTCTCATTTTATTGATTTTTATACAATTCAACCAATCACATTACCGGACTAATGAGGTTCCTGGAGTTTAGCTGGTTAACACAAATAGTATATCACATTTTTCTTTTCCTCTTCTAGATTCTGTTATCCTCAAATACTCTGGGTTCCTGCTACAAGTCTGGGAACGATTCACCATTCGACTCTGCCCACTCTTCTTTTTACTACCCGGTGTATGACGGCACGTTGGTGGCATCCACCAGTCATGACCTCAGCTCGTCATATGAGAACGGATACAGAAAAGATCATGGGACATACTGCTCATATGAAACGGATTCAGCATGCTTGTATCCCGTGGTATGGGTTGGCTAGTAATTAGTATGATTTATGGAGCAAAAGCAGAGATTTATATTAAGAAAACCAATAATACTGTAATTAAAAAAAGTTAATCCGTGTCCTGTAAAAGAAAAGTAAGACACAATTATTGTATTTATCTTTGCAAAACTTTACAAAAATTTGAAAAAATAATTTCTATTGACTACAATAATTATTTGTAATTACAGTAATTATTTGTATTAATATGTTTTTCATTAATATGATTAACTTGTAGCGCAAAATCAGAGAAAAAGAAGAATCAGGAACGGAAAATACAAGGTTCACACCTGCGTCAACTTATTATTCCTACAATCATTCTCCTTTCGGATGCCCATATGACAGACATGGGTAAGATCTACAGAATAGAATAAGTATTTTGGAGTATTGGAAAAAAGTATTAGAAAACCATTGTTATAAGCAAGTTCCTTGTTTTTGGGTGTTTAGGAACGAACCTATGGATGTTAACGCAAGAAGGAAGAACGCAACCCGGGAGACTACTAGCACATTGAAAGCCTGGCTTCAGGAACACAAAAAGAACCCATATCCCACCAAAGGAGAAAAGATCATGCTGGCTATAATCACCAAAATGACCTTGACACAGGTATCGACATGGTTTGCCAATGCACGTCGTAGACTTAAGAAAGAAAACAAAATGACATGGTCTCCACGCAACAAGACCTCAGATGAGAGAGGCTGTGAAGAGGAAGCAGAGAATATGGAGACGGAGCTGAATACATGTGAGAGAGAATTTAAAGTATTAGATAACAATTGAGAAGATATTTGGGAAAATGTTCCTAAACAACATTAGGCTTGATATATATCTTCAACAAATAATATTGGTAAATGAAATGTATAGCAAAATATCATGAATACCAAACTCACTAACTGATCCAAATGCATGTAAAAGATCAATCTGCTTTTTCATAGGTTTATAGTATATTATATTATACATATATCTTTTTAATTTTAGGTAACACAACTCTAGATGACACAGATCAAGCACAAAGCGATTTGGAAGACTTTGACCTCACTGAGTCAGATGCCTCTGAATCTGAGCCCCGATCTTTGTTACCCAATAGTTCTTATGCAATATCACAGAACTGTCAGGATTATCGACTTCAAGAACCTTCACTACAAGCATCTATTCCTAATACCAGGTGTGAGCCTTTTGACGAAACCTGCTTAGAAGTGACCGAGGAAAGCAGCAATGAACGAGACCAGACCAGGCCAAAGATTTGGTCACTTGCACAGACAGCCGCATCAATAAATCAGAAAGATTCCACATTGTGTATGCACAAGGTTCAAGGCGAGAGTTCATCCTCTACAGGCTGCTATTTCAATCCAGAGGACTCTCCGTTCGCCAGCCTTAGAAACTGGGTAGATGGCATGTTTCTTGATCCAATGCAAAGGCAAAGCAACTTAAACGCAAATTTCTCAGACTCTTCAAATTTATGGATGTTGGAAAACAGATTCCATGAGCTGGCAGATTATGTTTCCTCACCACAAGTCACATGATGACTTAGAAAATAGATTCTTGTGCTAAAAAAATCAATATGGTATATTGTTTATAGATAGAATTAGCACTGCAAATGCTGATGCTAATATAAAGAACAAAAATGGTTAAGAATAAGCACAAATACACAAGACAAAAAAAAAACATTTTAAGGAATAAATAGCTGTAAAAAAAACATCTTTATCTTTTTTATTTTTGTCCTTTGACACTAACCATTTCAAAAATGTTGTTGGCTGTCCATGGTGCTGAAAAGATCTCTTTCTTTGTATCTTTTTCCGTTTTACTTGGCTTGTATTTAAAGAGTGTATACATGTGGCATGAAATTATTAAAATAAGTTAATAAACATTAAATTAAACGATTGATTGATTGATTTGGTGCCTGTTGTTGTAGTAGAATTGATCAGTTTTACACTTTTTATTACAGTATATTTTTACATTAACTCACTTCCCTTTTACAGACCCTCAGTACCGACATATTTTATAATCTAATTTCAACCATTATAATATGGGAGTTTTTAAATGTATTGAAGTATCTATTGCCTCTATAAACCACCATATAGCCTAAAGTTCCCTTTAAGAACTGCTGACTTAAAGTACACATTTGTAAATGTTCCATCTTGTTCATCCAACACTCTGTAGTTAATTTACTGGGGTTTGTTTCACTAATAGATTAGTCCCTAAAAATGTATTAGCAGCAAGTGTTAAAAGAAAACTAGTATTGATTAAGTACAGCAACTGGAAAAATGCCCAAGAGAGCCAGTTCAGTCATGTGACTTGATCATTTATTTTCTCAGAACAACAAGGAACAATTTAAACTGCTTCTATGATCTGCTTCACTGTATTTTTGTCTAAGGTTTAATTGAATACCAATTTCATCATTTATTATTATAATATTTTATTTTTAAGTTATTGATTAATCCATGTTATTCTGCGTTTGTAAAGAATATTTACAAATATATTTTGAAGCATAAGGTCTCAGGTTCGATTCCTGGGCCAGAGATAGTTTGCATGTTCACCCCGTGCTTGTGTGGGTTTCCTCTGGGTACTCCGGTTTCCTCTCACAGTCCAAAAACATGCAGATTAGGTCGATTTGTAATTCTAAATTGTCCATAGGAGTAAATGTGTTTGTGAATGGTTGTTTGTCTATGTGTTGCCCTACGATGGACTGGGACCCGTCCAGGGTGTAACCCTCCCATTGCCCTATGTTAGCTGGGATAGGCACCAGCAGACCCCCGTGTCCCTGAATTAGGGAATAAGTGGGTAAGATGATGAATGAATGTTGAAGCATCATAAGCTGAATTGTAAGTATCGCTTCATTAAACATGGTGGTGTCACTTTATACGTAGAACTATTAATTCAAAAGTTTTCATAAAGAAAGTGTACAATAAAGTTAATCTTGAGTAATAGGGCATGGATTTAGAATATTTACTTTGAGCGTAAAAATGCGGATATAGTAGTTGGTATATAAGTAAATTTCCTTGTGCTTTATTTTCTTTTCTTTCTGAAATAAATATTGGTGACGTGGTTTTTAGTGCTGTGACAGACATGTGCGTGGAATGTCATTTTGAATAATTTAGGATGAACTCACATGAGAATAAATTTTTTTCTCTGTATTATAAATAATTTTATATTGTTATGATATATAAATAAATAAATCTGGTATCTTCAGTATTTGGCTAATTTGGAATAAAAGGGAGCAGGAAGATTAGGAACACAACAGCAAAGGAAATTTGACGCATAATACTTCAGCATCACTGTGTCTTATATATAAATATATATACAGTATACAATATAGACTTTATACTGTATATGTGTCAGATCTGTGAGAATATAAATAATCTACATTATTCTATCCTAAGTCCTACTTTTTTTATGTATTACTATAGTCTGCATAGTTGCTTGTATTGCATAATGTTACCAATATTTTTTAATACTATGCATCTTGCATCTCTTTAACATAAAAGTGTGGTTGTGCTATTAATATTCCATTTTTAAATAAAATCATGTCTATTAACATCTTCTTCTTCGTGTTCTTCTCCTATTGGCTGCTCCCGTTAGGGTTCTCCACAGCGGATCGCTCTTCTCCGCATTACCCTGTCCTCTACATCTGCCTCTTTCACCCCAACTACCTGCATATCTTCCCTCACCACATCCATAAACCTCCTCTTTGGTCTTCCTCTTTTTCTCCTACCCAGGACCTCCTTCCTCAGCATTCTTAAATCATGTCTATTAACATAAACTATAAAAAGATCTGCCATTTCATTAACTATTGGGAGCCCTTGGTGTCTACTGGAATTAAGTTTGCTTATGCCATATAGAGTATGTTATTGTTATTGTAAATTCCATTAATTGTTGCTTCTTAGATTTCTTTAAATAATGGTATTTGCAATTTAAAGGAAAATACAGAAATGTAGAATATTCCAGAGAAACAATTCCAGTAGTTTCCTTTTTAAACCCTATGAATACTATAAAATTAAAATTTTTTCATCCAGCACAATTTACATGCTCAGTTTCACTCAAAAGATTACCCACTGAGTAATGTTTAAACTAGCCACTCAGCTACAATGTAGAAGCTCTTAATGATGAAGCCTCTCCGCTTCCTATCACCCACACTGGACCGGACATAGTGCAATTCGGGTTAATAAGCATCACACTGTCTCTTACTTTCTGTCACTGGCCCCAATTATAACAGCATGGCTGCTTCTTTTCTGACCTCAGGCTGGAAATCTAGGTTCTACTCAACGCACCACCAGAGACTCAAATGCTTGATGCCACAACGCCACCGAATCAATTTGAAATGCCAGCAGAGAACATTCTTTATGAAATCTCTCTCTATATAAATCTTCCTCCAGCATATATTGTTCCACCCCACTGATTTGTATGAATGCTAAAACCATTACATATATGACATTGATGGGTAAATGAACCAAAATAGGACTAGCAGATAAATTCCTTCAAATTTATTTCACTTAACTTTATTAGGTTAAAAAAATATAAACAAATAAAAAAGTATTAATTATTTGGGTGTGATAAATATTAAAAGATTCAGGGTGAAAGAGGCAGATGTAGCGGACAGGGTAGTATGGAGAAGAGTGATCCACTGAGGCGACCCCTAACGGGAGCAGCCGAAAGGGGAAGAAGATTCAATCTACATTATACTGGCAAGTTCTAGGAGCTTGATTAATTCTGGAGAAATTGACAAGGGTGTCTGAGGAGGACTTCTGAGGGAGTCTCAGGTAGGAAATTCAAAGGAGCAAGCATTCTGAATTACATGGTGGTCATTGAGAGCACCAGGAGAGTCAAAGAGACAGATACTGGCAGTCAAAGTGATGGTTAAAAAAAAAAAAAAACTACACTACTCTACTAAACTTGATTCAATTTGATGTGACTCAAATTACTTTTGTCCTTCACTCTGGACAAGAGCATCTGCTAAATGCTGTAAATGGACCAGTGTTTACCACAGGATGGAGGTGTTGTGTGACGTGAGCCACAGGTGCCCTAAATCTATTAACGTGAAGACCAATCTGTAGCTGGCCTAGACACACTCAGTATTGGACCTTTCCTCAAAAAAATCGGGTTCCCAGTGATCAACTGATAAAGTTGCGAGCTGATAGTGAGTTGAGCACTGTGACTCATTGAGACCACATAGTGAGCTGTACATTAGCAGGAGAACTAGAAACCACACTCACAACGGGTTCACTCATAAGTCTCTCTCAGCCACGGTAGAGGCTAGATCAGTTGCCACTGGTGTTTAGTGAGCATCAACCAGGAGTAACCCACTCACATCAGCTCAATGGTGGTCGATGGACGTGTAATCTTGGATAAAGGGGTTTCCCACTTAATGATGTCATCCTTTCTTAAAGAGCTTGGTAAAGATGTCATAAGATGTCATCTTAGTGCCACACTGGAGCATTAAACCTGTAAGCCAAGACGCAATGCGATTTTTGCACCTATGCAGTGGGAAATCTTTGTGACTGGGGGCAAACGTGCACAGAAGGAGAAAGCCATTGTAGGCATCGGCTGAGTCAAAGTAGACTAAGCCATGGGACTGGAGCTGCATACAGTCAAGTCATGAAAGCATAAGTGGTGTGCAAAGGTGCATCAGTACTAGATGCTATCAAGACCAATCGATGAGTGTGTGTGTGTGACTAGTGTCTTTAAATGTGAGTGTAAGTAAGTGGTAAAGGCAATACATGTGAAGGTGATTCGAATTCCGGTGATTGAGTGAGTTACATGGCAGAGGGAGTTTGTGATTGGGTCTGCTGGTGTGTGGAGGTGCTTGGTGTTACTGTGACACAAGCAAGGTGAGAATTAATTAACCCTCATGCGGTGTTTATGTATTTGTTACCTAGCGAATGCGGACTAGCAAATGACTGGCGTTATTCATTCATTCATTCATTCATTCATTCATTCATTCATTCATTCATTCATTCATTCATCTTCTTACCCTCTTATTCCCTAATTCGGGGTCACGGGGGTCTGCTGCGCCTATCCCAGCTCACAAAGGGAGTGGAGAACAAAGGGAGTGGGGGACACACTGGACGGGTTGCCAGTCCATTGCAGGGCAACACCTAGACAAACAACCATTCACACCATTCAAATCACTGCAAAAAAAGTTCAGTTCCCTCTTTCTCACTGCTGCAAGGTCAAATGTGTACGTGATAACCAGGTTTGAGACGATCAGGGTTAGCATTGGGTAAAAGACAAAATACATGAAAGAGACAAAATATATATGATTTATATGTTAATATTTATATTATTATTTGTCATATTAAAGAAAAGTAAATTCTCTTACAATAGATAGATAGATAGATCTAATGTGTAAACAAATTAAGGTATTTAGGTCGTAAGGCACATTTTGAAGTAGTACAATGGTTTAGTAACTGGAATCTGTGCATCACAGGAAGAATCAATAGTAAAAGCGAACCCTTTCCAAGCAGAATGTCTGGCAGGGCTGAAAATAAAGCCACAATAGGTAATTAGTTCAGTTGCCTTTGGTTAAAATGTTCCACTTTGCAATGTAGCATTATAGATTTTGCTGGTCCTGCAATAATAAAAACATATTTAATGATATTTAATGCTGTCTGGTAGAATCACACAGTGGTGTCGTGGTTAGCACGGTCTCCTCACAACAAGAAGGCCCGGGTACGATTCCCGGGTCTGGGATCTTTCTGTACGGAGTTTGCATGTTCTTCAGGCGTTTGCGTGGGTTTCCTCCAGGTACTTCCGGAGGAAACTCACCACAAAGTGCAAACTTACATATAGAAAAATAAACGTTGTAAACGTTAAATCTGTTGGAAATATGAACATTCTGATGATGGCGCCCTCTGGTGGCGACACTAAGACAGTATTTATTACATATTGACTAAACATTAATGAACAACGATTTTTAAAAACAATATATTGATATAATGAAATGAGTTTTATTTTTAATGTATATATGTTTGTCATATATACTCGCTACATGTTGTTGAGGATCACAGTGATATCAATACAATAATTATATACACAGTGTATGAGGCATGTTGTCATCAAATGCTTTACTATTAACTCTGGAATTTTCTGCTGGTTTTGCTTTTCGTTATAAATCGTCAGAAAGTTTGGCTTACAAGACTAAAATGAAGCGCAAATAAATAGCTCCATCTAGTGGTCAGAAAATGACATGGGACAAATAGTATATTTACATATAAACTGTCATGAAGTTAAATTTGTACCATTCATTCATCTTCTAACCAGCATACTGGTTCACAAAACTCTGCTGGAGCACATAAGGCAGGTCTACACCAGGCCACCAGTCCATCGCTAGGGCAAGGGAGGAAACCCGGCGTAGCAAGAGAAAACTCACACAAGCACAGGTAGACCATGCAAACTCTGCACAGAATGACCCATACTCGGGAATCGTACCCTGGACCATCTTACTGTGACCATACTAACAACTGCGCTGCCCCTAATTTGCACCATGACATGAATACATGTGTAAATTTGTATAGAAAACTCCAGAATGACAGAAGCACATCAGTTGTATGATTTTATTATACAGGAAACAGAAGAAGGTGAGAGGAAATAATTTATAAATCCATAGCGGAAAAAAGACTGAAGACGTCTTAGTGGTGGTGTTTCGGCTTGAACTGAAGTCCACAGTAACCGCAGGTTCCCACTTTGGTCACTTTGTCCTGTGAAAACACAATAAATATTGGGCTCTGTATAGATTTCCTGCTATAGGATTCTTTAAAAATTCTGAAAAGGTTTTGTTTTTGAGAACAGCTGACTTACCAGGTTGATATAAACTTTGGGATGGCCCAGAGCTCCTCCACCTCCATCACAGGACACCACTCGATCTTCCACCTCATTTACTGGCTCCTCTGCAACCAGCTTTATAGCAAAATTCTGATTCACCTACACAAAGATGATGCGTACGTATAAAGTTCACAACACAGTAAATAACAGCAAGATTATTATAGAAATAAAAGCATTTACCTCTTTTTGTCTGCCCACAAATCTCGCTCTTCTTACATCATTTTGATCAAAAACCTGTTAAAAAATAAATAAATAAAAGAAACTAATATTTAACATTCAGTACACACCAATCTATTTAAAAGTGGAGTTTGGCATCTTTTTGGAAATTTAATTTAGTTTGCTTTGTAATGAAGAGATATGGTCAACACTGGGCATCTATGAGTGGTTACATCCATTTCAACTTGTGTGTACACCCACGCACGCACACACACAATTTTAGGTCTTCATTAACTAAACTGCACATAGGGTAAAATGCAGGGCATCCTAGACAGGTTGCCAGTCTACACATAGAGACAAACAAACACACACTAAACTATAAGCAATTTTAGAGTCACCGATCAACCTAATGTGCGTGTTTTAATTCAATTCAATTCAAAGTGTTTATTGTCATGTGTACAGTGAAGGAAACAGGTTTCAGTGTGCAAATAAATTATTAAAGACCGTGGTGCAATAATCAGAGTGTGCAATGGTGCAGTCTATTGGTACTGTGCAGACCGTAGCCAGAGGGGAGAAGTGTGAACAGTCTATGTTGTGGGTGTGAGGGGTATTTTATGATGGAGGTAGCTCTCTTACAGACTCTGTGCTTTCATCACCAACTGTATTGTGTTAAGTGTCCATGTGAGGTCCTGGCTGATGTAGACCCCCAGATATTTACAGCTGCTCACCCTCTCCACTTCCTGTCCTTGGGCTGATGAGTCCGTAAGTTGCATTGATTAAAGTCGCCCGCAGCAATGAAAACAGCATCAGGATGAGCGGTCTCTAGCACACTAGACGTCACAGAGTACCGCTGCAGAGTTGGCTCACGGTTGTAAATATACAGCGACCAAAAACACAGCGGTAAACTCCCTTCGTAAATAATAGGGACGGCACTTATGTATTAAAGATTCTACATCAGACGAACAGTGATAAAAACAGTCTACATCTTTGCAGAGTTGTTGATAAACACACATACACACACCTCACCTTTTGCCTGTTATATGTAATCATTGCATGGCATTAGTGCAGTAAAATAAAAACAAGAAATACGGCATTCGAGCACAGCAAGAGCAAACACGTTCACCTCGAAGGGCGCCATGTTTAAAAAAAAAATAAATTAAATAAAAAGGACTTTAGTACTGTGTTGGGGAAACCGGCACAGGGAGAGAGGCGTGGGTACACCCTGGACGGGTTGCCAGTCCTTCGCAGTATGTATGTATTGTAATATATAATTAATTTTACTATCTGTTCATCTATCTGTGGTCCTGCAAATGAACTAGCGACCTGTCCCGAGTGTACCCCTGCCCCTCGCCCTATCTGTGAGCAACAGTATGGTTTCATGCCAAGGAAGAGTACCACAGATGCTTTGCTTTGAGGATGTTGATGGAGAAGTATAGAGAAGGCCAGAAGGAGTTGCATTGTATGTTCGTGGATCTGGAGAAAGCGTACGACAGGGTTCCGAGAGAGGAGTTGTGGTATTTTATGAGGAAGTCAGGTGTAGCAGA
>JAOTRA010000009.1:7985539-7997220 GCA_026260255.1 Pseudolaguvia tuberculata | reverse complement strand
CATCCATCCATCCATCCATCCATCCATCCATCCATCCATCCATCCATCCATCCATCCATCCATCCATCCATCCTTTTTTATCTATCTTTTAATATGTAGATTGCCATAATTTATCTGGAAGACAGTTTTAGAGATTAAAATTTGTTAAAATTTTTTATTAATTTTATATAGAAGCTCCACACATAGGTGGTGATAGCTTAGTGGTTGAAGCTTTGCTCTGCTATCCTTGGGACTATTGGTTCGAGTTCTAGTACTGCCAAGTTACCAGCGCTTACCTTATAGAGTATAAGACACTTTGGTTAAAGCCACATGCCACATGTAAATGTATAAATAATGTAGACATGATCAGTCATATAGACTAATAAGTTATATAAGTTCCTTAAATACAGCCAGCATATGTATTAATAATGTAAGCTCTTTATGTCCTGAACTTTGGGATTTAGTCTGTGTCTCTCTTTTCTTTCCAGACGCAGTGGCCTATATTCCAAAGAACCCTAATTGCTGTAAATGTACATGGAAGAAGAGGAGGAATATCGGTAAGACAAAGTGTCTGAACACTAGATGGCGATATCACACTAAATTGAATATATTATAGAAAGCATTGTTACCTTGTACTCGTCTGGTGACCTAACTGTAATCCTGTGTATTCACGTTTTTGTGCAGTTCTGGTGGATTTCTATCTCTGGCACAGTTCCACATTTTTGCTTAATTTGAACAAATTAGAATCAATCATAAATCTAAAAAAATTAATAAACTAATTATAATATTTCATCAAGGGGTTTTGAGATAACCTTATACTGGCTTATACTGAAATGCAAAGCATATTGCTCTGTATTCAAATCTTCCAATAGATATTTTCCTTAAATATTAGGAAGCTGCTTAATTCCATCAAAGGAGTAATGCTATGTTACCATGCACAAAGACATCCTGTACAAGAGTCAACAGTTCAGTGATGCAGGAATCTATTCACACAAACAAAACACAGTAGTCAGGATTGTAAAGGCAGAATTTAATATCATATTGATATAGAAGGAAGTAGGCGGGGCGGTGGTGTAGAGTTTAGCATGGCCGACTCACAACAAGAAGGTCCCGGGTTCGATTCCTGGGCCGGGGATCTTTCTGTGCAGAGTTTGCATGTTCTCTCTACACTTGCATGGGTTTACTCCGTGTACTCCGGTTTCCTCCCACAGTCCAAAAAACATGTACATTAGGTGGATTGGTGAGTCTACATTGCCCATATGAGAAAATGTGTGTGTGAGTGTTTCTTCGTCTTTTTGCCCTGTTATGGACTGGCAGTCTGTCCAGGGTGTACCCCTGCCTCTCACCCTATATGCGCTGGGATAGGCTCCAGCAGATCCCCTTGACCCCAAATTAGGGAATAAGAAGATGAATGATGAATGAATGAATATGTAAGGAAGTGGAAAATCAGGGCTCAGGTGTATCTCGTAACTCATTACTCTTAACTCCTCCCTCCAACACAACCAGCCAATTACAGTTCAAATACAACAGTAAAGCTAGTTTGTTCATGTCGAAATATAATTTGATCAATGCTATAATCTTGACGCGGTAGCTCAGTGGTTAAGGTGATGGAATGTGAATTTGAAAGATCAGGGTTCGATTTCCAGCACCAACAAATTACCACTGGTGGGGAACTGGCTCTTAACTTAAAATCTAAATCGATTTTGATTTGTTCTTAAAGGTTTTCGTCATTGTGGCACTGCTTATAGGCTGAGATTTTAATCAAAAAAATTCTGACGCTGCCAAAACTTTGAGTGCAATGCAAGCACATAACATCTTGTGTTTGGAGCCCAGAGATATTAACTACCAAGCAATGAATTTTTGACCACAAGCGATTTTTGGGGTGAGATAAATCTTTATCAAGATTCTTTGTGAATAAAGCATCTGATTCAGCTGATTTAACTTATCAGTTAACAGTCATGTTTTCTAGTACTAATGGGTGTGATTGGAAATCACTAGCAGAGGACCAGTAAACCCCAAGCAAAAGGGAAAATGTCTGTCTGTGCAAATGTGAAGATAAGGTGTTTTAGATTCTGTTACGTTTCAGTCTCTTCAGTCAAACTTTTACATTACAATCAACTCACTCCTGTGCCTTCCGCTGGGTATGTGGATTTTAGGTTGTCTCTCTATTTTGTCATGCATATTATGTTCAGACTTCAGTAACATAATGTATCCTATTGGCATATTTTAGTGTGTTCAAGTGTGTGTGTGTGTGGGTGTGTGTGTGTCTGCATTAACAGTCTTACTGCATATACTGCATCAACATTAAAGGGCACATTTTGTTCATTTCAATCCACAGAGGTAAACATGTCACGCACAACTAGGGCTCCATTGCTGGCACATGCGTTGGTTTCTCTCTCACCCCCTGCCATCTGTCCATTCGTCCCATGCACTGAGCTTAAACCGCACACAGCCTGAGGGCAAGAGTATGTGTGTGTGTGTGTGTGTGTGTGTTTGTGTTTGTGGGGAGGGAGGGAAAAGGTGGGGGTCTGCAACATCTGCTGTCTTCCATGGCTTCATGTTGGGGCCCCTGGAGGTCCAACTGAATAGATGCCCATGCTACCACGCTGCCCAGTACCAGAGTCATGTGCTGAATTAGCATTACGAGAGGAGTGTAAGCCTCTGTTTGTCCTAATCCTTTGAGAGAGGAACTGTGTGACATTCGCTACAGTCATTACGCTCTAAGGTCAATTTGACCTAAATTAATATTAAAATTTTATGGGATATTATGGACACAGCGTGACATTTGGTGTACATGTGCTTGATATGTGTTCAGGCTAGTAGAGCTGCATATGGTATTAATCAGCGGGTTTGTCTCAAGGTCCAGGCATGTGTGCGATTGGCAAGGATATTAAATATAATCAAATATGTTACATAATCAATTATATTCAGTCCATCCTCTTAAAGGATTATTTACAACATAGCATCATTTAATGCTATGAACTCATATTTGTAATTCTTGATAATGAATGCAAAAATGTTATATATCCAACTAAATCTAAAAATCTTATATTATGTTGGAAGGAACATTTACCTTATTTAAAATATTTATCTAATTATGAAATAATTCACAGTGATAATTAGTGCTTTTTATGATTAAAATAAAAAGAAAGAATTTTAAGAAAAGAAAACATGATTATAGTCCATTTGGACGTATCACAGTGCTCATTTAAAGATGGCTACTGATTTAACACATTTCCTCTCTTCTGGTAGCTGGTTCCAACTGCAGGCTGGATAATAGCTAAAAGAATATTTTCTCTTTGCTTATGATTGGTATATTTAACTAACTTGATTCAAATGATCAGATTAATCTAAGATCTGGTTCATTCATGTCTCTTCTCTTAGTATAAACTGAAAAAGTGACACCAAATAAAAAAATTTATTATTATTTGTAAAGCTACTAACTTACTGTTGGTCAGTGTTGAAATGAGTCACATGAGAATATTACAAATGAATTTACAGATTTTACAGATTTACAGAATTTTCGCCCTATGTGTGCTGGGATAGGCGCAGCAGACCCCCGTGACCCTGGATTCGGGAATAAGCGGGTAAGAAGATGAATGAATGAATGAATTTACAGATTATATTTTGTGTCATTCTTGTGAAATGACAGAAGAAGTAAAATAATATAAATAATAAAGAAGAAAAACCTACCAAAGTACTGGAACAAAATTATTTGCAATTAGTAACCACTGTTCTAACCACTTCCTCCCTCGGATTTGAACTCGGTGGGAGGATAACCAACAAGGTGGCACTGCCGAGTCTGCGAGCAGTCTGAGACCCTTTACCATCAGCTGCTCAGTAGTACAAATGAGATAACATCACTCTGGATGACAGCATCTGTCAAATGCTACAAATGTAAATTGTGTAGTGCCATTCATTCATTCATTCATTCATTCATTCATTCATTCATCTTCTTACCCGCTTATTTCCGAATCCGGGGTCATGGGGGTCTGCTGCGCCTATCCCAGCACACATAGGGCGAAAGGCGGGGGTACACCCTGGATCGCCAGTCCATCTCAGGGCAACACATAGACAAACAACCATTCACAAACACGTAGTGCTTTTTATCAGCAGAAAAATGAGTATATTGTAAGCCATGCCGGAATCAGCTCATGACAATCTTTAGTACAGTTACAGTTTATAGCTTTTATAGGGGCAAGTAGTGACTCTGTGGTTAAGATATTGGACTTAACATTAAGCTGCCACTGCTGGACCCCTAAATAAGGTTCCTAACTGTTCAGTTGAATAAATGAGATGAGATCCCTTTAAGTGACCCTCGAGAAGAATGTCTGCTGAAATCCATAAATGTAAATGTAAGTATATAATAAAATACACTAAATCAAGTCAGAGTCTTTATGGTATCATTATGGTATCACTATTATAAAGATCCAAGTTCACAGATTTCAAGAAGTGTATAATGACTATGTATGAAGTATTCAAGCGACAAAACAGGTCCTATGAGAAAATAATGATACAAGTTTTAATATATTTAAAATGCAACTTTAATGTAAGATGAGAGTTAAAATTGAGTTTCAAAAGAGAACTGTAGAACCAGTTATGTAACGTCTTATCTCATCTTCTGCCGCTATGGCAGAAGCGCAGTAGAGCAGTGATTAAGGACTGTGGTTAAGTGGTCTGATTTTCAGTACCACCTAAGTGGGCCCGTCAAAACCCTTAACCTATAATTGTTCAGTTGTAAAAAAGAGTTGCACTGGGTAAAAGTATCTTCCAAATGATTTAAATGTATTTTTTTAAATAAAAAATGATAAACAATTTATTTAGAACTTGCAGTTTGTACCACAATTTTCGAAAACTTTAACATTTTTTTCTCAAGACTATACGAAGAGCTAGGGCAAGCGCTCCCACTGTACGATCACCCTCTCTCTCTCTCTCTCTCTCTCTCTCTCTCTCTCTCTCTCTCCTTTCCCTTTCCTAGTGAGAAGCAGCGAAGCCTCTTCTTTCATCTCACAAGCGATCAATAATGGATGGGACTCTCAGGCTCTCTGAGGAGAGCGGCCCTGGCTGCAGTGCTGTTCAACACCCTGTCTGCCAAAACAGGCCTCCAATTAAAAACTCAGCGCTTAGAGCGCCTGGCAAGCCTGCGTACATCCACAACTCGCCTCAAAGAGGTTCCTGCATCCCCCGCTCTCCCCTTTTCCCAACCTCTGGAGACCCCCTGACCTACTCCCCCACATCGTATTGATCTTCAGGCAGATGTAAAAGACTATTGAGGTCATCATTCATTTTTTATCATTCCCAAGAAAATGTCAAGCCAGGCGGCAAAAAACATCAGCATGTCACACGTAATGGGCTGTGAGCCGACCGAAGGCTGCCGGGATGCACTGATGAGCGCATGTCAACTCAATGTTTTGCCAAGGTTAGCCAAATATGTAATGGAAATCCAGAGGTAAGTTAAGTAAGTAAGTGTCACCTGAAGAATGTCTTAAAAACCGGACACTTCATTGTAACTTCGGATACACAGACACTCCGTACACTGGATTTACCATCGGTGCCCTTTTTCACTTATTTGTTGTTAGTTAGTGTTGGGTTAATTTTACATCTGCAAAGTTCGAAACCTCGGCAATTGTCCCAGTTGGTGCAGTTTATTAAATGAACAGTTCAGTGCTTCAGATAAATGACAAAAGACTAGATCTGTGAACAGTAAGGAGAAAATTATTCGAATGGCTTAATTACTTTCATTTCTGTGCTAAATGAATTGGACTAAATATGTGGCTAAATATGTGATCCATTATATTGTGAAGTTGAAGAACTAAGCGTTATGTATGGTTTCCTTCCATTCCATCTTTAGAAAAGCTGATATAAGAGCATGTTGCCATGTGAGTGATTCATTTACATTTACATCATGTAGCAGATGACCTTATCCTCAGCGACGTACAAAAGCGATTCTGCTGGTTGAATTTATTTAATCTGTTTTTGGCTGTTAAGTAATTATATAGTACTTTTTGAAGCTGGAAAACGTACTAAAAGTGGTACAAAATATTTTAATGAATAAATATTTTTTCTAAATGGCTAAATATTTGACCGCTGGTCGATGATGAGTTCTGGATAGCAGTTTTTCTTTCAGCAATGAGCATACGAATGTATTATTTGTATTAGTAGTGCTACAATCCTAGGCTATGTTCACAATGCTGTGCTCCTTTTTTTTTTTTTTGTATAAAATAGTTACATTCGTGTTAGAAATCTATCTATTATTGGATATCCAGTGTGAAATGAGGACAATTTCTAAACTGAACCGCATGTGCAAAATACCAAATTCTATATCTGCTAACTGTGCAGCAAACAACAGCGAAATTAATGAGCAGCTATTGAGGTAAAAAAAAAGGTCAAATCTTAATTACTGTGTTGTGGGGCAGTGACTGTTACCTGGCTGTATGAATGTGTTTGTGTGTGGATGACCGGAGCCAGGAGTAGTGCCTTTGGTTGAATGACTTCAACCAAATCGATTATATTATATAGATAAAATGTTTGTAGTTACGTGCCAGTGCAGAATGATGACGCATTTTAATCAAACATGACGTAAAAGTGACATAACGTTGCGGTCGCATTACAAAACATCTGACCCGTGTTTGGATTAAATTCCACATATTTAATTAGCACAAGTCAAATCAGATCAGAATAAATGCAGTTTGTGCTGTTTATACTGTCATATTAAAAACAGATCAGATACACATGTAGCTAAAAAATTGAATATGGTACACATTTGCCTGCATTAAAAGCAACCCTAGTCTAATGCCAATACCAATATCAATAACTGATTCAGATTCCAACTAAAAACCTTTGTTTTCATGAGAACCAACTTCACAAGTTTGTCCGACTACATATTCTGTTTTTGTTTCGCCAAGCATCAGCATGTCTATCAAATAGCACCACCAATACATGTCTTGTACTCCAGAAAAGAGGTTTTAGTGAATGTTTGTATCTCTAATATATGGTGCTCATTATTCTTTTTTGATCTAAAACTAACCATGGTTCATAGCCCTCGTTATTGCTGCTGTGTGTATTAGCTACACACGACTGGTAAGGTCACACATGCACTGATGTTGCCGTATGGATCGACATGTAATAAAACATTCAGAGAGTCCCACTGAGCTGTAGCCTCTCTGACCAGGACTAATTGGACACACTTAGTCTAGAGACTGCCCCTCATGCTCTGATGAATATTTCATCATTGTAAAGTCCTCCCATTTGCGTTGTTCTTACATTGATATTGACCGGCCAGTGTAGACATGACCTTTACCCTTTGTGTAAATTTTACGTTCCTGTCTGTGTGTCGTTGTGGATGGAAGAAGGGCTTAGACATGGACATGGGAAAAATGTGATAAACTGGTGTGATACTTTATGAGATGCCAGTAGCAAAGGGAAAAAGTGTAGTCTGTATCATTAACATGTTACAAATCTACTGAGTTAACAGGGGAAATAGTCTCCCCTCCACACAGCTTACCATTCATGGGACACAGATTTATGGGCCAGTGCAGTACAGAGCATCTTTGTGTGTAGGCATTCACTGTATCGAACTTAGCTGTATGAATGATTCTTTTATATAGCACCTTGTCCGCTCCTCTCCATCTTCTTCCTGTTTTAAAAAAATGCTATATTTTCTCCACCTTTTTTTTGTTTTACTATCCGATGTTTCAGTGTTTAAAGCCAAAAATCACAAGCTATACTTTCCTATGCATAATCACCACAATGAGTTTCATTATACAGTTCCATGGACTTGCCTTTTTTCTCTACGACTCCATATTTCCTGTTGAAAGATGAACGTTCTGTTGAGTTAATTATCTCTCTTCATTTCCATACATAGAGGCTGAAATGTAGCGATAAGAAGCAGGCAGCTCTGCTCTCTGTAATGAGCTTTAAAATGAGTAATGGATGCTGCATGGAGCGCTGGGGAATATCAATGACAAGACATCATGACATCCTTAATTACCTGAACGGCCATGCTTTACATGATAGGGAGCGATATCTCTGTCCCTCTACACAGATCTGGTCCATGTAGCTTTTTTAAATAGCAGACCCTCTTAAAGATGTACTAATGTAACTAATATAAACTTGTATGGCTCTTATGCAAAAAGTTTTCCAAAATAACAACAACAACAACAACCACAACCATTACACTGACTTGTGACACTACCACCATCATGCTTCACGTTGTGCAAGGAGTTCTGACAGCTTAAATTCTCCCCTATTTTTTCTTTGTGCAAAGCTCCACACATGAATATTGAAATTTTATTTCCTCCAAAATGCTATGTCTTTCTGGTGGTCACATAATGTCTTTTATGCTAGTCTTAGAATGCCAGGTAATAGTGATACAGGCTGGGCAGCATTTAGTATCTAATGTTTACAGCCTTTAGTACCTGATATGTCTGTTCTAGCTTTGATCACCTTGTGCTGCATTCAGAGCTTGGTATTCCTGCCCTTCCCAATGTTAATTACCTAATTTAGGTGTCAGAGGGTGGATGATACCAAAATCACCAAGAACAATGCTGGGTACGCACAAAAACTACGGCAGTTTTTACGCTCACAGTGGGATTCTGCTGAATGTCTTTCAGGTTTTTAAGATTCCCGTATAATACAGTTGACCAGCCACACATTAAAGTGCATTTACAGTAATAGTGGTTTTCTTAATGCAATCGGACTGTTCACCGATGCCATTTGAAAAAGAATTTGCATTCGAATTCAGAAATATTTCCATTCAATAAATGAGCAAAAAATATGTGATGCACAAATCTGCCAAACATATATTTTGGCAAAATGGCCTGGGTCAACTCATGCTTCATATGTTCCTACCAACAGCAAAATTGCAACGAGGTTTCAAGCTGGTAAGTTTCTAGGTGAGTGATGCGTGGAAACTGACCGATAATGCAGAAACAAGGCAACAACAATGCATACAAGACAACAGAAGTCTATTCTTGCAATCTGTGTCAGTTGTAGAGCATTTGGGCAGCTATACTGCATGCATTTAAAAATTAAATGCAGACTGGTAAGCCATATTTATTATTATAAGATAATAAAGAAGTAAAAGAGAAGTTAATTCCCTTCTGGGTAGGTCCCAATCAAAGACTAAACTAAAAGTTTCCATACATTTAAAAGTAAAAGGTAATCATTCGAAATGACTGGCCAATTAGTTGGATGTATTTTATGTTATTTGTCAAGAATTAATTTTCATATTAAGCCAAGAAGGCCTGAAGAAATTTAGTGCCTTACAACCAGGGTTCTTCTCAAATGAATGATTTTTTTTATAATTCCAGATTTAAATGTACATTCAAAATTTTCTCTTATGGCCAGCAGAACCTTTTTTTTTTAATTAGTTTTGATAGGTAGTGTAGTGCTCCTGAGCCCAAGTTTTTGATTTTGTTTTATTAACTAAGACAGAAGTGACGGAGTGGGTATTTTGCTTTTGATTATTTCTCTGAGTTCTAGCCTTGTATTGTGTTTGTCTGTTGTCCAGCCTAAGTATCGTTTCTGTTTGAGGTATGGTATTCTACATCGATTAGGGCAGAGGTGTCAAACTCAAATACACAGTCGGGCCAAAATTCAAAACTGGAACAAAGTTGCGGGCCAACATCGATATTGATTGAAAAAAAAAATCTTCAGATATAACAATGAACCTTATGGACCCAAAGAAGTTTTGCTTAAAAACTGAATATGGAACAAGAAAAGTTTAATACTAAACTATACATAACATATAACTTAAATTTAACTTAATATTGCACACATGCAAAATTGAAATGCCATTTTTAAAACATAATAATGGAATTTATTTCTTAAATAAACATTTTATTTGCAGTCTTCTAAATTAAATTTGAACAGAAATTCTTTTATACATGCTAATGATAAATGTAAAAATAGAATAACAATAACAATTAACTTATAATAAGTGTAGCGAGAAAAAGTGCCCAATGTTAATGATAGCTCAGTTTGTTACACACTTTGTGGTCTTATGTTGTACTCCTTGGTTATCGCCACGTTAGTAAAGAGATATTTTGCCTCCCATCTGTCCAAAAAGCTCAGATTTTCTCCCTTTCTTTTTGCCATTTTGGGAGGTGTAGCACGTTGCTATTATGGGCGTTAATTGGTTCTGTCATGATTGACGTGCCAAAACACCAACCGAGCATCCTGGGATTTGCAATATTAGCGGTTCATGCGCCATATAATACCGGCAGGCCAGCTCTAAGTCATTTGGTATGGATTCGCGGGCTAAATATAATTGCGCTTCGGGCCAAATTTGGCCCACAGGCCAGAGTTTGACACCTATGGATTAGGGTAACAGAACCCGTTTTAAATGTATTATTTGATTATACACAACATATCCTTTCAGCCAATTAAACTAAAGGGGATGTAATATAAGTTGACCTCGGGATGTCTCGCAGTTTGACTGGTTTGGGGGGAGTGGACAATGGCTCATTCTTTGTTAATGATGGTTTAGTGATGCAAAAAAAGTCGTAAAAGAGTAAATGTGATGTAGTAGTTTTCAGCAAGTGGTTTTTTCAGAATAACCCTTTTTTTGGTAAATTATTTAAGTGTGATGTAATTCAGCACTGAAGAATCAGATGGCACTAAATTCTTCTTTACTGACTACCGACGTGTGAAAGCTGTTACAGTTCCAGACTGTTTTCCATTACCAAGGATGGAGGACTGTGTCAACAGTGTGGGATCAATGAAGTTTGTCAGAAAGCTAGATCTGTTAAAAGAGTATTGGCAAGTTCCTCTGAAACCCAAGGCATCAGAAATTTCTGCCTTCGTAACTCCAAATCAGATTCCACAGTATAATGTGATGGCATTTAGCTTAAAGTTACTGCTGCTACTTTTGATACTTTTGGAGGTTTGAAAACATTGTGTTAGTAGATGTACCCAATAATAGTTTACTTTCAAATTTGCTTGTTATTAGAAATGGTGTTTGGATGTTTGTTAAAGCTACTGTGACCAAAAAACAGACGTGTACAGAATTTACAGCTTTTTAGAGATGGTGCGATATTACTGATGGATTTCCCATAAAGGTCCTGTGGTCAAATGAAACACTATTCTTTTTTCCAGTTTGACCAAACCTCCAGTAAAGAGCCAATGGGAGTTCATCTTCACTGATATAACAGCCCCGTAAGTGAGGTGGAGGAGAAAGGGGGCAGGATTATTTCTTACTTGCACAGAATTACTTTCTGCACTTTAATGTGCAAAGCTAACTTAGGGTTTGCAGTCTTGTGTATTAACAAATCGAGAAAAAGTGTAAAGTAAAGGGAAGCATGTCACGTGAAATACATAGAGCACCATGTAGCATCATCCTATCCTACCCTATTAGGTAGGAAAGCGGTGTCTCCATTGTCTATTTTGTTTTGTTTTCATAGTTTATTTACTTTTCTTCATCATTGAATTAAACACACTTGTGTTACAAATCACTTCCATTAAGCCACACTTAAACAAAAGTGGAACGTAACATTCCCAAACATCAAAACACTCCACACCAAAACATGCTTGACAGAAAGCCTCCAATTTGTTGCCTGTATAATACACAGTAACTGCTCAAATACTGAAAACAATTTTGTAGGATTTTGTGGAAATATAGGACTTACTGCATGTGTGTGTGTGTGTGTGTGTGTGTGTGTGTGTGTGTGTGTGTGTGTGTGTGTGTGTGTGTGTGTGTGTGT
>JAOTRA010000009.1:7956248-7975367 GCA_026260255.1 Pseudolaguvia tuberculata | reverse complement strand
GTGTGTGTGTGTGTGTGTGTGTGTGTGTGTGTGTGTGTGTGTGTGTGTGTGTGTGTGTGTGTGTGTGTTTGAGTGGTGCTGATGGATTTGCAGATATAACATAGGGTGAAAACTACACACAGACATTAGGCATAATATAAATAAATGTGTCAATATCAACTTAAATGTGAGAACAATCGAAATCTAAATATGTGTAATGTTTTTATGAAAAGACCAGAAAAGAGTTAAATCTGATTTCTACAAAAGACTCACAGTCAAATAAAACACATATTTTAATTAATAAAGTAAAAGAAAATACTAAACGTAAAAACTTAAAAAAAAAATTTGGGGACATAAAATTTTAATTCATTTTATAATTGAATAGCCATGTACATATGGGAAATGCACGCAATCATTACATTAATTGAATGCCAGGCTATGCGACAAGCTTACACGGTCTCTTGGGCACATCACACCACAGTTAGAATTCTAAAATGTGATGAAACCCTACATGATCTGATAGCTTTAATCCCACAAATGCATTTCCATTCAGTCATTATGTAAAGCAGTGAAAACAAGAGCTTCGAGAGCGTGATTATATCAATAAAAACGTTTGAGCGAGTGTGAGCCGTGAGTGTGTTTTTATGTTTGAGAAAGATTTAACTCAAAGCATGTGGCTCATAAAAATGCATTGAATAGCTTTAATGAATCTGCTGAATAAATCAGTTGAAAAATTAAATCCTAATATGTAAAGGCACAGGTGTCGATCTACATTTGGCAATGTGGAAATGAAACTGTAAATTCCAGCAATAAACCAGTAAACCATAAATGATTATTTAAGTAAAATAAATATTCCTTTAAAAAGTTTTCTTTTTAATGCATTAATGTTTATATAACACATTATCGTATGATAAACTGATCGCATGCAGTCATAGTAAATGTTGATATTTTTTAAAAAGACAGATTTAGGGGGATTTAGGGGCAGTGGTGGCTCAACGGTTTAAGCCCCATCGCCAGGTCTGCCACTGTTGGGTCCTTGAGAAAACCCTCTAACCTTTCCTGCTCTATAGTACAGCTGACCCTGCACTCTGGCCCCAATCTTTCAAGGTGGGATATGCAAAGTCAAATATTTACCTGTGTTATATGGTGTATAATAATTCATGTATGTGACAAATAATATTGGCAAAATTTGGGAAATTGGAATTAGGGCGGCGCGGGGGCGTAGTGGTTAGCATGGTCGCCACACAACAAGAAGGTCCTCGAAGTTTGATTCCTGGGCCGGGGATCCAGGGTGTACCACCGCCTTTCGCCCTATGTGTTCTGGGATAGGCGTCAGCAGACCCCCGTGACCTCGGATTAGGGAATAAGCGGGTAAGAAGATAAATGAATGAATGAAATTGGAATTTGAAATGAGTGGCTGTTGGTGTAGCAGTTTAACATGTGTTTTCACTTCACTGTTTTTCTACACTTCACTGCATTCCCCCTCTACCTTAAAGAGAATATCACAACAAAACACCAAGACAACAAAACGGCAATATATATATTAACCTTAACTGAGAGAAATTAACAAAACGACACACACAAACACATCGAGGGAACAATCATCCAATTACAAGACAGAAAGACTAACATGACAAAACAAACAATTCAATACATTTTTTTTGTTTGGCGCTTGTTACAACAGTCATTGTCTTAAAGCAGCTTTACAGAATGAATAGTAATTCTGATAGTTTGCATCTGATGAGCAAGCCGGGGGCCACGGTAGCAAGGAAAAACTCCCTAGAGGAAGAAACCTTGAGAGGAACCAGACTCAACAAGGAACCCTCATTTGGGTTTGAAATTAATGTATGAGTGTGTATGTGTGTTTGTGTGTGTGTGTAGCAATCATTGAGTACATGGACTGAAACATAAACAAAGTCTCTCTGTTGCCCTCCGGCGGGCACACGGCAACCCTGACCGGATTCTGACACAGAGTAGCTATGAATAGAATCAACTTTAGGGTAACTGGCATAAGAAACACTAACACTAAAATAAACACTAAACACGAAAATAAAGGTTAGAGTGATTTTATACAACAAACAAAGCAATATCGGATCCAAACAAAGGTAAAGTTTTGCTAGTTTCCATTTGTTCAAGATTAGAAAAGTTCTCACTATTCACTACATTAAATTATATTAAGCAGTAATACATTATTTAGAATAACAGAGTATGTTGTAACATGTTCATGATCATCATCATCATCATCATCATCATCATCATCATCATCATCATCATTTTCCAAAATTGTAAATAGATTATAGCTTAAATGTCACTTGATGTTACTGATTTATTACATCATTGAAATTAGCTTTATTTATTTAATTAAATTTAATGGAACAATATAGTATCATTTGCAATGAACTATAAGAAGAGAGCCTTTATTTTTATTACATATACTGTACATTACAGCACAGTGGAATTTTTTTTTCTTCTTTACATTTTTCAGCTGAAAAAGTCAAGGTTGAAGTGCAGGGACAAACATGATACAGCATGCTTAGAGCAGTAAGGACTTTTCTTAAGGTCGCATTAGTGATGCTGGAAACTTTCAGATCAGCAATCCAGAAAATTGATTATATGAGCTGCCTCTGCTCAAAGATATGAAAGTTATAAACAAATGAACAAATTTGACAGTGAACAAATGAATCATGAAATCTTTGGTAAGTTGTTCAGATATTAATAACTGGTCAAAAGTGGCACCCATAAATGTGTAGAAATAAAGAAACTGGTGATGATTGTGTTATCCGCACTGTCAAATGTACTGAGTTGACTCTAGGTAGGAAAATTGAAGAAACCGGATGCCTTAAAGTATCCAAGTAACGTACAGTATTACTTTTTATTAGAGACTACTTGACAGCAGTGTTGGCTTAAAAATAGTAACGAATTAGCAATCTGCCTCTGCTTATGTAGTTTAGGGAAAAGCTATAGAATTTAATGAAACAAATATTAGAATTTAGTTGTAAATTAAGGTCAGCTTCTGATAAAGTTTAGGCAAGCAGAGAAGGACTTGCTGGCCCTGACTGCCTGCCACTGTGTATCTAGTCCATCTAGTTACTACTATTTGAACAATGAGATTACCTTCCTGCTGCAGACAGGGAGATAAATGACAAGTAGTGTATGAAGCATGACAAAAATGTCTGTTATTGGTCAAATAGTAGTTTCCTTTAGTGAATCTAGTTACATGTTCCATATGGGGGAGGATCTGCTCCATTCTGTTTCCACAATTTAAATGTATAGTTAGTGTATCCGTGATGTGCTATAAGCTTACAGGGGCATCAGAAGGACAAGGTGGGTTTGTGAGGGTTTAAACTATCGCTCATCCTGCAGCCCCATGGCGAGGAGAGACAAGGTGATAAGAGCACACAACCACAAAGTGCACAGGATGTTGAGTGTATGTGTGTATGTGTATGTGTAAACAGACAGATGTGTGCTCCATAGGAAACAAAAAGCAAGTGACAAGGGAATGGAGAAAGCCAGAGACAGAGCTAAAGGGCAGTGAATGATATCTGGAAAAGAAAAAAAAAAAGAGAAAGTGAAAGAATGATTTATAGCTGAATACTAAAAGGTGCTATTCAAAAAGTGGCATTATAGTAGATCCAAACCTCATGGAATTTATAAATAGCTTATAAAGACACGGATTAGACACTGTTATTCCCAGTATTTTTAAATATTAGCTTCTGCTTTTTAATGGAAATGTTTTTATATTGTAATTATAGTTTTATTTTAACTCAGTTATTAAGCCAGAATTAATTGATTTCTATTTGTATGCTTTATAAACAGTTACTTTAAAGTGGTAGCCTGGTAGTTAAGGTGTTGGACTAATACCAGAAAGACTAGGGTTTGAATCCCACTTTCACCAAGCAACCACTGTGAACCCTTGAGAAAGGCCCTCTGGATAAGAGCGTCTGCCAAATGCCAAACTGTAACTGTAACTTTCCAGACAAAATGTATATTTGCAGGAAAGACAACACACATTTTGATTTTTCAGGCTTTGGAATAAGCAAATATAATTTTTTTTTAAAGATGGAGAGCTTCCAGTTTTTTTTAATTGGACTTGTATTGTATTTTTGGCCTCAGTGGCATGCAGTCAGAGCCAGTAACTTGTTCTCTGCTGGCCTAAACACTATCAGAAGCTGATCTACATTTACAACCTAAATTCTAATATTTGTACTGTTTTTAATTGGATTAATTTGTTCCCAACTGTTGAAATGGAAGTTGCATTTTTCATCCAACCAGATTTTAGTTTATACTGTATGTGCTGCCACTATAATATAATCTGCTCAAAGCCTTCTGAATCAATAGTGCTGCTCATGTAACTCAAAAAAATAATCAATGGCAGAATGCTAGTTTAATATTATTATTAAAACCATTTTAAATCCACCGCATAAAGAATGCTAGCTGGCGTACAATGATGTCAACATTTTCTGTCTTCTGATTGGTTAATCAGACTAGCAAAACACATCCATGCCATCAATGATTGACAGAGAATTAATAATTATAAGGGAATTCTTTGGACATGAGTCAAAAATTGAAGGTCTTAGGTTGCATTCTGTAAGGTAGTTGCATCTTGTGTTATAAATCACTTTAATTTTACAATAAAAACAATGAATCAATCTATAAAATACAGACAATTCCACACTGACCTAACAACAGATAAAGATAAAAATGATCCAAAGGGACCTGGATACGTTGTAGCTAAAAGTACTGTTATAAAGGCAGAGCCATCAGTGCCATGTTATGAGTGTGAGATTCAGTAGCATCATGTTTTGTAACGCTGTAAAAGTGGATGGTAAATACCATAGTTGTGGGTGGACAAGGCACCCTACTCATCTCATGGTGTGGAGGACTGTAATTTCCTAATAATGCCAGGTTGTAGAGGCTGCTTCTGCACTTTTGGGCTGTTAGCACAGGCCGCTTTGTAAAGTAAAGGTAAAAACAGTACAATTTGGAAGGAGACAAAAATAACCATAGATTGCTGATGAAAAACAGAAATTCATTCTCAAGAGCCTGGGCCAAAATGACTGCAGGGCGCAAACAGCCTAAGAGGCTCGGAAGCCAAGGCCAAAATGACTGCAGGGCGCAAACTGTCGAAGAGGATTTCTCTTTAGGCTTTTGACATAAAAATGGTACAATATTATTTACCACGTGCATCTCCATGGAACCGAGTCTGTCTGCAAGCATCAGGGCTAAAAGGGTAGATAGGAACAATGACCTTAAATGGGAAACACAATAACACAAATAACCTAAGAGCAGATTTACTAATCAGTAGTCTGCATTTCAATGTGTGAACATCTTCCGCTAGACCGGTTAGACCGGTGCTTATTGGGATTTAATGTTGTTTGAGATTGAACACCAGTATGTCATCCTGACGGGACATTGTGAATTTTTTTATTTGGTATTTACATCAAAATGTGTACTAAGGCAGGGATGGAAATACCATCCCAACAGTTTTAATGATTAACAAAAAATCTTTTTTTTTAGAACAGTGAAATTAACGTTTAATTGGTAAACACATATTAATCAATCTCAAACAATGTTTTTGTTTTTCAGTTTGGCATTTGGCAGAGGCTCTTATCCAGAGCGACTTACTTTTGGTCTCTTTTTTACAAATGCGCAATTGTGGGTTAAGGGCCTTGCTCAAGGGCCCACAGTGGTTGGGAATCAAACCCCAGTCTTTCTGTTATTTGTCCAACATCTTAACCACTAGGCTACCATTTTTTTTATTTACTGGACAGCTGTCTTTGAGAAGAGTGAAAAAATAAAGTTGTAAAACGTATCTGCTTTTTTTAATCCAAAGAAAACAGATCCAAAAGATAAAGAAATAGGCAAAGTGAAAAATGGCAGTTGTTTGGCAAGCAGATCCAGCAAAATCCTGAAACCAGAAGATGAAAAAAAGCTCATGAATAACATTAGTATACTGGAGATTTAAGGCTTGATTTAACAAATGACAACATCACTAAGAAATCATTTTTATTATATGTGTGTATCTGTTGGTTGTATAATGGAATGTTTAAGAGATGTAGGATGAGCAGTCTTTACATTTAACCCATATAAAAATTTGTTCATTCATTCATTCATTCATTCATTCATTCATTCATTCATTCATTCATTCGTTTTCCTTCTATGTTGGCTTATTCCCTAATTCGGGGTCATATAGTTCTGCGGAGAGAAGGGAAAGAAGGTTACACCCTGGGCAGGTCACCAGTTCATTACAGGGCCACACACACACTCATTATGGGCAAATTAGGACTGTGGAGACAAACCAAAGTAAATCCATGAAATCTTAGGAAACATGGAAAAAGCCCAGAAATCGAACCCTGTACTAACCACCATGTCAATGTGCTGCCCCTAACCCAGTCTTAACAAATAATATTAGAATAATATAGACAATTTTAAAGATTTATTTGCCATGCATACTTTGCATCACAGTTAAATGTATTTCTTTATATATATATATATATATTTTGACCAAACTTAACCACCACATAAGGGATAAAAGGTGAAACTTCCTGTATAATTGAATTGGTTTTCATCATAAATACTTTAACCACTAGAATTTCTGTATTTTATTTTGTACTGCTTTCAAATAGGCTTATTTTTAGACTCAGAAACCAGATCTTTAAATTTGTGGCCCAATGATGTTTAGACATTCATTAAAGACGTATCCATAGTAAATATGACAAATAAGCAGGGGTAATCAAAACCACAACACTCTAGGGATAAATTAAAAACCAGAGAAACAAATAGACTAAGGCACTAGAGAACTGGTCCTATGGCTAAGAATTTCAATGACAAAATACATACTAGACTAAACAGAGGGTTATTTACACCCAGTATAATGAGAGAAAATTAAGGGCAGGCTCCAGCAGTGATCAGGGGGGCGTACTCATACCACATGAATCTGAAAACAACAGGCCTCTCTAAAGAAAAGTTTCACTGTAGGAGGTGGACCATATCCTAAAATTTTCTTCTGGATTTATCTCTGTTTTAAGTCATAGTCAAACTCGGGCTGCTGATAATATCAGGCATTGTGTGTGATGTCATTGTCATATTCGACACATGGTCCTTGTGTGTTCATACTCTCCGAAGCAGTGTGAACTAGTGGCTGCCAAATCATGTGGAAACTATTCTGTAGAGTCCTTCACATATTGCTAACTAGCACATGTGATTCTGTCACTTCTCATCAGCTGGGACACATCCATGTAGAACAGATGAAGTGAAAGAAAAAAAAAGAAGAAAGTGAACATGTGGGTTGAAAATGTACCGAAGAACACAGGGCTGAATTCAGAGTTGAGCTACTTGGTAATGTTTTTTGTAATGCAGATTCAATAGTGAAATTGCCTTAGACATTAGTGACTATTGTAAAAGAGGTCAATGGAGTTTAGGGAGAGTAATATACAACAATCATGTATTTCCTTGCATATTCTTGTGACATGGTATTTATTTTTTACTTATTTTAACTTCTCTTGATTTCATGATACACTGTACCATACCATACACTTCTTCCCCTCCTTTTGGCTGCTCCCGTTAGGGGTCGCCACAGCGGATCACTCTTCTCCACACTACCTTGTCCTCTACATCACCCCAACTACCTGCATATCTTCCCTCACCACATCCACAAACATCTTCTTTGATCTTCCTCTTTTCCACCTCAGCATTATTCTACCAATATACCATACCATATGCTGCTGCCAAAAAAAAGCTTACAAAAGTTTAATATGTACTTGTATATTTATTCATTCATACATCTTATCCGCTTATTCTCTAACTCAGGGCCATGGGGGTCTGCTGGAGCCTACCCCAGTGCACACAGTCCATTGCAGGGCTACACATAAACAAACAAGCACTCACACTCACATTCACTCCTACTCCTATGGGCAATTTAGAATCACCAATCAACCTAATGTATATGTTTTTGGACCGTGGGAGGAAATCAGAGTACTTGGAGGAAACCCACACAAGTGTGGGAAGAACATGCAAACTCCACACAAAAAGATCCCCAGACCAGGAATCGAACCTGGCACCTTCTTGTTATGAGGCAACTCACCACTACGCCACCGCGCCTTCTGTATATGTACTGTATATGTTAATATAATATGCATATGTAATACGATTAAATAGTTTAGTTTAGTTTACTTACTTAACAGACCCAGACTTTAGAAAACTTTTTTAAAAAAAAAATTATTATATTTACTTATTTTTCTTAACTACTTCTCTTTGGTCTCATTGATATATTTTATATATTATGCAGCACGTTGTTCAAACATACAGCGGTGTGAAAAAGTGTTGGCCCCCTTCCTGATTTCCAATCTTTTTGCATGTTTGTCACACTTTAATGTTTCAGATCATCAAACAAATTTAAATATTAAATTAAAGATAACATGAGTAACACAAAACACAGGTTTTAAATGAAGGTTTTCCTTTTTAAGAAAAAACAAAATCCAAAACTACCTGGCCCTGTGTGAGAAAGTGTTTGCCCACCTTTTAAAACATAACTTAATTGTGGTTTATCACACCTGAGTTCAATTTGTCTAGCCACACTCAGGCCTGATTACTGCCACACCTGTTTGGAATCAAGAAACACTTAAATAGGACCTGCCTGATTAAGTGAAGTAAACCAAAAGATCCTCAATAGCTAGACATCATGCTGAGATCCAAAGACATTCAGAAACAAAGTCATTGAGATTTATCAGTCTGGGAAAGGTTCTAAAGCCATTTCTAAAGCTTTGGGACTCCAGCGAACTCTGAATGACTGAATAAAAACAAAATTAAGACTTTGGAGTGGTCTAGTCAAAGTCCTGATCTAAATCCTAGTGAGATGCTGTGGCATGACCTTAAAAAGGCGGTTCATGCTCGAAAAACCCTCCAATGTGGCGTAATTACAACAATGCTGCAAAGATGAGTGGACCACAATTCCTCCACAGCGCTGGAACAGACTCATTGCAAGTTATCGCAAACGCTGGATTGCAGTAGTTGCTGCTAAGGGTGGCTCAACCAGTTATTAGGTTAAGTGGGCAAAGACTTTCTCACACAGGGCCATGTAGTTTTAGATTTTGTTTTCCCTGAATAATAAGAACCTTCATTTAAGGTTTACTCATGTTATCTTTGACTAATATTTAAATTAATTTGATGATCTGAAATATTAAAGTGTGACAAACATACAAAAAGTTTGGAAATCAGTAAGGGGACCAACACTTTCACACCACTGTATGTCTTTAAACTTGTGTTGTAAATAGTGCTATTTAAAGAAAACTGACTCTGACAAGATATAATTTATGGCAAAAAGCATAGTAATTAATATATCTGTGTACTGACACTGCTGCTATTGTCTCTTTCTCACCGTGGACCAAGAACATTTTCTGGGTTTTCTTCCACAGACGCCTTGTGTAGAAGTATAGCCTAGGCTTGTCTCCTTATTAGTTAGTGTTATTTATCTGTTATTTTGCTTTCTGTCTATCTATTTTTGTTTTTGCAGGTTCTCGCTGTGCTTACATGGGTTTTACACCAGTTACTCCGGTTTCCTCCAACAGTCCAAAAAAAAAGGATGTTTGCTTAATGAGAGCAAAAGTACGAGTGTAAAGTCGCCATGAATTTATCCTGGGTGCTGGTATGGCATTAAAATAATAAGCTAAATAAATAAATATAAACTGGGAGGTGCAGTGGTGTAGTGGTTAGTATGGTTGCCTCACAACAAGAAGGTACCGAGTTCGACTCCCAGGCCGGGATCTTTCCGTGCAGAGTTTGCATGTTCTCCCAGCTCTTGCGTGGGTTTCCTCCGGGTTTTCTGGTTTCCTCTCACCATCCTAAAACATATACATTAGGTTGACTGGTGAATCAAAATTACCCATAGAAGTGAATGTGTGTGTATTTGTTCATCTACGCATGCCCTGCGATCGACTGGCAAACTGTCCAGGGTGTACCCCTGCATCTTTGCCTATGAGCACTGGGAAGAAGATGAATGATTGAATAAATAAAAATAGTCTATATAGTTATAACTAAGGTTAAATAAAGACATCTTTTTCAACATCTTTAACCTTCATTTGCTCAGTTACATCACAATAAGTCATGTAAAGGAACTGTAAAGTAGAGTAATACAAATTAACCTAGATTTCCATCAGCTTGTGCCAATTTTTTTCCAATTGTCTCTTCAACAAATCTATTCTCCATTCAAAACTACAGGCCACCAGAAGTTAGTTGTAGTTTGCAAACTTTTAAATCGAACAGATCGTCAGTTCCTTACATATTTAATCCAGCTCACTCGGCACCAGCAGTCATGCCACAGTCGACGTCACATTTTTCCCGGTTCTGAAATGTGAAACGTTTGACGTGTTTTACACATCACACTGCTGCCACATAGATGGATAATCGAATAATTGGAGTAAACGGCCAAGGATACAGATGTTCCTATTAAAGTGACCAGGGTACGAAGAACGTATAGCCTGTAATATAGGGTAATTTTTTTTCACTGACTGCAAGGTGTCAAAAGGATGACATATCAAATCTAAATAATGGTATAGCACTACAATATTTTATTCACAACTTCCATAGTATATCACTAATAGGTTGCGCTATTTAGCTTTCTGCATTCTTCTGTGTCGAAGCCTTCAGCCACACAACACCACCTACGTTGACAGTCCCCTAGGGGAGAATGAGCTTTTTCACACTCTCTCTCTCCTCTGACAGCGTTGATCAGCCCTGTTTATTTCTGCAGGTCCGTGACACACAGCCCATAGATTTGACAATCTCACAGCTCACAGTGCGTAAGGCCAGTGGACTCCACATCACTTTTAATATTCTCTCGGGTTTTGCCTGCAGGATTGGTACAGTAATGAACTGCTTTAAATGTATAGTTTTGTAAAATTGCCGGGCTTGGGCTTCTCGAGAAGGCCTGATTGGGACTATTTGAAAGCATTCAGCGTGTGTTCGCAATGCGTACGCGTCAAAATGGGAACATTTCAAACGTTCACCTACTGCGAATATTTATAAAATTGAGTGCACCTGCTCTTTTACATTCAGATTAGTTTTGTAATTCATAAATGTGTGTGTGTGTGTGTGTGTGTGTGTGTGTGTGTGTGTGTGTGTGTGCGTGTGCGTGCAACATTATCGTTCAATATTAAAGCCATTTTAATCCAGTACACTAGGTTGAATGTATAAATTCAATGTGATTCTATTTACATTTACATTTATAGTATTTGGCATGCGTATCCAGAGTGACTTACAGCTGAGCAATTAGGTTTTGGCTTTGCTTAAGGACCCACAGTGGTGGCTTGGTGGTGCTGGGAATCGAACGATGATCTTTTTGGCTTCAGTTCAAAGATTCATTGAAAGACCAGGAAGGCGCATGTTCAAGCCTCACTATTGTTCTTAAGTGTCCTTAAGAACCCGTGTTCGGATTTCTTTCTCCTAGTACTCCAGTTTCCTCCAACAGTACGAAAATATGCAGTAGGTTGATTGGTTTACCTACGTGTGGCCTTGGTGTGGACTGGTGACCTGTCCTGGGTGTAACCTTGGCCTTTGCCTTTTGTGCGCTTTGATAGGCTCCAATAGACCCCCGTTATCCCATATTAGGGAATATGTGGGACAGAAGATGAATGAATGATCATACCTATGAATCATACCTATAAAGGCAAGTCCCACTGGACAGAAGAGCAAAACAGTGCTACAGTAACAGAGTTTACAACAAAATGTTTATAAGTTGTTTATCTTACATCCAATAACAGGAATCCAACTAACACTATTAAATGGACAATTAAATATTAGAGAAACATCACCTGGTATATGTCAAATGATTGAATATTTCATTAGCCGCATTTAGCTACGGTGTGTCAAATTTAAATAGTTAATTTGTCTGCCAAGACCATCCATCGAGAAATTATTATACTGGAATAATGACGAATAATTGTACCTTTTTCCCCCCGTGAGTTTTATGAACTACGTTAGGCAGAACTCATCAAATTTGCATCAATAAAATTTGACATTTCAATACAAAGGTGACATTTGAAATAATTTATATAGTATTTTATTCATAGGACTATTTCTTTAAACAGCTAAAGATTTTTCTTGGTTATATATTTTAAATGTGTTATAAGAGATTCTTATCAGGTTTCATTATCATTATCCAGAATTTAAGGATAATTTTTAAATTCTGATTTATTCTGAGTTCTGATTGGTCAAAAAAGTGAATCATTTCTCTATAACGTAATATGCCTTTAATATCAACTGCTTTATTTGATTTAATATTGTAACGCACTGGTAGAAGACAGATTAGTCGAATGCAGAGTTCAATAGTAGTATTTATTGGGAAAGGGATAGGGAAGGCAAACCAATCCAAAACGAGTATCAATAGAGTAGTCAAAAAGGCATAGCGAAAGGTCAAGTGTCCAAAGAGTAATCCAAACATGTAAGTAGAGAATTCGCTCAGTAAGGCCTAGGGCAACAATACTTTGCAACAACTTAAGAGAAACACCTGCTTATATAGGTGGGCCACGCCCAATGGCTGAATCAGGAAGTAGAGTTCTAGAACTCGGGCGAGGGTGCCCTCTGCAGGCGGTCCTCCGAAGACATAGTCCTTACAGTACCACCCCCCTTAGGAACGCCTCCTGGCGGTCTTCTAGGGCGCCTCCTGGGGCGAGGACCTGGGAGCTCAGGATGCCGAGCATTAAAGTCTTGCAGGAGCGAGGGATCGAGAGTGTCGGATGCCTGCACCCTTGACTGCTCCTCTGGGCCATAACCCTCCCAGTCCACCAGGTACTGTAGCCCACCTAGCCTCCTACTAGAGCTGAGAATCTCCCTTACTGTGTAAGCCAGCCCTCCTCTAGCTCAACGGGTGCTGGCGGCTCCTGTTGAGGTTCGCCAGGGTCGCCTGAAGGCACATAAGGATTCACGAGAGAAACATGAAAAGTTGGGTTAATATGCATATGCTCTGGCAATTGTAGTTTGAATGAAACCTCATTGATTTGCTGTATGATTTTGAAAGGTCCAATGTATTTTGAGTTTCAAATGCTAGGTAGTCAGCCAGACTCTCTGCCAGGGCTGATACGTAGGTGCAGGTCTTTGACGCCTATCGGCATGTTGCTTCTGTTCACGGATAGCCCTTTCTAGCCTCACATGTGCCCCTTCCGCGCACTGCGTTGGTACCAATCCTCTACAGACTACACGCGGAATGGTTCTCCTGTCCAGAGAAACAGAGGAGGCTGGTACCCCAGAACGCATTGAAAGAGCGTTAATTCAGTTGCTGAATGTCGGAGGGAATTCTGCGCGTACTCAGCCCAGGGCAAGAACTCGCTCCAGCATTGCTGCTCCCTTGAGCAGTACATACTAAGGTACCGCCCCAGCTCCTGGTTAAAACGCTCTGCCTGTGAGTTAGACTGCGGGTGATACCCAGAGGTGAGGCTCAAATTGATGTCTAAGCGTGAATTGAGGTCCACGGTCAGAAACGATGTCCTCAGGCCGGCCATAGACCCTGAAAACATTATGAAATAACAGGTTAGCTGTCTCAGAGGCTGTAGGCAGGCCTTTCAGAGGGATTAACTGGCAAAATTTTGAGAACCGGTCAACCACTGTTAATATTGTAGTGTAGCCATCGGAGGGCGGCAGGTCCGTAACAAAATCTAGCGCAACATGGGACCAAGGACATTGGGGAACAGGTAAGGGGTGCAGCAACCCCTCTGGCAGATGACGCGGCGTTTTGGCTTGTGCACACACCGCACACGATTGAACATATGTGCATACCTCCTCCGTCATGGGTGGCCACCAATATTGCTCCACAAGTAGCTCCAGGGTCCTTCACACACCGGGGTGTCCTGCACTCAAAGAGGTGTGAGCCCAAGTCATCAACCGTTGTCGAAAATGTGGATGCACAAAAATCTTACTCACTGGCTTCGCGTATTTCTTCCGCCAAATCCCACAATACAGGAGCCACCACCACACTGGGGTTGAGGATAGTCTTTAAGACGCCCTCCTGGTCTGCCAGATCGTACCTCCGTGAGAGGGCATCCGCTTTTCCATTCTTCGACCCCGGCCTGTAAGTAATGACAAAGTTAAAACGGGTGAAAGTCGATGAGCCCCCTTTAAGTATTCAAGGTTTTTATGGTCTATGAGTACTGTGAACGGGTGCGCACTGCCCTCCAACCAGTGCCGCCATTCTAATAATGCCTCTATAACCGCCAGTAGCTCCTTATTGCCCACATCATAGTTACTTTCTGCCAGAGTAAGCTTTCGCGAAAAATACGCGCATGGATGAAGCTTAGGGGGAGAACCTTGCCTCTGGGACAGTATATCTCCAACTCCTCGATTACTGGCGTCTACCTCTACCACGAAAGGAAGAGAATCTGGGTGCTTGAGCATAGGGGCAGACGTGAATTTGTGCTTGAGCAATTCAAACACCTTAGAGGCGGCTTCATTCCATAATAACTTGGTAGGTTTGCCTTTAAGAAGGGAGGTTAAAGGATCTGTAGTGTGGCTGAAGTTCCGTATGAACCGCCGATAAAAGTTGCCAAATCCCAAGAACTATTGCAAATCCTTGACAGTACGAGGTGTGGGCCAATTTTGTATGGCTAGCACCCGACCCGGCTCCATTGTGGTACCGGTGGTGTTTACAATGTAACCCAGGAATTGTACTTCAGAATAATGAAAGTCACACTTTTCGGCCTTCACGTACAGCTTGTTCTCCAGCAGGCGTCGAAGGAGTGCTCTGACGTGTCCCACATGCTGCTCCTCGTCCTGGGAGTAGATTAAAATATCGTCAATGTACAAAATTGCGCAAGTATTTAGGAACTCGCAGAGGACATCATTAATGAACGATTGAAAAACCGCTGGGGCATTGCAAAGCCCATATGGCGTTATTAAATACTCAGTGTCCTTTTCGGGTAACAAAGGCGGTCTTCCATTCATCTCCTTTACGAATACGCACCAAGTTGTAGGCACTGCGCAAATCCAGCTTCGTAAACAGTCGAGCATCTTTTAGCTGTTCCAGGGCTAACGGTACTAGTGGCAAGGGGTAGTGGTTCTTTACAGTGACATTGTTAAGCCCTCGATAGTCCAATGCAGGGGCGCACGCTACCATCTTTCTTAGTGATAAAGAAGAAGCCAGCCCCCGCAGGGGATGTGGACGGCCTAATGTGCCCTGCCACGAGCAATATATTTGTCCAAGGTTTCCATTTCTGGCCTGGATAGGGGGTAAACACGGCTTTTGGGTGGTGTAGAATTTTCAAAAAGGTCAATACTGCAATCTATTTTTCGATGCGGCGGTAGTTCAGCAGCCCTTTTCTTGCTGAACACTTCCGCGAAGTCGTGGTAACATGCAGGGACGTTGTCTGGGGTCGATGACACAGTAAGACAGGGAACTGGGCTCACCCTTGAAACCTTAAGTAAGCAGCACTGCCTGCACCCTGGCGACCACTGCGCAATCCTTCCTCGTTTCCATGAAATGACAGGGTCGTGCTTAACCAACCACAGGTAACCCAGAATGAGGGGAGTTTTAGGCGCATGAGTGAGATAAAAAACAGCCATTTCTTGGTGGACATTGTTCACAACAACTCGGAGGGATTTAGTTTTTCCAGTAATGGCTGCGCCGATTTCATGCCCATCTATTGCAGTTATACGAAGAGGAGGGTTACATGGTTCAGTGGGTAGGCGTAACTCTCTAGCCAAGCGAGCAGCCACCAAATTTAGACGCGGAACCTGAGTCCACAGGGGCAGAAATTACACTCATTACATCTCCGTCTGGCAAACAAACTTTCACAGGGATATTAGCATTCATATTGACAGCATGAATAGGTGAACTTACTTTTCACCTTTATTTTTTATATTTGTTTTCTAATGCAGGGCACTGAGGGCATAGGTGTCCCGAGTGACCACAGTACATACATAGCCCAAGCTGCTTGCGCCGTTGCTTTTTTGCGCTACTGAGTTTATGCGCTCCAATCTGCATCGGTTCACTTTCAGCTTGATCTTCGGGTGGAGGAAGCTCAGGTGAAGAGTGTGCAGTGATGGGGTGAATGCGCAAAAGATTGTCCACACGTATTGCTCGCTGAATAAACTCTGTATAAGTGTCACTCTCGCCTCGACACACCAACTCAGCTTGTAGCTCCGCTCTAAGCCCCTCCTTAAACAGAACTTTTAATGCGACATCATTCATTCATCATCAGTGTACAAAAGGCAATCACATAATCTGCAGCTGATTGCGTACCTTGCTTCAAGTGCATCAGACGGGTAGATACGTCCAGACCTCCAGCTGGGTGCTCGAAGACCTCCCGCAGCTGGGAAATAAAGTACTCACTGGACGTTCGCATGCGCTCTTCTGATTCCCACACAGCCGTTGCCCACTCAAGAGCGCGATCTGAAAGCAAAGAAATGAGAAAAGCCCATTTCTTGTTCTCTGTAGGAAATCGCGCTGCTTGCTCAAAAAGGAACATGTGACATTGGTGGACAAACCCCTTGCAGTGGTTGGGGTCTCCGCTGAACTTATCGGGCAGGGAGGCTATAGGTGAGCTGAGTGAGACAGCCTGAGCTGGCTGGTTCTGCGTTGTAGCAGTCAAGGTGAGAGCGCTGAAAGGGATAGGGAAAGCAAACAAATCCAAAACGATTATCAATAGAGTAGTCAAAAAGGCGTAGCAAAAGGTCAAGTGTCCAAAGAGTAATCCAAAAATGTAAGTAGAGAATTCGCTCAGTAAGGCCTAGGGCAACAATACTTTGCAACAACTTCAGCGAACCACCTGCTTATATAGATGGGCCACGCCCAATGGCTGAATCAGGAAGTAGAGTTCTAGAACTCGGGAGAGGGCGCCCTCTGCAGGCGGTCCTCCGAAGACATAGTCCTTACAAATATCTGTATTGTTACTATAGTAACACAACTTCTTGGCACACTATGCTAATAATAAATAGATTGAAAATGTGTTAGCGGTTAATGTAAAGATGCGTTAATGTTTAGAAGGATATATTCATTTTCTCATTTTTGACAGAACTATAATTTTGCAGTCGAATTTGATCATAATTAGGGTTAAGCTTGATTTTACCATCTAAGTGGAAAAAGAGCAAAAAAGAAGGTTTTTTACATACATACATGCCATCTCTCTCTCTCACTCTCTCATACACACACCCACCCACACACACACACACACACACTCTGTAACGATGACAGATGCAGGGAGGTGCACAGGATGTGCATGTGCATGACAAACAAAATATTAATTATGAGAGACAGGGTGTCACTTAGAATAACCAGATGGGGCTGTTTAATTGTGTTTTCCCTGAAAATATGTGTAAGCTTAATTATCTACGAATTTAATTATATGTCATTTTCAAAGTGCATTAGCATAGAAATAAGACTTCATGTTGTTTTTTGCTTTTTTTTTTAAATTCCTATATGCAATCCAGAGGTAGGAATATAAAATGCTTTGTTGTTTTCCACTTTGAGAAGCTTCTCCTCTCCTGCTGATTTCACACCTTTATCCAACTTTAATTAGTGCTGAAAAAATTTGTTATGAAATATATTAGGCATGAAGTGTGGCCAAACATTGATACCAGCTCACCCACATGCTGTAAGAGTCTCTGATATTTTGTAGATTTAGATTTTTTTCTTGTTACTAAGAGACCCGAACACTGTTCCAGCTTGTCTGTGAGCCCCAGAGGTTCATGGAGATATGGTGTTTTCTGGTTGTAAGTGTCCTGTACAGAGCTCTGACTCAAACCTCACTCAAGACCTGACTTCAAGACAGACCCTGCACCCAACTAGTGTTTGATAAACACTAGAACTTCCGTTTCTTTACTACTTTTTACATTTATGGGCGGCATGGTGGCGCAGTGGTTAGCACGATCGCCTCACAACGAGAAAGTCCCGGCTTTGATTCCCGGGCTGGAGGGCTTTCTGTGCAGAGTTTGCATGTTCTCCCTGTGCTTGTGTGGGTTTTCTCCGGATACTTGGTTTTGCAAAAACATGTGCATTAGGTTGATTGGTGATGGAATTTCATGTAGGAGTGAATGTAATGTTGTGGCGCCAGAAGACACCCGTGAACCCGAATTAGGGAATAAGCATGTCAAAGATGAATGAACAAATTAATGTACTACATTACATTTTACATCCACTGACTTTGTCTTGTTTGAGCTGTTTCAGGTCAAAGAACATCTCACACAACCAGACAAACAACCATTCTTTCCTCGGGCAGTTTGGACTGCAAAAATATACAAAGATAAGCACACACACAGAGATTTAGGAAATGGTAGCACAGAGTTTAAGGTGTTGGACTGTTATTTGGAAGATTGGGGTTCGATTTCCAGCATCTCTGAGCTGCTACAGCTGGAACCCTGAGCAAGTCCCTTTGCCCCCAAATGCTTGTGGTATAAAATAAATAATTGTAAGTTGTTCTGGATAAGAGTGTCTGCCAAATGCTATAAATGTAAATACCTCCTCATAAATGTGCAACTGCACTGTGCACTTGTTTCAGTTGAACTGTTGTTTGCATTTATTTATTATTTTCTTTAATGTTAGCAACTTAAAGTGCAAACTGGTGCAAATAGTGCAAATAGTCAATACTAGTCAACTAGTACAAATAGTCAATACAGATTTACACCAGACAGACTTTGCAAATAGACAATACAAAACAAAACACCCTGTACAGGTACATTAACTTTCATTCATTCATCATCTTACCCGCTTATTCCCTAAATCACGGGGTTCGCTGGAACCTATCCCAGGGCACATAGGGCGAGAGGCAGGTCCATTGCAGGGCCACACATAGACAAACAAACCATCTACACACACATTTACTCCTATGGACAATTTTGACTCACCAATCAACCTAATATACATGTTTTTGGACTGTGGGAGGACAAGCAAACTTTGCATAGAAAGATCTCTGGCCCGGGAATCGAACCCAGAACTTTCTTGTTGTGAGCCAACCATTCTAAACACTACACCACCGAGTGTCCGTACATTAAGATGTGCAAATAAGAAGCAAGATTATTGTGCAAGTTTTTGTTTGATAGAACATTTCATTGTGTTTATGTGGTGCTGTGTGTGTGTAACTTGAATCTATATTGTGTGTGTGTGTGTGTGTGTGTGTGTGTGTGTGTGTGTGTGTGTGTGTGTGTGTGTGTGTGTGTGTG
>JAOTRA010000009.1:7936225-7956148 GCA_026260255.1 Pseudolaguvia tuberculata | reverse complement strand
TGTGTGTGTGTGTGTGTGTGTGTGTGTGTGTGTGTGTGTGTGTGTGTGTGTGTGTGTGTGTGTGTGTGCGCGCGTCAGATAAGGTAGTTCAGTTCTGTGTGTTGAGGATTCTAATGGCTTGAGGGAAGAAACACATTTGTGTTTTGGGGGCCAGAATAATGTCTTTTTCCAGATGGTAGGAGTGTGGAAAGTGTGTGTGAGGGTTGTGTGGGGTTGTGTACAATGTTTTTGGCAATTTTTTAATCTACTTTATTCAAACAGTTTACATTCTTTCTTAATTCTATACTTTAATATATGTGTTTATTAAAATGCTAATTTTATTTTCATGCTGCTCAATAGTAGTGTACATTTCCCTCTTGGGGCCAAATGATGGTTTTGACTTTAATATTAAAATCAAAATGTCAGTATGAAGCTGTTATGTATTGCATGTATCCTATAGCAATAACCCCAACCTTCTTACTATATTAGTCATATTTGAGAGTTTATCGGCAGATTGTTGCCAAATAAAAATACAAAATAAATAAACTCTACAGTCTACCAATAAGCCATAAGCTGTTAAGACACTATTTTCTAATTTGAATACTTTTTCCAATAGACTATTTATGAAACAGAAACAACATGGCAGGGATGGTGGTGTAGTGGTTAGCACGGTATAGCAAGAATCTCCCGGGACTTTCTGTATGGAGTCTGCATGTTCTCGATGTGCTTATGTGCATTTTTTCCATGTACTCCGGTTTTATCCCACATTTATCCAAAAACATGTACATTAGGTTGATTGCTGATTTTAAATTACCCATAGGAGTGAATGTCAATGTGTGAGTTGTTTGTCTTCATGTGGCCATTTGATGGACTGACAATCTGTCCAAGAAATACTCCTGCCTTTCTCCCTGTGTACGATGGGATAGGCTCCAGCAGTCCCTATGACCACAAATCAGGGAATATGCAGGATATAAAATGAATGAATGAAAAAGAACATAGCTATGGAAAATGTTTTTTTGCACTGTACCTCAGATAAAGAATGTTACAAATATAACTTTACTTCTTCAGAAAATAGAGTAATTGGATTATACTGTGTTTAAGGTTAAAAGTCTAAATAGAAATATTTTCAATGATTTCAACTTTAAAGGAGGTTACAAGATTACCAAAAATAAAAATTAAAATAAGCTTGGAATTGTCAACAATTCAGTATATTGTGTATGTGTAGATAGGCAGTCTGTAGTGGGGCATGCATGTAATGACCATGGAAAATGTGGAAGCCGTGATGTGTGTAATCTCAGTCTTGTGCGTGATTCTCAAATGCCATCCGATAGATTGGTTCTGGCCCTGGTTCAAGGTTGGATTATACGGTTGGTCATGAATAGCATATATAATATTTTGTTCAGATCCAGTAGCCGATTTCCTTTTCAAGATGATGAATTGCTTTTAAGGTGACAATTCTTTGAGCTCGACTTTTAGCTGATGGATTAGATTCTTGCAATTCCCTTATCACCAACAGACCAGGCTAGCAAGGTAAGTCTGTAATCCTCCCAGTGACAATCCTAGCCTAACATGTTTTCCTAAAAAATTTGCTTCTCCCACCCTCCCTTGTTTCTTTACACCCATTTCATATCCCCCTCTCTACCCGTTCATCCTCCTCTAACTCCATCTTTTTGGCGCCATCTCAACCATCTAATTTATGTAGCCTCGGGCTAGCACATAATACATAGTGAGGATAGATTTTCTACATTTTCACTCCATGTCTGTCTCCAGTCAGTGAGTTTGTTGGGTTCCAATCATCTCTTTGGATTTTTTTTTAAATAGTAAACTTTTTGCTTGCAACTAATTGATAACAAAGAACTTCAAGCCAGTTTACAACGGATAGTATCACATGGCAGCTGCCATCTTGGAAAAGTTAATAGCTAAAAGTTAACGCATTCTGCTGATCAAAAAAAAAAAAATGCTACAAACATCATTTACAGCCTAAAGAAAACTAATGTCAGCCCTATTCCGCATACACACAATTGGCTAGTGTCTCTGTGTATTTTAAGGTGAGTTTACACTGTGGGATTATTAATAATTGTTTGTGATTATTGTTTGTCAGACTGCATAATCTTTGTCACATTGTAGAATCACAGTTGTCGTAACTATCAAACTGTATGCTAAACACACAGGTGAAGATTCATCCAGAGTTTGAGGTCATTGATACGTTCAGTAAACCTCATTAAATGATAGCTAGCAGCAAACAAACAACAGCGACGGCACAGCATACCACCACTCTTGGTCATAGTTGTCACACTTCAGGGAAGAGTTTAAAAATCTTGACGCTGGCACAATTTTATCACATAAAAAAAACAATTGTAAAACTAATTATTAGTTTAACAATAATACAATTGCTTAACATATGTTACAATATGTTAAACTAATGGTTTTAGCAGTAGGGCAGCACGGTCACAACAAGAAGGTCTCGGGTTCGAATCCTGGGCCGGGGATCTTTCTATGCAAAGTTTGCATATCCTCCCTGCACTTCCGTGGGTTTCCTGGTGATTGGTGATTCTGAATTGTCTATAGCAGTGTGTATGTGTGTGAGTGGTTGTTCATCTATGTGTGGCTCTGCAATGAACTGGCGACCCGTCCAGGGTGTAACTCCGCCTCTTGCCCTATGTGAGCTGGGATAGGCACCAGCAGACCCCTATGACCACGAATGAGGGAATAAGCAGGTAAGAAAATGAATGAATGAATGAACAAATGAATGAATGATAGATATTAGCATAGGATTTTAGGATATCCAATTTTTACTTGTAAGTATTTCATCCTTCTAGCAAAAAGCTGGGCAAATATTTTCTCCTAGATTTCATTGTTAGGTGTTGGAAGTCTCTAATGAGCAGCCAATTATTTCTTTTTGCCCTATAGGACTAAAAAGCAGTACAGTGGGTACGGATCATATTCAGACCCCCTTATATTTTTTACTTTTTGTTATATTGCAGCCATTTGATAAATTGATTTGGTTTTTCCTTATTAATGTACACACAGGTCCCCATATTCACAGAAAAACACATAATTGTTGGAATTTTCGCTGATTTTATTAAACATGAAAAATGTAAATATCATATCAGTATTCAGACCCTTTACTCAGTATTTAGTAGAAGCAGTTAATTCATTCATCTTCTTTACCACTTATTCGCTAATTCGGGGTCACAGGGGCCTGCAGGCACCAATCTCAGTGCACATAGGACAAGAGTTGGGGTACACCCTGGATGGGTTGCCAGTCCATCTCAGGGCAACACATAAACAAACAATCATTCAAATACACATTCACTTCTATGGACAACTTAGAATCACCAATCCACCTAATCTGCATGTTTTTGAACTGTGGGAGGAAACCAGAGTACCCCGAGGAAACCCACGCAAGCGCCGGGAGAACATGCAAACTCCGCACTAGACATAGTCCAGCCAAATCGAGGGGAAACCAACTTATCTCATCCCGCCACTCAAATCAGTATTCAGCAAAATGAGACAACGTTTCTCCGGGACCTTGGTGCTACTTACAGACAGTAAGTACAGACAATAAGTCCAGTACAGCGGTACCACTGGCTTACAACCTTTACATTTGTTTACACCTGCTCCAGGTGATGTATGTGGTACAATTGTAGTGCTGGTGTAGAGTTTTGGAGTTTTCTTTACAGGGCTTTTACTTTAAAAAAAGCAGTTTTCACCCTCAGTACGCAAAATGCCTTTCTCTTTCTGTAATGCGCACCGTATTGTATTGTATTTTTGTTATATTGATGGTGGTATTAATAGTGGTGGTATTAAATGGTATATCGGTCAGATAAATCCCAAGTGAAGGCTCAGGTACCAAATGCATGGCCCTTCACTGATTAATTTAATCTGATTGTTTTAGCCTCATGATGCTCTATTGACATTTTTCCTTTTATGGTCTTTATGTTTAAAGACAACAGCATCAAATTCCAGTTGTAAATGTCACATCTGCAATCAACTCTAGACCTTTTGTATATTCTCTTGTGTTTGAATTAATGAGGCATCGATCCACAGCTTCCCACGATGGAAAAAAAAGTCGATTGGCCGACGACCATGCCTTGATATGCGTAAAAATGCACAGAATGTGTCTAATTCTCATCTACTGACTCCTAGATATATCTAAATGACCTCAAATTAAAACTGACATTCTTTATATTAATCGCAACGTCATGCTAGATTGCACTTAATTAACTATCAAGCCCTTAATTACGTACCATTACCAAGTAATGCGGTGTAGAATAATATAGAAGACACAGAATATAACCTTTTCATAGGAAATGAACTGTGTGAATTTAAATAAATTTGCTAGCATGAGAGTTAAAAACCTTTTTGGCTTTTATAAGCACACGTTGATGGGTGACAAAGTAAAGAAAAATGAATGAAAAAAATATTCTTTTTAGTCTGTCATTTTAATGGTATTCATTTATTACAAATGAATACAATTCTTCCTTATCCTTTTATTTAGGAACATTTTACAACCTGATGGGTGTGGTTCCTTATATGAGTGGTTTCCAACCATTTTTGTCTGAGATCCCCTTTTACCCCTAAAATATTTTACGGCCACATTTAAAATATAACCTGCTTTGTATTTCCTGCTTTTAGTATATCCAGTATTGCTGCGGCTTAAATTGGTGGTTCCTTTTTTGGATTCAGTATTCCTGGCTCATTACTAACAGCTGCTGACTCGCTCTTTTTTGTGGAGGACGAATTACAAATTTGTTGATTTTCTTTTTTACTCAACCAAGGAATAGGGTATTGTTCTCCGTAATGCTTACTGCTCAACACTTTTTCAAATATGATGTAACCACCCCTCACAGACATTGCTGAGGCCCCCTTTGTGAGTCAGGACTCCCTGTTGTGAAACTCTGCTTTGCAGGATGACTCTGTCCAGATTTAAATGGCATGAGGTCTTATTGAGTGTTTTTATGAGAATACACAATAGGTTGATCATATATAGGTGCAAACATCTGAGAAATAACAGCGCAAATCAAGACCCAGTGATTGACAACTCATTGAAAAAATGGAACTAGTAGTAGTAGCATCCCAGTGCACATAGGACGAGAGGCAGGGGTACACCCTGGATGTTTAACTATAGAAGGAACTGTTGTGAACTGATCAATAATATTATAAAGACTTACCCTATATGAAATGTTCCATTGTGAAAGACCAGATTCCCATTTCTAATAAAGGATATGTTATAGTTATAGATATGTATGGATAGTTTTTATAGTGTAATTATTATGTAATTAATGCATTAAAATGTTGTAGAATTACAACATTATTGCAACTTATTATAACACATTAAGGTTCACAATTTACTACATGTTTCTATGCTATAGTACTTTTTCATTGGTCATTGCAGAGGCATCGACTTACAATATACAGATCCAATGAAGTTGTTTTTACAACACTTTATGCTGTTTGTTTTTTTCTTCAAATATACATTATAAAGAAAGAATGAGTTTAATTCCATAATGTTGTGTGGCATCGCAGTTTCGTGGAAGACCTAGTACAATTATCATCTTTCATCATTTCTTAGGACAGCATTTCTCTTTTTTCTCCATTCCTGAAATCGAAAAATCCATAGTCAGTTGACAGAGTGCAAATGATCACTTTGAATAATTAATGAATTTTGAATATTCACCCCCTCAGGCCTGCATAATTCTCTGTTTGGGCTTGGTACGCATAAGTAGATATGTGTATGTGCATTTGCGTGAAAAAGCCTTGAAAGGTAAACTCATATTCACCTTCAGTGTCTACACTTTAACACGTATGTCCCTTGGGCGTTATGAGCACAAAAAAGAAACCCGCGAGTGGGTAGAAAAAAAAATGTTGGGAAAATAAGTTAGTGAAGCATGAAATCATTCCTACCCCCCTCTGTAATTTCGCTTCAGGATTGGGTTCACAGGCAATGATTTCAATCCCCCCAGGCACTCCTTTAATATACTATTTTAAAGTCATGCCCCTATGCCTTATTTATCTTCAATTGTGTCTTAGGCAGTCCAATATTTCCCAGTGCTGAATACATTTGCCCTCCATGGGCTTGTTGTTTGGTCTCTCTTTCTTTTTTCTCGCTCTCCTCGTTCCGTCTTCCACAGTCTCTCCCTCTTTAACGCTCTTTCTCTACTAGACGGATTGATTTTTGTTTTCCATGAGATGTGATGCAGCCAGGCACATCTAGTGAACGTGATTACATCAGGCACTTCTCTCTGCCGAGGTTATATGCTCACAACTGTCGCAAGGTCAGTAAGAGTAAGCTCTGGAACTTTCCCTGGAAGTCAAAGGTCATAGACACGGTGCACTCTGTCCCATCCCTTTAGCACCTTCAAATGGAAAAAGACATGACCACATGGCTCAGATGATCAGTTCCATAATCTACCATACTGCAGTCACAACATGCCCGGCCATCAACCAGAATAGACTGGATAACAGAAAAAGAAAAGCATGAACATCTAACAATAGGCTTTACAAAGCAAGACCACATTTTTTCCAATAGCCGTTCATGAAATTTGCTCTATATGTTGTTCTTTATAGCCTGTGCAACCTCTTTTTATGTACTGTAGGCAGTATAGATACCAAAAGTGACATAGAGATCGTTTTTTCCTACTTTTATATTATTTGTTTAATCTGTTTATTAGTAAATTACTGGGCGGCGCGGTGGTGTAGCCTCACAACAAGAATGTCCCGGATTCGAATCCAGGCGAATCTTTATGTGCGGAGTTTCCATGTTCTCCCCGTGCCTGCGTGGGTCTCCTCCGGGTGCTCTGGTTTACTCCCACAATCCAAAAACATGCAGATTAGGTGGATTGGTGATTGTAAATTGTCCATAAGAGGGAATGTGTGTGTGAATGGTTGTTTGTCTATGTGTTGCCCTGAGATGGACTGGCAACCCGTCCAGGGTGTACCCCCGCCTCTCGCCCTATGTGTGCTAGGATAGGCGCAGCAGACCCCCGTGACCCCGGATTCGGGAATAAGCGGGTAAGAAGATGAATGAATGAATAGTAAATTACTCTAGTGTTTTCTTTTATGTTTTTCATTTTGCTTTTGCATGTTGCTCCTATCAATGCCATTAGTGTGTTGCTGTGCTTTAATTAAATAACACAAAAACATGCATAGATTAAAAAAGAATGAAACAAAGTGCTGCTGATAATTTTCACATCATTAAATAATTTATCTAAAATAATTTAACACTATTATTTCATATCTAAATATAAAGCGCCCTCTGGTAAAGTAGCTTGAAAGTGCAGAGAAGCATTTTTTTTTTTTACCTATGAAAGCCTGCAAATGTTAGTGTAAAAAAACAAAGGCGGCGCCCCGAGCGCACAATCCTCTAAAGTGCTCTTCACACTCCACATCCCAATCTTCACCTCCTTCTTCGTAAACGACAAAAAAGGACAGTAAACAAAATGAGCCTGGACTCTATTACACCCCTGGCCCACAATAAACACACACACACACACACCTTATCACACCAGGAACCCAGTAAAACTTTCTACATTGTTTCTCTCTACAGTTGTGTTCTATAAAGTGGGCTTACAACTTGCTGAAATGACTTGAGGAGGCCAACTGGGTTAATGTAAAACCGCACAGTGTCAGTTTACTCTTAAGTTTCTTTTAAAAGCCAGACGAAAAAGATGGCTACTCTGAGAACTGTTAATGGTTAGAGGTTGTCTGAATGACACCCGATCGATACATACACTTAAATTCATGCATCGACCTTTTATTATGTGATACCGTTTTTTCAGATAATCTAAAATGTTTTGGAAATTTATTTGATGGATTTTATTTGTAATTGCCCTAATGTGTGTATCTGAAACAAAACTAAAACTATGATCAATTACTATTTACAACTAATGCTATTATTTTATAGTTTGGGCTTCATGGCCACCAGATAGCATTTGATATTGTTAAGGGATCTGGTTAACACAGTCTAGAGTCAGAATTCGTGCACACGCTTTCTTTAATCAGTAAGTAACCAGTGAGAAATGAGAAACAAAAACTGAAACTGAAACCGGGCAGCAATGCTGCTCTAATGAAAACGGTTCTTATCTTGACTGAGTTCGTAGAAACTGATTCTTAGGACAAGACTACGATCGAAAACAAACATATCCCAGTAACATTGGCGCATAACGCTCAAATAATAATTTGCGCCATAATTAAGATGGCGCTCAAATTAAATAACGCACCATTGTGGTTAGTGACATGGAAGGGGTAGGGCATGACATATGTAGTTTGCATATCAATGTTGTCTTGTGAGATGCCTCTGGTGGGTGTAAAATGATTTTTCTGTATAGGAATCACTAGCAGAAACTCTAAAGCATTAAAAAAATTACTGTCCATATCACTGAATCTTTGAGAATGATTAACAGTACAAAGTGAAACGATAACCAAGAGGTTTAGTTGTATTGAAGCATCCATCCATCCATCCATCCATCCATCCATCCATCCATCCATCCATCCATCCATCCATCCATCCATCTATTCATCTATAAACCCATCTATCAGTTTTATATGTCTTATTACTGTCCATATCTTTGGAAATACAATTTAAGTTACTACAATGTAAACCTATCTTGTCTTCCATTGTGTTTTCATTGGATTAATTTGAATCACATGTTTGCAAAAAAAGGTTTTTTTTTATTAACTGTAAAAAACATCACCTTGAAAGATATTGTGCTAGTACAGTAAGATTGGAGCTTAACTGAAAAAATTCAGTGAGCACAAAAAAAACTAAACAACAAAAAACTAAACAAGCCAGACAAAGCCAGGATCACATTATGTCATATGTATCGTTTTGATAGAATTGTAAACTAATAATCTAATGAAGCAGTGGAGGAATCAGTTTAAATATTGGATGCCGTGGTTCATAATGAAATTCATCAAAGCCTGAAATGTTTGTTGTGAGGCGCAGTCAGTGTACAGCTCTACAAACATAATGAAGAAGCCCTTTACTGCACAGTTGAATACAGCATGAAAGCCTATTGAAAAACAAACCTTACTGTCAACAATGAGAGCCTGAACAAATTAAGTCACCTTTAAAAATGATAGTAGAAAAGAGTAGAAAGATACACACACATAATACACACAATGTAAGATTTAAAAAGAAAACATTCACCCATCTGTCTGTATGTTGGTCCATCTATCTCTCTTTTCATCCATCCATCCATCCATCCATCCATCCATCCATCCATCCATCCATCCATCCATTGTGTATGAAATATGAGTACCATGACAACATTGTATTATTCATTCATTTATCTTCTTGCCCGCATATGCTGGTGCCTATTCCGAGAAGGCAGGGGTACGGCGTGGATGGGTCGCCAGTCCATCTCAGGGCAACACATAGACAACGAACCTGGACCTCTTTGTCGTGAGGCAACTGTGCTATCCACTATGCCACCGCGCCACCCAACATTTGTATAAAAAATAAAATTTAAAGATATATATATATATTTTTTTTTTATTATAGTCTGTATTTTATAAATCCATTTGTATTTTTTCACCTTATTAGTTAACACACAAAATAACTTACCTGATTATTCTTTGTTTAAAACTAACTGATCATATTCAACATGACCTGACTACTGTATTATTTGGACATGTACTTTAACTTGTAAAGACCTAAGTTGTACTGGTGCATGAGTTAAACTTGGCTATCAGAGACATAGTGAAGACAGCTCGGGAGTCTGAGCAAGCAACATCTGAACATAATATGTCTCAATGGTTCAGTAACCTGTTCTGTGTATAGACAAATAAACACAACCTCACTGCCTCCTCCGGCCTCCATATTGTGCAGCAAACTTTATATGACACCGGTGTTGAAATACAGCTTGGCTTGCCCTGTTTTTGCAACAGAGCAGCCCCTGAACTCTAGATTGCTCTGAATAACAACGATTAGCTCCAGTGTGACACAAACTGACTGAGAAAGCAGAAGCAGGTCCCTGGTGTGTGTTTCAGACAAGCAGAACCGGACCCTCCTGCAGTTTCATGAGGGAGCCAAGGAGCCGTTGCCCCTGCTCTCTACCAGTAAAGTCCCAGAACTAATAATCCAAGGTTGTAAATCCTAGATTTGATTTGATTAATAAATTTTGAGAGGGAATTTAATCCTTGTGTAAAAGCTACCATGAGAATTCAAATATTTCTTTCCATGCTTCACAGTTTAAAATGAAATTGAAATCTTTTTTAACCATAAACCACTCAAATAGGAAAAAAGTATCAGACAGTTGATTTAAAACACACAGCATAAGATGCAGTAGCAGTCGGTGGGCATTTGGTACCTGAGCTTTCAGTGTGGACTGATACACCTTTTATTACCACCACTAACAGATCGCAATTTTAGAAATTGGGACAATACAGAGATAGACATTTCACATAGTGTGAATGACATCCATTGTTTATTAAAGCAAGAAATTAAAGGGTTAAAGTGTTGGACTAATACCAGAAAGACCGGGATTGCTGGGACAGCACCACCAAGCAATTTTTTTAAATTTTTAAGTATGTAAGAGACCAAGTCAATTCCTCCTCCTCCTGTCAGTCACTGTGTGCTGTAAAACATCCTAATTTTAACTATACAGCTGTGTTTTACTTGACTATATTACAGTATCACTCTGATCAATCCGTCAGAGAACAAATAAATGTTAGCGCCAGCAATACATCAGCTAGCAAACTTCAGGTGCCCCAGTCTAACATTCGGACTGCTTTTTAATAATATTAACTAATTAGAAAACTACAACTACTTATGAAGTTTAAGTTACATGGGCAGCACTAGTGATTCTGAATGCTTATCGGTAGATTAACATTATGGTGGCAGATAGTAACAGAAAACGGGCAAAAAAAAAATCTAACTTACACATTCAAGCAATACATTTCATTCAGTTAAGTCTTTAACAGTAAATCCAAAGTAAACTAATGACAAATTCTCAGTATTTCTTTATATATAACCAATTGAGGGTTAAGGTTAAGTATGAGGTAAGTACCTTAGTCTGGGGCCGTGGGTGGGAACTTGGTGGTGTTGAGAATTGAACCCTAATCTTCCAATAAGCAGTCCATCACTTTAACCACTGCACTACCACATCCGCATCTGATGCATTTACATTTTTACATGTCAACCTGAATCAGGGACAACAGCAATAACACACCAATGAATTTGTATAATGTAAGTAGAATGACATGTACAGCAATTCCAATATGTATCTGCAGGTAGATACATATGGTGGTTCAGCAATCAGAAAACAAACCCAAGTAGAAGTTTCCCAGCCATGACCTTGCCTTCTAGACCCCCCCCCCCCCCCCACGCCTGAGTCTGGTTTATCCAAAGCTATTTTATTCTTCATTCTGTCACCGCTAGAGTTTTGCTTGAACAAAGGGAATTACACACATGGAATCATATTACAGCTCATAAATGTCAACACATATTCGACTTGTATGTATGGCTCCTGTCCCCCTCTACGATTTTATTTAAATGCAAAGCCATTAATAGAAATTAAGCCGAGTAAGTGAAGGGAGACGTCTGAAGGAAAATCGATGTGGAAGATGAATAAGATGGGCACAGTAGAGCAACTCCACTGATTGGCATGGAAATGCTCTGTTTATGGTGTGCTAACAAATTAATTCGGAATGTTGACTGTATTGGAACGAGTCCAAAAAGTGAGGAAACTTTTTCCTATTACTTGGAAGCAAAATGCAGTCGAGGGTGTAGGAGCTAGCAAGTATTTTCAGAGAGAACTATAATTACAATTACTTTAATACAATTACAATAATAGTATACAACAATTTTTGTTTTAAATGGCCTAGGCTTTTTTTTTGTAATTCTCACTGTATTACACAGTGATTAAACAATGTGTGTCATGGTAAACACTCAATGATAAAATATAGTAAAATATACTATATGTTAAACAGATGTCAGGATTACAACTAGCTTGGTTAAAGTATCACTCGTCTTTTTATAAGATAAGCTGATCATACAATTGTTTTAGAGTTTTAAAAAAAAAAATTAAAAACACTTATAAAATGGTAAAAACATTAGCACATAAATTTTCACCATGTAGATAAACTAGCATTCAGTCATTCAGGGTCACGAGTCTATCCCAGCGCACATAGGGTGAGAGACAGGGGTACACCCTAAACAAGTCACTAGTATATCACAGGGCACACATAGACAAACAATCACTCCTATAAACAATTTAGAATCACCAATCAACCTAATATATATGTTTTTGGGTTGGGAGAGGAAACCGGAGTACCCAGAGGAAACCCATGCAAGCGTGGGGAGAATATGCAAACTCTGCGCAGAAAGATCTTAAAATACTAGCATGATGAACTAGCATGTTTTACACACCTTTTACAAAGCTAGTATGATTTAAACACTCGCGTTGTTAAGAAACTAGCATGTTGTAAACACTCAGCCTTTTAATACTAATCTGTTAAACACTGATCTTTTAAAAAAAGAAAACCTAGCATGTTAAACGTGTTAATAGGGCAGTGCGTTGGCATAGTGGTTAGCATCGTCGCCTCACAGCAAAAATACCCAAATTTTAGGGCCTTTGTACTGAGTTTGCATGTTCTCCCTGCACTTGCGGGGTTTTATCTGGGTACTCTGGTTTCCTCCTACAGTTAAAAAATATGTACATTAGGTTGATCATTGAGTGAGTCTGTGCATGTGTGTGGTTGTTCATCTATGTGTGGTCCTGTGATTGACTGGTGACCTGTCCAGTGTGTACCCCGGCCTTTTCCTTTATGTGCACGGAAATAGGCTCCAGCAAAGCTCTGTGACCCTGAATTAGGAAATAATTGAGTTAAAAGATGAATGAATGAATGAATGAATGAATGAACGAATGGATGATGTGTTAACTCTGCTGTGTATTAAAGACATGTATGCTGAAATCTTTGCATGTTAAATATTGATAACCCTACACCATCTCCTACACTCACATTTACAAACACACAATGTTTTTTATTGTTCTGCCCATTTTCTGTGAATCAGTCTGATTCCAGTATCGTTCTTTCATCAGTGAGTTCAGTACCACTGTTATAAACATGAAGAAGAGGAGTCTGAATTTTTCCATCATGCCCAGTGTCCCATGAAGCTCCTGGACGGCATAACATTCTCATTAACGGTGAGCGGCGCTGCCGACTGGGGGAGACGAGACGAGACGGCCCGCTCTGTGTCACACGGATTCCACACTTGTCTCGCACATGCTGAAAAATGAGCCGGCCAGCAGTTAATGAGAGGAGCTGGTAATTTAGAGCCCTGCTAATGTGCTTATTGCCAATTAATCATCGCTCGCCGAGGTGTCAGGGAGATTACTGAGAGGGAACTGGATCCTCTGGCAGGACACTGGGCAAGCGGGACATGCTGAGAGAGAGGGACATGCTGAGATTGGGACATACTGAAACTTGATGCTCTGTAGGGGGCAGCATCCAGCCATGAAGAGTTGAATCTTCCCGATTTAAAAAGCGCTTTCAATTGTTCCTTTATTTCTGTCGTATTTTATTTATTTATTTGATCTAGCCATAAATTCTCAAATCAAAACAATGAGACGTGATATGGAATTTTAATCCGTTCCTTACTATGAAATGATTAATTATCCATGTCCTTTTTTTCCTACAGATCTATTTGAAAGCTTTCTTTTGTGGAGTAAAACTCTATGCTCCACTTTTCTCATTCAAGGTCTTTTTTTTTCGGTCTAACACGTCCTTGTTGACTTTGCCTCAGCGATTTTTAATCCACTCAGTGAACTCACATTCTTTGGTGTACTTTCTTGGTTCGATTAGCCTTTGGAAGAAATCATGACAACTGCAGACTTAGTTAAGGTTTACATGGAGCTGTGACTGGGTTAACACAATTTTTAAATCAATTCTTTTTAGAAATTTTTGCGGGGATTGGCTCCAGTGGACCTTGTGACCCTAAGTTAGGGAATATGCGGGTAAGAAGATGAAAGATTGAATGAATGAATGAATGAATTAATAAAATATTTACTATATTCCAATTTTATTTGTAACATGCATTAGTATACACTGAACAACAAAGTAGTGAAAATGTTTCTCTTTGCCTATCCCACCTTGGAAGGTTGGGGGTCAGAGCGCAGGTTCAGCTATGATACAGCGCCCAACAATCATCAGTGATTAGATATTCATAGGAAGGGTCTTGCTCAAGGACCTAAAAAGGGAGAACTTGGCGGTGGTGGGGCTTCAACTGAAGTCTTTATGGTCTTTACATCAACAATTCAACGCCTTAACCACCACTTGATCCACTACCGCCTCTACACAAGATAGGGGTACATTACCATCCAGTATTACCAACAGTAAGCTTGTAAAAATGTTTTATAAATCGAGAGGTACTTCTGAATTGACATTTTTAAGCTAGCATATTGCATACTTGCAGTGATCTTTACATTGAAAACTAGCATACGAAATGCTTAAAATAGACTAGTTAAACAGACTATTAAAAATAGACTAGTTAAACATAGCATTCCCAGCATCCGACAAGTGACATACACTCAATGCCCTCTTTAATGGGAACACCTGCATAGCTGCAAAGATCAAGAGTGTGAGTTCCTAATGATGGAAAGCCACTGATTAGGATTGTTGCATAATTGCTGTTGCTAGGTGGGATGGTTCATAATCTGATCACTTAATTTCAAGAAAATCTTTCAGTGTGCAAGGATAACAATGGCTTGGGAAAAGGCTTTTCCCCTAGAGAGAAAAGTATATTTTATTATTATTCATGCAAACTGTGTATAGGGTACTCATTTTTCATGATATTCTCTAGTAACTCAAATTCCTCCATATTGACAGAAAAACATAGAATTGTTGACATTTTTGCGGATTTATTAAAAGAGAAATATTGAAATATCACATGGTGCTAAGTATTCAGACTCTTTGCAGTGACACTCAGGTGCTGTTCATTTCATCTGATTATCCTTGAGATGATTCTACACCTTCATTTGAGTCCAGCTGTGTTGGATTATACTGATTGGACTTGATTAGGAAAGCCACACACCTGTCTATAAAGGACTTTACAGCTCACAGTGCATGTCAGAAGAAATGAGTATCATGTGGTCAAAGGAATTGCCTGAAGAGCTCAGACAGAATTGTTCTGGCCAAGGTTACAAAAAATAACACTGTACTTAAGGTTCTTAAGAGCTCAGTGGCCTCCATAATTCTTAAATGGAAGACAATTGGGACGACCAGAACCCTTCCTAGAGAGAGCCATCTGGCCAAACTGGGCTATTGGACGAGAAGAGTCTTGGTGAGAGAGGTAAAGAAGATCACAGTGGCTGAGCTCCAAAGCTACAGTTGGGAGATAAATGTAGAAAGTCAACCATCACTGCAGCCCTCCCTCAGTCAGTAGTCGGATGAGACAAAGATACAACTTTTTGGCCTTAATTCTAAGTGGTATATGTGGATAAAACCAGGCACTGCTCATCACCTAACCAAAACAGTCCCAACAGTGAAACATGGGGGTGGCAGCAACATGCTGTGAAAGTGTTTTTCATCTGCCAGGACAAGACAACTGGTTGCAATTGAGGGAAAGCTCAGGGATATCCTGGACGAAAACCTTCTCCAGAGTGACTATAGTTCTTGAATGGCCCAGCCAGAGCGCTGACTTGAACCCAATTGATCATCTCTGTTGAGACCTAAAAATTGGCTGTCCATCAACGTTTACCATCCAGCCTGACAGAACTGGAGAGGAATGGCATTAATGAGGAAAACAGTTACTTAGTAGTGGTTAGCACAACAAGAAGGTCCCGGGTTTGATTCCCAGCCTGTAGATCTTTCTGTGCAGAGTTTGCATGTTCTTGCACTCGTGTGAGTTTTCTCCGGGTGTGGTTTCCTCCCACAGTCTAAAAACATGTACTATAGGTTGATTGGTGATTCTAAAATTGCCCACAGGAGTAAATGTGTGTGTGAGTGGTTGTTCGTCTATAGACTGGCAACCTGTTCAGGGTGTACCCCTGACTCTAGCCCTATGTGTGCTGAAATAGGCTCTAGCAGATCCCAGTTACCCCAAATTAGGGAAAAGTGGGTTAGAAGAGTAATGAATGAATGAATGAATAAATGAATCTGCAGTTCAGTTAACGTTTAAATGCTTTGTGACCAAAATAGTGTGTGCAGTAAAATTTATTTAGCTTTAGTTTTTCAAATGTATAGGGTTTGTGTTTGCTAAATAGATCTCAAAAGATCGGTATCTAGTTAAATAATGTTGTTATAACCTTGTGTTATAGTAAGATTGTTGCTCTACGGTTGTTCACTATTTCATAATATTTTACACGCATACGTTGATTAGTGATTGCTCACGATTCACTGTCTAAATTGATTTGTTTATTTTTTTAATACAATCTAAATTCACTAACTCGTTTAAAAATGGCTGCATTGAAAATTGTATAGTTGTATAATATAATATATATCATGCGAAACCAAGTAGATGTATAGCAGATTTCATAGTATGAGAAATATGGTGTGCAAAAAGTTCCTGAAGGACCTATTATTCCAACCTGGATTTTAAAGTATGCATATAATGTACAATTTAGCGATAGACATCACTAGTCTTGGGAAGTGGGAGAAAATGCTGATACGACACTTTTAAAGTATCTACATATTCTTTCACTTATTTTAAATTGTTCTTTGTTCTCTGTAGTTAAATTGCAAATATTTAACAGTAGAAATAAATTTCCCATTAATCTTGGCTTTAAAATGGTTGGGAAGTACATCCTTTTTTTTTTTTTAAATGTAGTACACCATATGTAGTTCAGAGAGCTGGGATCGGCTCAAGCAGACCCCTGTGACCCTACAATAGGGAATAAAGTCAATTTAATTTATTTTGTCGCATACATGATTATACAGAATACAACATATAATGAAATGTTTTCTTCGCATATCCCATCTTAATAAGTTGGGGGTCAGAGTGCAGGTCAGCTAGTGTACAGCACCCCTGGAGCAGGAATGGTTAAGGATCTTGCTCAAGGAGCCAACAGTGGTGGACTTGAGCCTAGGTGTTTTCCTTGGTGGTGGTGGTGAGGCTTCCTGGTCACCTAATCAACAACTCGGCACCTTAACCATTTGAGTCACCACTGTCGCGTGTGAAGATGAATGAATGAACGGACAAATGAATGAATGAAATAAATAAAAAGGCTACCAGCAAGTTTTTTCAAGCCCTGTCCTATTTTAGGAGGAAAAAATTCTAAGGATTATAAACATTTACATATTGTCTGAAGCATTAGCACTTAGCACTCCTAAGTATTAACATTCAATCCTGCTTTTGATTTTGTCAGTCATAGCCTTCTTTTTTTGATCTTAACCCAGAATGCAATGTTAAAATCTCTTCTTACAGCTCCAAACTGTCCTTGAATTAGATGCCTCCTGATCTGTAAGTCACTTTGGATAAAAAAAAAAAAACAACAATCTTCTGAACAAATGTTAGTATTCACTTTAAGTGCTTGAAGTGTTAAACTCCTTGCCTGGATTTGATGTATGAAGATCCATCAGAGTGACATGAATAATGTGATTGCTAATGCAGATGCAACCTTTAAGTTTCAGGGACATCAGTTCAAGTCCATGACTTGTGCAATCTTTCATAAGTCGATGGCAAATCAGCCGTACACAATTAACTGAAGCATCTAGTGCACTTCAGGAGGTAAGTGCACTTTAGGCAGATCGGAGCACTGCTCTTTGTGCAACTTTTTTCCCCATCCGTCTAATGATCTATGTCCTTTGTTTTTTTACCACAGCCACACACACTGAGAGACACAGAGTGCAATTAAAACAGATCGCCTTTCTTAAAAGTGTACAACCCTAAAGTGTTGTTTGGTTGAATCACCATTCAACCTAATGTACATGTTTTTGGGCTGTGGGAGGAAACTGGAGTACCCAGAGAAAGCCCTTACAAGAATGTGGAGAACATGCAAAGTTTACACAAAATGACCTCTTGCCCGGGTTTCGAACCCTGGATTTTCTTGTTTTGAAGCGACCGTGCCACGTACTATGCCACGACACCCAAATTGTAATTCATTCATTCATTCATTTTCCTACCCGCTTATTCCCTAATTCAGGGTCAAAGGGTCTGCTGAAGCCTATCCCAGGGCACATAGAGCGAGAGGTGGGGGTACACCATAGACAGGTCGCCAGTCCATCTAAGGGCCATACATAGACAAACAACCACTCACATACACATTCACTAAATTGACAATTTAGAATCAGCAATCAACCTGATATACATGTTTTTGGACTGTGGGAGGAAACCGGAGTACCCAGAGGAAACCCATGCAAGCCTGGAAATCAAACCCTGGACCTTGTTCTTGTTGTGAGGCGGTTGTGCAAATCACCAAGCCACCACGCTGCCCTAAATTGTAATTTATTTGATTGAAATTTTAATCTGTGGACAAATCAATCTAAAATGATTATTCCATACTTTCTGTACACTGTTTTAGATTGAACAGAATTAGCACAGGATAAACTTGCAGCCTCTGAAAGCCATTGTTTTACTCCTGTTCTGGCTATCCATTGATTGTGGACCAGGGCAGTATGTACTCTACTTCATCTTTCTCCATCTCTTTGACTCTTCATCTTCTCCTCAGGCAGCAGTTGGTTTCCTGCTTGAGTAAGGCTCACACTGAGCCTCATGACTGCTGCTTCACTATTTTATCTATCTGCCTTTATTTAAGTTCTCTCATTTTCTCGCTCTCATTTTCTCTCTCTCTCTCCTCTCTCTTTCTCTCTCTCTCTCTCTATTATCAACTCTTCCATTATAGACATTTATGCATCTGTGGATTGCAGCGAGCCAGTGGGAGCCTGAATTACTTCTGACCATGCTGAGCTTCACACAGAATCGGGAGGGGGGAACTTGCAAGATGGACGTTTCAAAGCAGCCGGCGCGCTGTTTGTTGCATCCAACCTTCCCCTCAGACAAAGAAAGACCACCTACAAATATCCCAGCATGCTGCGAACCCCTTAGACGACCCGCTGTTTAAAGTGACAGGTGTAATTTAAGACCCTCTTTTTAGTGATGACTTCTTTTTCCGCCCGAGATGAAGCGCCGTCCGTTTGAGGTGAAGCTTTGGAGGAGGAAGCCAGCGCTAATTAGAATCCAAAGTCAGAGGAGAGTGGTAGAATATGGCAGGAGATAAATCAACACAAGACCTTTAATTTATGCGAGATGACCCTGAGGTTTTTAGGCAAAGCTTCACTCCAAACGATAAAACGACTATAAACAATTCATCCAGCATTAAGGACTTTTATAAGATACATACTATGAACCAGCAACAATACACCATTTTGAGCTTTTTATAAGTGACAAATAAAACATAATTTTTTTTTTACTAAAATTAGGAGAAACGCTATCCTTTAAAGACAATCAGAGAAGTGTTTTTAGTTAAATCTATAAAATTAGCTAGCAATTAGAATCGGATGCTGATACAAAAAATTGCCACAGCAAAGGCATTAATTCAGAAACTAAACCCCTGAGAGCTGACCAGCACTAAAAGAAATAATTCATAGCTGTCGTGTTTACGCAGAGTAACTGCTGTATCTCTTTGCATGGGCCCATGTACGTTTTACCCAGCTATAATTAACCAAGAACTTTAAGAAATTATTGATTAGACATGTACCCGGAGATGTGATGCGAACCTATACAATTAATACTACACCATGAGGTTCAGAGTTGCACCGACAGCAATATTGGGCATGAGTGTGTGCCTAATAGACAGAAATATAAAGCTATGTTACAGCTTAAAGCTTGCAAGAGCTGTATATCTCACCCGAGATGGATGAAAGAGAGAGATTGAATCTCTTTGCAAGCATTGTTTAGTTCATTTTATGCATGTTACTAACGCTGTGTCATCCATCCATCCATCCATCCATCCATCCATCCATCCATCCATCCATCCATCCATCCATCCATCCATCCATCCA
>JAOTRA010000009.1:7858647-7871950 GCA_026260255.1 Pseudolaguvia tuberculata | reverse complement strand
ACACACACACAGAGAGAGAGAGAGAGAGAGAGAGAGAGAGAGAGAGAGAGAGAGAGAGAGAGAGAGAGAGAGAAACAACAGTAAAATGTAAATAAAACAAAATAAAATATTTGAGTATTTGAGGAGGAGGTACAGTATGTCTTCAGTCATCATTTGATGTCACTCAGTGACATCGATCGGAAATTCACTTTTTACTATCTGTTGTCAGAACAGAGAAAAGTCTTGAGGCACACCTACCTTTTACCCTGCGGGATGGTGAGAGCTGTCAGGAGCTGGAGGATTCGAGGAAGTGGAGTTCAGTGTCAAAGAAACTGCAAGAATTTCAAGAACATTTTAAACTCCTATGCAAAGGAGGGTAGTGTAGCCCAAAATCCAAAGTTCATTAACATTAAAAAAAGACTTAAAAGGGGTTCAAGTAAAAGTATTAATATAGAACTTATTAATACTTGGGGATCTTTCTGTGCATGTTCTCCCCGTGCCTCCAGGTACTCTGGTTTCTTCCCACAGTCCAAACTTGTACATTAGGTTGATTGGTGAATCTAAATTGTCCATAGGAGTGAATGTGTGTGGGAATGGTTGTTCATCCATGTGTAGCCCTGTGATGGACTGGCAACCTCTCAAGGTGTACCCCGGCTATTGTCCAATGTGCGCTAAAATACCCCGAATTAGGGAATAAACGGGTGAGAAGATGAATGAATGAATGAATGAATAAATAAAAATCATTAACATACTATATGTTTTACTTTGTATAATCATTTATCTGACAAATAAAATTATGATTTATTTCTTATTCATTCATTCATCTCCTTACCCACTTATTCTCTATCCCAGCGCACATAGGGCGAGAGGCGGGGGTACACCCTGGATAGATTGCCAGTCCATTTCAGGGTAGCACATAGACAGAACAACCATTCACACACACATTCACTCCTATGGACAATTTAGAATCACCAATCAACCTAATCTGCATGTTTTTGGACTGTGGGAGGAAACCAGAGTAACCGGAGGAAACCCACACAAGTGGGAATCGAACTCTTCACTACACGCCCATTTATTTATTAGAATTTATGAAATTAATGTTTTGTATTTATGTATTGTTTGTAACTATTTGGTTTTAAGTTCTATGGGCTCTTAAAGTGAGACACACAAAAGGGGAAAAAACGCCACTGATTTAATTGGCTTAAATAAAGGAACATTTTTTTCCTGAAGGCAGAAAAAATACTAATGATCCACTACATTAAAAAGTGATTGAGCATTAATAAATGAGCAGGTTTTGGCAGTCTATCGGTGGGCTTGTTATCTCACTATGTGGAATATGATGGAGGCTTTATTATTACTAAAAACTACATTTACATCATTAGCATTTAACAGTAAACAGAGAAATGCCATCAAATGTAGCACAGTAAAAGAGATAGAAGATGGTTAAATAAAAAAAATATATATACTTTCTCCAAAGATCTATTTAAGTGAATGTAACACAATAAATGTAATGCATTACTGCCCACCACTGTTACTATGTTTGATGATGTCATTTTAGAATCAAATACTTAATTACTTAATTGATATATAACTCATGCAGTTATATATTTATACAGATATAGTATGTAATCTATCTATGTATATAATGCCATATCGTGCTATACACTGATAATCAGACCTAAAATATTTTTTAATAATAACTCGTCATAAATACTACCTATCATTCATTCATTCATTTGATTGTTCATTCGTCCTGGGCAGAGTAGTTATAACATCTGTGGTGGTGCTGGGAATCAAACCCTAATCTTCCAATTAGCAGAACCACATCTTAGCCACTATGCTACAACTTCCCAAGCAATTTCTTTTTATAAATAAATAAATAAATAAATTCATTCATTCATTCATTCATTCATTCATTCATTCATTCATTCATTTATCTTTCTACCTGCTTATTCCCTAACTCATGAGCATCTGCTGGAGACTATCCCAGCGCACACAGGTCAGGTGTAAACCCTGGACAGGTCGTCTGTTCATCAAAGGGCCACACATTGACAAACAACTATTCACAATCACACTCACCGGCAATTGTCAACCTAATGTACATGTTTTAGGACTTTGTGAGGAAACCGGAGTATCCAAAGGAAACCCACACAAGTGCAGGGAGAACATGCAAACAAAGAAAGACCGCCGGCCCGAAAATCGAACTTGGGACCTGCTTGTTGTGAGGCGACGATGCTAACCACTACGTCATCGTGCCGCCCTCTATGCACTGGTTAGCAGACCTACAAATAGTATTTAAAAATATACCTCATCATAAATAATGCCTATCATTCATTCATTCATTCATTCATTCATTCATTAAATCATCCATACATTCATTCATTCATTCATTCATTTATTCCGGGGCATGGTGGTGGTGGTAATTTGATGGTAATGTGGTGGTGCAAGGAATTAAACCCTAATCTTCCAATTAGCAGACACACATCTTAGCCACTATGCTCCATTCATTCATTCATTCATTCATTCATTCCTCTTTTTCCCTTCTTATAACCTCACACTCACTCCTATGGGCAATTGTTAGAATCAACCTAATGTACATGTTTTTAGGCTGTGGGAGGAAACCAGAGTACCCAGAAAAAAAACATGCAACTGCAGGAAGACCATGCAAATTCTGTAGAGAAAGACCCCTTACCTGGGAATTGAACCCTGGAACATGTTAACCACTACACCATGACTCGTCCCCATAGTGCATTTTATGCTGCATTTTTAATCTTAAATTGCTCAACATCCCTAACATGTTATTTGCTGCTTTTTAAAATAACCATGTTTAAAATCCTAGAGCTTACGTTTGTTTTATTCACACAGTCTTTGGTAAATAACCTCTAACTTTAGACACTGGAAACATAATTAGCATGTTTAGTAGTACAATGTGAGATGCTAGAATCCTTTAGAGACCAGGGTCATCTAAAGTTAGCAGACAGATTGGCTTTGTTGCAAAAAAAATACACTAAGGCCTAATTGGCCAGTGCATCGATTCACTAGTAGGATTTGTTTGTCTTTTATATTCAATATAAATGTTAGTAGGGGATCATTCAAAGCTGTGGAGAGGAAGTACAGATGAGGTCATTAAAATCTGTTCCTGTATAAGAGAAATAACAAAAATATAATACATAATTTAAAGTATGGTTAGGGGCGGTGAAGTGGTGTAGTGGTGTAGTGGTTAGCACGGTCGACCTCACAACAAGATGGTCCCGGGTTCAAATCCCAGGCCGGGGATCTTTCTGTTCGGAGTTTGCATGTTCTCCCCGTGCTTGCGTGGGTTTCCTCCGAGTACTCCACTTTCCTCCTACAGTCCAAAATCATGCAGATTAATTTGATTGGTGATTCTAAATTGTCCATAGGAGTGAATGTGTGTGTGAATGGTTGTTTGCCTTTGTGTGGACTAACAACCCGTCCAGGGTATACTCCTGCCTCTCGCCCTATGTGAGCTGGGATAGGCACCAGCAGACCCCGTGACCCCAAATTAGGGAATAAGCGGGTAAGAAGATGAATGGATGAATGAAGTATGGTTTGGAAATGTGACTTTCCTAAATACTTACTGTCCTCTCTAAGTCTCTGTATACCTCCTTTGAAGACAAGGACAGACTAAACCAACCTGGTATCGTTTAGCTCAAATAGTTACGTTGTTGATTGATTATCTACCTATCTTAATAAAACTCTTAACCCTTCCTGCTCCAGGGACACTGTATCAAAGCTGCCCATGTGCTCTGACCCCAACTGTCTACATCTACATCTATGGCTTTTTTATACAACTGAGCAACTGGGGATTAAGAATCAGAGGGATGTATTACAGCTGTTGGTAATTGTGTAATGTGTGACAAAGGTATACACTAGTATACCAAATTTATCTTGTCCTTGTGGAAACTATATATAGATTTAAAAAAAGACAGAAACCTGAACATGGGTAATTGAAAAAAGAAAGAAAATCTAACAAAAGCTAGAAAAAGCTGAATGAATGAATGTCGAAAGAAGAGAAAGAGTTAATGAGTCAGACGGGATCATGGAATTACAGACAAGCTGGGTCATTACTTTAGTCCTACAAGGGACTTTCCCCTTAAAGCCTTAAAATACAAGCGCTTTACAGTGAGTCGCATTACTCTACAACTGAACAATTTCCTCTTAAGGATTGTCTATCTCTCTATCATATCATATCATCCATAGCTATGTGTCATGCCAAATAAGCACAAGACCTAATCACAGCCAGCACTGTACAGTTTCAAACGCTTGACTGGTGTGTGAAACATTTCAGCAGAATGAAATAAGATCTGATCTACATGTGGAATAGGATTGGGGGATAAAGTATTCTGCAAACTTCTATAAAGGAGTAAAAAAAAAAGACCCCTTGCCTGTGAATTGAACCTGGGGCCTACTTGCTACAAGGTGATCGTGCTGACTACTACGTCTTCGCTGTTGTTATCTTGTTATTAATTGGCAAAATATCTTTACCTTATTGTGAAAATGGTAAGTATCTTTCTTCTTTGTAGGATAGGGAGTACTAACCACCTGACACAGTTTCCAGGAATATCATGATATAGGAGTTTTTCTCTAGGTCACTGTGAGTAACACAATCTGTCAGATGACATTAATGTAAATGTAGAAAGAGAAAAGTATAAGAAAACATACTCGTTTCAATTCAATAATCTCAGCAACTTTGGTATATGGTAGATTTCCGTATTATCATTTTTTTGTATTGAATGCAGAAATTTAGTTGGAGCAGTGTTTAAAGAACACTGTGAATCAAACAGTCCCCTATTTTCAGAATTTTACTAAAAACATACGTTTTGGATGATTACAACTTGTCTTTTCTTCGATACATAGAACGGATGATTGAATGTTCTAATAACGTTCTGTGTTATCAGAGAATGAGAATCTCATTTCCCTTTTCCATTCCTACATGAACACAGATCCTCCTTCATGTCAGGCCTAATCGAAAAAAAGCATGTAGCTGCACAAAAGCCCACAGTAGTGCATATGTTTGTACAGCATATTCTTTTTTTTCTTCAAGTTCACTATAGCTTCAATCTACTGAACAGGAGTAATGATTCCAAAGGTTGTTCCTGGCTCCTGCATTAAATGAATAGTATGCTGCTGAATAATGAGCACATATGTGCTGTGATGTATATTTCATAATGACCTCTGTAACACAAATCATGTATCTGGAAGGGAAACAACTGAGATGAACCCGAAAACTGCTTTATTAGCCGAGAAAACACCCCCATCATTCTCACATCAGTGAACGGATGATCTCCTAAGACCTAGAAGGCCTTGCCAAGGAAAACTCTGCTTCACATGAGCAGCATGGACTTTCTGAGAATGTCCTTGCTAGCCTTGAGCGGAGATAACACAAACACACATATTTAGCCTTGTGAAATGTAGACGAGCCTCTCTCTCTCTCTCTCTCTCTCTCTCTCTCTCTCTCTGTCTTTCTATATGTCTTTCTTTCTTTTTCTTTCTACCTCTTGAGGAAACATGAGCAAATCTTGATCAATATTTGTGGGGGAAAATTCTGGAAATGATCCAAGACGTCGTGATGGGAAAAGGTGTCAGATACGAAACGTTAAACTGATAGACGTTAGTAGACATTTCATCATTTCTGGATGACTGGGGTATAGGAAATTGAGGAAATAAATCCACATTAAAAATTCATAGCTTCGGAAAACGCCGGACTATTTACGGTGGCCTAATTAGCAATATGCTAATGAAGCGCTAGTGTCAGTGTTATCCTTGACACCTGTGATTGAAGGCCAGTATGCTCCAACCCCAGAGGAGACAAAGACCTGCTTTCACCTTTTATCAGAGGAACCAGAGATCAATTTAGTTAATTGTCTAATATGTAAATGTTGCAGATTCACGCCGCAAACCTACGTGCCTGTGAGCGAACGTGATTTGCGTCTGCCTCTTCATTGATATGCAAGGCTTTCCTGTGTGTCCCAATTACAATACTCCTTAATTGGACAATGTGCTTCAAGCAAGTCATTAAAACATAACCTGAATGCTTGTGTGGGCTTTTGTGTAGATGCAGGAAGTCCTCAATCGTTCGCCATCAGCCGAGGTCTTGTTAGTTACTTCATGACTTGTGAATGTGTTGATTAACTCCATGAAGAATCATTAAATCTTTCTGACTTGAGACTTTTTGTTTATCTCAAGTAATCAAAGCTGGACAATAAACATTTTGCGATATATCATTCTACCCTTCATATATTAAATACCTCTATCACATCAGAGAACAAAACATCAATCAGTCGCTTTGTTTCCTCTTTTTTCTTTTCAATTCAACCGGGTTAATTGAATTTGTATGTAAATGAGAAGTGTACATATTTAACATGTTTCTTGCGTAACTTATTAACATACTGAGAGATTGGTAGGCTTCAGGCAACCATCAACTAAAACAGTACACCCAGGCAGACCCATTTGAATAAATGATTTCTTGAAAACATATCTAGTGGAATTAATGACAGATTCATATGTGGTTCATGTTTCATCCACAAATGTATACAAGAAATACAAATGTGTAGAATGTGACTGTATGCAGTCATATATGTTTCAGGATAGGTTTCAAGACCCTGTGCACAAAGGTAAGAGTGTGGTGTGTTATATATATAATTATTTTAGTAACAATGCAAAAAGTTTTCTTTAAAAACAACCCTAGTGAGCAAGCCTGGGGTAACTGTGGAAAGAAAATACTCCCTTAGTTGGTATAAGAAAGAAATCTTACAAAGAAAAGGGGAAACCATTCTCATACTGGTGACTCTTTATTGCAAAGTGTGTTTTTTAATCTAGTTTATTTCAAACACCAGGTAATGGGATTATGAGCATTGTCCCCACTACAGAAATATTCAATATAACTGTCGCTGTCAATCTCTGAATGCCTCCAGAGCCTCGCAGGGATGGTGTCTTCTCACTCAAGGTCTACTACTGTTGGAACCATCTTTGGATGCTTCAGGATGGTTATATAAAGGGAACCAGGTGTAGATAAATTAGCATAGATGCTCATAATATTAGCAGGCACCAGCTAATAATGATGATGCCAGAAACGTAATTTCAGAAATGCCAGAAATGTAATTAAGGGTAAAGACAAAAAACAATTCAGAACATGTAGTCAAATGTTTTTCTGCATGTTTATGCTTTTTTCACACTTTTCCTACTGTATATAATAAAAAATAAGATGGTTATAAATATAACAACATCGAAAGAGCGCAGCATCACGCTTCATGATTCAGTCTAGACAGCCAAGAAAAATGTCGTTTAGCTTTGAAATACTCATGGGATGGGCTAAATAACCAGACTTACCCTCCCATTTCCATAAAAGCCAGCGAAAAGAACCCCAGTCCCTACATAATTACAGCAATTACAAACCTCAAATTGCATAATGATCCATGCAGTAGGAAGGTTTCCAAATCACATATCAGCATGAATGTGGTTAGAAAAAGAAAGAAAGAGAAAGAGTAAGAAAGAGAGAGGCACCGAAACATGTGAGAACCGCCTCTATAACATTTAAGTGAAGTGTTGCGCTCTAATGAGAAGGCTTTGGCTGCCGAGTCGGTAAGCATAAACCGAACGATTTGCTGCCTCGACGCACTGGAGCAGTGCAGCAAGAGAAATAAACCAGAAAGCGCGTGAATTATGGACCCGAGGGAAACAACCATTAACATAGCGATTGGGAATGCAAGGGTGAGAGGAAGTCAACTGCGTTTAAATCCCGTAGCTTGTGTTTAATTATGGCATGTGTGAGTAAATATATCGCACGCTGGGGCTGTGAATGGTTTATTTGACAGGGAAAAGAAAAGATCGATCTGAGTTTCGAATACTATTCTATGGTGGGGTTTTTTCTTTCTTTTTTCTGATTGAAACTGTTGGATGTGAATAAATGCTCGAATTGTGAAAGAATCGCAAAAGATTATAAAGCAGAATTATTGTGTAACAGAGCAGAAAAGAAAAGAATAATACTATGAAATATGTAACTGGGGTGGCGCGGTGGCGTTAGCATGGTCGCTACACAACAAGAAAGTCATGGGTTCAATTCCTGGGCAAGTGCTCTTTCTGTACAACGTTTGTATGTTCTTCCTGTGCTTAGGTGGGTTTTCTCCAATACTGTAGTTCCCTCCAAAATCCAAAATATCATTTACATTAGCTTGATTGGTGATTCTGAATTGCCCATAGTGTGTGGGGTGCGTGTGTGTGTGTGTGTGTCTGTGTCTGTTGTTGTTTGTCTATGTGTGGCCCTCCAATGGACTGTCAACCTTTATCCCTCCCTACCTATCACCCTATGCTGGGATAGGCTCCAGCAGACCCGCATGAGCACGGTTTAAGGAATAAACAGATTAGAAGATGAATGAATATATGTGTAACTGTGTAAAAATATCCACCACACCCCAAACATTTATCCAAAAGTCTTTTACTCGCCTTATCATTAAATGGCTTGTTATGGTCCAAGGAAAGCTGATCTCATTTTTAATATGCATCCTTTCTGGAGTATTGCATACAGTAAAGAAAGATGTGGAGGAAAAGCGACAATATTCAGTAGAGCATGGCATGCACGCCTGGAGGGGTCACACCAGGGAAATTGTGCTGTGCGCTAGCTGCCATATACAGACGGAAGAATTGACTGTGTTAATAAAAACTTTACATCCTGTTATGAAGCAGTTGATAGCTTTTAAATGCATTATTCAAATTGTTTATGGTCAAAGATATATAAATAGTATAATAGTATTCCTTTTACATTTGGCAGACAAACAGAGTGATTTGGATTTACTGACCAATTGGGGGTTCTAGCAGTGCCAACTTGGCTTCCCAGGAAATGGACCATAATCTTTCAATCATTATTCTAACACCTGCACTACCACATCCCAAGGATCGATTAATAGACTCAGGAGATGTCAGGCATAACCATTGGTGTTTTAGTGTATTATTTGTTTGCTTCTTTGGTTTCTGAAAGTTAAGGTCAGAGTGCAGAGTCAGGTATGAAACAGATATGATAAACCTGTGGATCAGGAAAGGTCTTCTTCAGGGACACAACAGTGGCTGACTGGTAGTGGTGGGGCTTGAACCCTGATCCTTCTGATCTTCTAATTATCTACTCAACACCTTAACTAACAAATGTATGGTATCTCTCTCAAGCTGTTGGTGAACCGTTGTCTATAACATTTTTGTACACCCTGGACAGGTCAACCGGTCTATAACGGAAGCTTAGAGGCGGTCTCCCATCCAAATACTAATCAAGCTCTACCCTGCTTAGCTTCCTAGATCAGGTGTTTGCAGGATATTATGCTGTAAACACACAAATATATTGTCATTGCTAAATGGAAAAGTCTTTTGGAATGTGTTTGTAGTGGTTATTCTGGAATTACAATATTAATGTAAGGTTCGCAACCTTTTGTAACAACCTTAAACATTCAGTGATAAAAACATGAGAAGAAGGCCGATCTTTGTAGCATAGAGTAGCCGCCTGCTCAACAGGGAACAACAATAACTGATGACAATCCAACTGGAAGTACAACAACATCATCAGTTCCAAACATGCAGCATGTCCCTGACTGTTACTTCCTACATATATTGTAAACTGTAATTTAAACTATTTCCCAATGTAACACTCATCTTTGGCTCATCCTTACCTCAGTGTATGTAGCCACACAAAATGGTCTCAACAATGTACCATGTCATACAGCCAGACCTTGGGTTAACAAATGCAACGTCCTTACTCATCAAAGGATGTGACAATAAGTTACACAAAAGTGACCAGTATGGGAAGTAAACCAGAATACCGTATGTCTTCCTGCATATTGTATATACAACCAGCCGAGGCCAAGGTTCTTCCTTTGATGTCAACACTGAATAAATAGTCCGACACTACCAGTGCTTTTTTTAAGCTCTCCTGGTTCCCTGAGGTGGTATTGTGTCCCAAATCACACAGTGATCACACTGACACTGCAATCGGTCATGTCCAGTTCCCATGCGTGGAACACATTAGGAAGAAATACACAATAAAACAGTTCATTTTAAACACAGGAAATGTAAAGTTCTTCCTCATCCTATGCTGTATGAGTTTTCAGGATAGAATAAAAAATTTTTGTTAGGATTTCTCAGTTTCATTTCCAAATGAAAGAGTACTCGTGTTTCCTCCCATAGTACAAAAACATATACATTATGTTGATTGGTGATTCTAAAATTGCCCATAATAGAGAGTGTGAGCATTTGTAGTTGTTTGTCTGTATGGTCCTGTAATGGGCTGATGACCTGTACAGGGTGTACCCTTGCCTTTTGCTCTATGTACAGACCCCTATGACCCGAATTAGTGAATAGGCGGTTTAGATGTTGAATGAATAAATAAAAGGAAAGTGTTGGCGAAGTGGGGAAGGTTTTGATTCCCAGCACCACCATATTACCACCAAGTTATCACCCTGAACAAGGACCTTTACTCAGAATTGCCCAATTGTATAAAAAGATAAGGGGAGGGGGATAAATGTAAGTCTCTCTGGATACTGCCAAATACTGTAAATGCAATTGTAAAATAAAACAAAATCAGGGCAGCTGGAAACACTGTGGCGGTTTATGAAAAAAAAAAGACTGAGAAAGATTTATGAGAACAAATTAAACACCTAACAGCGCCCCTCTAAATGCTAGGGGATTTTTTTTTTAAGATTAGCAGGCCTGGCTAAACCACTTCAAACTGTGTTTATTCCTCTGTACAGTCTGCTTCCTCTCACAACTCTGCTTCTGATGAAGGAGCGACTTAAGCAAATCTACTGATCAAACCACTACCAGATTCCCACTCCATCACCCTCTCTTCTCCCATCCCCACATCCTCACCTCCTACAGCTTTTCAGAGGGGGTATGGCAGCTAAGTATAAAAAAGTGTAAAGGATACCGGCCTCCTTTCAAGACACCTTATCCTCTTGTTTATGTGATAGGACATGCTATACAGTCAAAAGTTTGTGGACACGTAATCATTACATTTATTTTTCTTACCCTCTTATTCTTTAACTCAAAGTCATAGGGATCTGCTAGAGCCTATTCCATTGCACATAGGGCAAAAGTCAGCAATAATTTCTGAACAGATCACCAGTCCATCACAGGGCCACACATACACACACACAAACATACATATACTCTATCACTAACATGGGCAATTCAAAATCACCAAAAACATGGGAACCAGAGAACAGAGAAAACCCACACAAGCACAGGGAGAAAATGCAATTGGAAAGGGCTCCACACAGAAAGACCCCTTGCCCAGGAATCAAACCTGGGACCTTTTTGCTGTGAGGTTAACGTGATAACCACTACGCTACCGTGCCGCCCTATTACATTCACATATCATTTTAAACATTTTATTCCATCTTTATTCCACATTTTATTCTAAGATTAAGCACTGCTTTTCTAGTAAGGAATACAATCTGGGGCTGAACAGGATCAGTGCGATCGGACTCTAACACCAGGTAAAAAGTTCCATGGTGGAGTCACTGTTCCATTTTTTTTTTACTCTAATCATAATCATCTATTCACGTGTTGTTCATTCTAAACATTGCTTATTCGACCTAGTCATCACATTGGTGCAATGACTTCGGATGTCACCCCATTACCACCAAATGTCTGGCTACAACTGTTCACAAAGTCACACACACTCAAAAAAGCGCTGTACAAATAAACTTGAATTGAACATATCGTGGTAATGCGCATGGTGTCATGGTAATGCGCACACACCACCCAATTCTTCAGCCGCTCAACCTACAAGACTCACCAGAATTTTAATTAGCCCCATCTTCTGCTCATCATGCAATCACTCACTTCCCTTTTGAAGAGCATTCTACCTTTACTCTATTTCCGGTCTTGGTTTTATTATACTGGACTCACTCTAAAAGCTTCCTAGCCATCTACCCTGCAAATTAGTGGATTCTTCCCACTCCAGGTTCCATTGCTCTGGGTTTGGTTTGGTATCTCAAAGCTCTGAGGTACTGATAGCAAAACATCTCCAAATTTCATTGATTGCTCTATTACAGCGTTGTAAATTAAGCTTGGCATTGCTTCTTACTTATTACTCTTCTAATAAGCAGAACATCTGTTGACCAAATAATATAATTAAAGATCCCCTAATCACCCCAACTTGCTACTGCTAATCCAGCCTAATGTGGAGGTCAAACTCAGATACGGTCTTGACCAGACTACACAAGCATCTAGAGCATGAGCTCACAGACGTCTGTGCATGTTGGTATAAGAGAGTGTTTACTTTTAAAGCACAAGGAACTGGGCTGGCTTTTAATCTTAAGGTCATGGGTTTAATCCCTACAGTGGAGTGTTTGTGGAAGTTAATTAGGCATGTGGTAGCTCAGGATAGGGGATTTTTATGTCAATGACTGGAAGGATGTGAACTCAAATAAGTGGAGAATAAAAGAAACCTTTGGTTTTTGTGAGGACAAAAATAAAATAATATTAAAGATCATTCAACCCCTTATAGGAGCAGCCGAAAAAAAGAGTATTTGACAGTTAAAGACTCATGACATCATTGACAGAACTTTCATAGTACAAAGACATAGCAGAAATAGAAAGTCAGCCGTGTGGAAATCTTTGATATATCAATATTGGCGAGTATCAGTGTACAGTCTTTGGAATGGTATCGGTATACCCCAAATGATAATATAAAAACATGCTTGAGTTGAGTTATATTTATAGTAATAACAGATCAGATCAGGGACTGGATAAAATTCGGTCTCATTTGTAAGTCACACAGGAAAAATGGTGTAACCAGAAAGACTGTGGATTGTTACTATACAATTAGAGCCGAATTTCTCTCAGAGGTGAAATACACATGAGTAATTCGTATAACTTGGATGGGAGTCCAAAAAAAATCAACCCTGAGTAAATATTGATCTAATGTCTGGACTTAAATGCATAACTTATTTCTACAAGTTTAAATATATCTATAATAATAAGCTCACATTGAAGAGTATCAAACTTAAAGTACTTTTAATTTCTTGGTTTTATTTTTATGACTTCAAATGTAACAATGTAAATGAAAAGTGTTGGATGTAAGAGAAAGACTTTTATTTTAAACTTTATGATAGGCAAACGTGTGACAATTACAAAGGAAGGAGCAGGCAGAAGTATTTGGACAGGAAAAATAAATCCAGTTGATAATTAAAGTAACTGTAAATATGAGATTAAAAGGTCAACAGAAAGACCTTTCATTCAATAAACAAGAGATAGATAGATAGATAGATAGATAGATAGATAGATAGATAGATAGATAGATAGATAGATAGATAGATAG
>JAOTRA010000009.1:7810303-7825308 GCA_026260255.1 Pseudolaguvia tuberculata | reverse complement strand
TGTGTGTGTGTGTGTGTGTGTGTGTGTGTGTGTGTGTGTGTGTGTGTGTGTGTGTGTGTGTGTGTGTATTTGTCTATATGTGACTATGTGATAGACTGGCAATCTGTCCAGGGTGCATCCCTGCCTCTTGCCCTATTTGTCCCCTAGAGCCCGGGGACCCCGAATAAAGGAATAAGCGGGTAAGAAGATGAACGAATGAATGAATGAATGAATGAATGAATGAATATAACACTAACAATGAAATAATTGAAAATAGAGATGAATTTAAATAGGGGTGAGTTTAATTATATAAGTTTTATATCAATGATGTGTTAAGTTATTACAGTAGCAGCATTTTATTTCCTTATAAACGAACTCTACATTCTGAATGATAAGTTGATAAATTATCTGAAAAGCTTTTATAGTACCTTGTGTGACTGATTTGTGATGGAAAAGTAGCACGGTCTACATCTGTGGTTTGCAGTTTTAACGGCACTACTGAAAGCAATTAGTCGACTTTATGTGGAAAAAAATACGTATACTCATTGCTGTCGAAGTCTACAGTGTTCAGATCATTTCTAATATACTGGTACTTAAGACTTTTGTAACTAATACATACTGTAAACAGTATTTAAAAAATAAATAAGACAATAATGATAGATCTTAATTATTATGTATTCACATTTATAATATATGTATAAAGCGATACAAAGTATTACAATGATAATTATTACTATCTTAGTCTTATCTTAGTTATATTAGTATTATAAATATTATTAGTATTAATCATTTTATATTGCTATAAGGACTGTACATGTATTTATAAGACATTTCTTTATTTATTAAATGTTCTGAATAAATAACTAATATCTAATAAATAAAACATCCATCAACCTTGCAGTAAAAATGAAATGAAAGTATTCAAGTATTTAATGGAAGTTTATAATTACAGGCTTTTACCATGCAGAAAGGAATTTTTAAGACATAAAGGTCACAAGCATGCACACGATGGCAAGTACTGTACATGATTACATGTTTTAATGCTGCTCTTGTGCTGCTGAATTCCTGATTCTGATTGGGTAGATTGATGATCTATAACAGCTTTATACACTTATTGTGGTGTGAATATATTATCTGTACTATATGTACGATAAGATAAGAAAAGAAAGGAAAGGAAAGTGAACTAAAGGGAAGGGAATGGAAAAAGAAGCAAAATGCATGGAAAGGAAAGAAAAGGAAAGGAAAGAAAAGGAAAGGAAAGAAAAGGAAGGGAGATAAATTGAAAGGAAGGGGAAATGAAAGGAAAGGAATTTAAAGGAATTGAAAAGAAAGGAATTGAAAAGAAAGGAAAGGAAATTAAATTAAAGAAACGGAAAGGAAAGGAAAGGAAAGGAAAAGAAAGGAATTGAAAGGAAAGGATGGAAAGGAAAGGAAAGGAAAGGAATTGAAAGGAAAGGAATTGAATGGAAGGGAATTGAAGGGAAAGAAAAAGGAATGAAAGGAAAGGAAATGAGTTGAAAGGAAAGGAAATTAAATTAAAGAAACGGAAAGAAATTAAAAGGAAAGGAAAAGAAAGGAATTGAAAGGAATGGATGGAAAGGAAAGGAATTGAAAGGAAAGGAATTGAATGGAAGGGAATTGAAGGGAAAGAAAAAGGAATGAAAGGAAAGGAATTGAGAGGAAAGGAAATGAGTTGAAAGGAAAGGAAAGGGAATGAAAGGAAAGGAATTGAAAGGAAAGAAAAGGTAATGAATTGAAAGGAAAGGAAAGAAAGGAAATGAAATGAATTGAAAGAAAAGGAAAGGAATTGAAGGGAAAGACATTGAAAGGAAATAAAATGAAAGTGAAGGAAAGGAAAGGAAAGGAAAGGAAAGGAATTGAATTGAATTAATTTGAAAAGAAAGTAAATGAAAAGAAAGTAAAGGAATTGAAAGAATTTGAAAAGAAAGGAATTGAAAGGAAATGAAAGGAAATGAATTGAAAGTAAAGGGAATGAAAGGAAAGGAATTGAAAGGAAAGGGAATGAAAGGAAATGAATTGAAAGGAAAGAAAGGGAATTGAAAGGAAAGGGAAGTAAATGAATTGAAAGGAAAGGAAAGGAAAGGAAAGGGAATGAAAGGAAGGGAATTGAATGGGAGGGAATTAAAGGGAAGAAAAGGTAAAGAAAGGAAAGGAATTGAAAGGAAATGAAATTAATTGAAAGAAAAGGAAATGCAATTAATTGAAAGAAAAGTAAAGCAATTGAAAGGAATGAAATTGAAATGAAATGAAATGAAATGAAATCAAAGGAAAGGAAAGGAAAGGAAAGGAAAGGAAAGGAAAGGAAATGAAAGGAAATTAACGGAAAGAATAGGAAAAGAAAGGAAATGAAAGGAATCGGAAGTAAATGAATTGAAATGAAAGGAAAGGAAGGGAAAGGAATTGAAAGGAAAGGAAAGGTAAAGGAAAGGAAATTAAAGAAATTGAAAGGAAATGAAAGGAAAGGAAAGAAAATGAACAGAAAAGAAAGGCTAGGAAAGGAAAGGCAAGGATTGGAAAGGAATTAAAAGGAAAGGAATTGAAAGGAAAGGAAAAGAAAGGAAAGGAAAGAAAGGAATGGACTTGAAAGGAAAGGAAAGGAATTGAAAGGAAAGGAATTGAAAGGAAAGGAAAGGAAAGGAAATGAAAGGAAAGGCAAAGATTGGAAAGAAATTAAAAGGAAAGGAATTGAAAGAATAGGAAAGGAAAGGAAAGCAAGGGTAAGGAAAGGAAAGGAAAGGAAAGGACTTGAAAGGAATGGAATTGAAAGGAAATTAATTGAAAGGAAAGGAAAGGAAAGGAAAGGAAAGGAAAGGAAAGGAAAGGAATTGAAAGTAAAGGAATTGAAAGTAAATGAATTGAAAGGAAAGGAAAGGAAAGGACTTGAAAGGAATGGAAAGGAATTGAAAGAAAAGGAAAAGAAAGGAAAGGAAAGAAATTGAATTGATAGGAAAGGAAAGGAAAGGAAAGGAAAAGAACTGAAAGAAAAGAAAAGAAAAGAAAAGAATGGGAAAGGGAAAGGATATGTCAACTAAAAAAAGGGATAGTAACCGAAGGAAAAAAGAAAATGGAGAAGAAGTGGAAAGAAAGGGCATACAGGGAAGTGAAATGAAAAGGAAGGGGTAGGAAGAGGAACTGGAAATGGAAGGAAAAGAAATAAGAACAGAAGGGGAATGAAAGGGGAATAAAGGAAGGGAAGGGGAAGGATTGGTGAGGAGAAGTGGAAATGAAGGATAAAGGAACCGTTAGGAAAATGAATGGAAAAGGAACGGGAATGAGAATGGGTAGGGGTAAAAAAGGGAAGGAAAGGAGAAGGAAAGAAAGAGATTTAGGGAGAAAAATGGGAAGGAAAATAAAATAAATTATCTGCAGCAGAACACAGCCTTTCTCCATGGAGCTCAGGGGTTTTGTGCACAGGGGCTTTGTCATGATAGCATATTTAATCTCTTAATCTAAACCTATCCCAGGTTTCAATATATCCTAGACAAAATTAATTATGATGGTGTCCACAAGTTTTGACCATATACCATTCTTATTTAAAGCAAAGTTTTGGACCCTTTTTTTCCTTCACCATTTTTAGTCTGTAATGTTTTACAGAATTATTCATGAATGTACAATTGACTTCTAACATAATGACTTTTTGATGAACGGGTTACTTTTGATACCGAATTAAATATTAAACGGATTTAATCTTTCCTTCAAAATATTGGTAGGTCCATTTCCTTATTATTTCTTCATTTCATTTTATTCTTATAAGCATGAGCCTCAATATTTTTTACCACTGGTGCTTTAATTACATCCTCTGCTCATATTTAATCAATCAGCTCTGTGGTTCAATCAGCTCTGTGGTTACAGCTCCCCCAATGTAAGTTAATGAGATCACTTCCTGGAAAACCATAATCTGGAAACCATTGAGAGGAAAGTAACATCCGGTTGGTTATCTTCCAGCAACACTTCCTGGAGATCAGTCTATTTTTCCAAAAGTTGCGGGCTTTGATAATGCAGGTAAAATGTCATCAGTCCAAAACCTCGTCTATATGTTCAAGTGGGTTGAGTTTGCTGTGATTGACGTCACTACCACTCGAATTACATCTTTAGCTGGGCGGAGTCATCCTAAAAGAAAACACACCCACCTGGAGAGAACTTCTCTTTCTTTTTGTTCCTCTCTTTGCTTGTTCTTCTCTTCTCTTCTCTTCTCTTCTCTTCTCTTCTCTTCTCTTCTCTTCTCTTCTCTTCTCTTCTCTTCTCTTCTCTTTGCTTGTTCTCTTCACTTCTTTTCCCTTCTCTCTTCTTGTTCTTCTCTTCTGTTAACACCGTTTTACCTTTACATCTCCTTATTTTCTTCCTCTTTCTGCTCAGTTCAACTTGTCACATAATATCCTGGTTCTTACTTGAACAAAACCTACAGTTCACCTGTTTCCAAAACCCCCCACCATAAAGGATCAATTTACTGGACATCACGTTAGTTTGACATGGATAGTTATTTCGATTCTGTCTGCTACACCGCTCCCTTTTCATTCTGGAGTTAACCGCTTTATATTGGCTTCAACCTCTTGTGCATGCCCTATGCATATTCTAGTGTATTAATTTTTCCCACAAGTGCAGCATACTGAGATAGAGGGAAACGAGTCAAAGAGTAAAAGGAGAGTTGCTGAAAACGGCTGTATGTTTTGTTAGTATAGACCACATCTGTGAAAGGAATCACTGTATATTGCTCTGGGGATGAGGGGGGGGGGGGATGAAGATAAATGTCCTGTGACAGTTGGAGATTGGCCGCACTCTTTGCGCTCACGGATGTGTGTGTGTGTGTGTGTGTGTGTGTGTGTGTGTGTGTGTGTGTGTGTGTGTGTGTGTTTAAGCGGTTCCACATGGTTCAGAGTGGTTGGAAATAAAGCCTGTGGGACCTCGGAAAACCCATATCATATATATAAGTATGCACATGCCGAGAACAAAAAAGAGCTGAAAAATCCAACACAATCAGAAAATAGCGCATGCAAGACTATTTTAGTAAAGATCTATTTCCTGACTTTTATCTGTAGAAAGTGTTCCTGTGAGAAAACACGAGTAGAAATCCTCTATAGTTAATCTACCAGCCGTCAATCGAGATGTATACCACAGTGACGTCCGTACATCTGGTTTGTTTCTGTAGCACTGGGCATCAAACTTTTATAGAACATCATAGTGGAACTGGTTTTCCATTTTCTTTCCTCTTATGTATATCATTCAGCGCTCTTGGCAGATGAAACTCGTTCAGAACATTAGAATGAGTTACGAGAATAGTGTCCAGGTTTTTTTGTTTTGGAAGACATGTTAAAGCATTGGAATTGGACTACAGGGACTCTGATTCTTCTCATCCAGGAACAATAACTCCCACCTGAAAATGAACAGCAAGTCAGGAGACCTCAGCGTAGCAGTTCACATGGTTCCTTAGGAAATGACTCAAGGGGTTTTATAAAATCACTCACTTGTTAGTTCATGCATTCTAAAAGTAAAAAAATGGTATCAATGTATGCCTTTCGTTAATGTAGCTGCTGCTCAATGTCTTCTGACTTATTTCTCAGCAAAGAGAAATGTTTACAAAAAGTTGTCAGGTGTCAGTGTGTCCTGGAGGTTGTATTACAGGAGAGTTGGGGGTAACCGTCTAAATGTAACCCCTTCCTCACACAGCTAAAATATTTTTGTGATTGTTCTCCCTGTATTTTTTTTCTTCATTGTCTGTTGTTTGTCAAAACTGCTTCACTTTTAACAGCGTTGTATGGAACATGTCCTTGGAACTTTATTTTGAAACATATTGGCCAGCATTGTGTTGTACTAGGTTATAGTGCCAGCATTCACATTTGTTGCTGGGCTCCGGTGAGCCGCATTTGATTTGGGGTCAGGTATAGTTTTCACATTCAGCCATTGATGCCTTCATCTTGGTACTTGCTTATTCCCTAATTTGGGGTCACAGGAATGTGCTGGAGACTAGCCCAGCACACATAGGGTGAAAGACAGATACCCTGGACAGGTCACCAGTCCAACAACACACACACACACACACACACACATTCCTATGGGCAATTTAGAATCACCAATCAACCTAATGTACATTTTTTGGACTTTGGGTGGAAACAGAAGTACTTACAGAAAACACACGTAAGTGCTGGGAGAACAACTCAGCACAGAAAGACCTCTTGTCTGGAAATCGAACCTGGGACCTTCTTGATTTGAGGCAATCGTGCTAAACACTGTGCCATCCCATAGTTTATAAAGTTTAGTTAAAATCTCTTAAGGTGAAAGGCAAAGGGGATTCAATTTTTGTCACATAAATGATTATAGAGTACAACCTATAGTGAAATTTTTTTCTTCACCTATCCCATCTTTGTAAGTTGGGGGTCAGAGCGCAGGGTCAGCTATGGAGCAGGGTTAAGGGTTAAGGGTCATGCTCAAGGACCCAACAATGACGGACTTGAGCCCAAGTCTTCCTTGGTATGGTGAGGCTTGAACCCAGGTCTTTCTGGTTTACAGATCAATAACTCGGCACCTTAATTGCCTTAAGACCTAAATGGATTAGTCTGTTAAAACAATCTTTTTTATTTTATGTTTTAAAATAATTTATTTACCTTTGTTTCCTCATCAGGACATCAGGATCTCCAGTCATTTTTGAATGTTACTTTATTACATTCACTAAGCTTCTCTGTGCCTACAGTGACTATCAAAAATCATTTGAATGTCTGAGTACTCAAGGGGAATTTCCTTCCTAATATTAAGTTTTTAAAGTAAACAAAAGATCATTGATATTAGCCAAGTAAAATGTCAAATTTGTTGTTTTTTTCATTACAGTCAATATTCAGTTCACTACAAAGGCTATATATCGGTAAGTAGCTAATAAAGAAAATAGCTTTTCTTACAGCTTCATGCAGTAGAAAATACAATCAAGTAGGAAAAAAACTTTGTTCAGAGTTCAGTTGTTTGGATCCCAAGAGATGTCATTCATACTCCATGTGAGCTTGAGTAATTCTTTTTCTTTGTTACATTCAATATATAATGTATAAAATGAGAAAATGGGTGGTGTAGTGGATAGCACGGTTGCCTCACAACAAGAGGATCCCGGGTTCAATTCCGGAGTTTGCATGTTCTCCCTCTCCTCCGAGTGAGCAGACCCCCAGGATTTAGGGAATAAGCGAGTAAGAGGATGAATGAATGAATGAATGAATGAATGAATGAATAAAATTAGAATATGTGTGTATGACAAGGTAGACTTGTGCTTCTCCCTGCTTATATAAAGATGAGTGTAAAATCTGTGTATTTCTGTGTTTGACAGCATTCACCAAGAAAAACATTTACTATATTATAGTTCTGCAGACCCTTTGGAAAGGATGAGCAGGAAGGGGGGGTAAAATCAGTAAAATCAATAATCATGTATGATAACAGTGGCTAAATCTGTAATCATGTATGACAGTGGCTAAATGTATACTAAATAATTTAAGGAAGAATGTAAGGTATAGGAGAGGGCAGCCGTTCACGCTGTACGTTTTTCTGAAAGGCCGCCACTGTTAATCCTGCCAAGAACCACATTCCACGTCAGGCTGGGACGCGTTAGTGCACTACGGAGCCATGCACTATGACCAGTTTCATCATACATCATAAACGTCCTGCTCTTAATGCTGTAAAAGAACATAGGCCATACATCAAGCCGATGGCTGCCAAAGAAAACCTAAGCAGTGCCACAAAAAGGTCTGGGATCTGTTTGATCACTTTATGGAAATACATAATACTTTTCTTCTCCATCACCGTGTGCATGTCATTATATGGAAAGGAGGAGTATTGAAGAAGTAGTTTGGGTTTAAGTAAGGTAATTAAGCATTACGCCAGAACGACAAGCTGTAAAATTATTACTGCTATTCAACATAATTCTATTTAAGCAGTTTAAACTACAAAAGTAACATGATTTATACTTTGCTCCTGTAAAAAATGATGTCCTTTAAGCAGATTTTAACCAGAGCTGGACGATATATTGTTTCAGCATTGAATTTACAGTGTGTTCATCTAAAATAGTTCCATCGCTGAATATGCAATGCCCTTGTGTATATGATTGCATAGTTAAATTATGATATTTAATTAGAAAGTGAAAGTTTAGCATTTGTATACTCTTGTAAGGTCTATTACCATGGACACATTAAAACATCCATAAACAAGGACCTTTGTAGCTTTAAGAAATATTATTCATTCATTCATCTTCTAACACCTCTTCCTAAATTTGTGATCACTGGCGTGTGCTGAAGATGATCCCAGCGCACATGGGTGAAGAACAGGGCAATGGTCACCAGTCCATTGCAGGGTCACACTCCCCCACGCACACAACGTTACATTTACATTTTACAGCATTTGGCAGACGCTCTTATCCAGAGTGACAAACATTTGATCTCTTTTGCGTATCTGAACAATTGTGGGTTAGGGGCCTTGCTCAGGGACCCAAAGTGGTTGCATGGTGAGAATCAAACCCTGGTCTTTCTGGTATCAGTCCTACACCTTATACACTAAGCCAACACTTCCCAACATTCATTCCCATGGGCAATTTACAATTGCTAATCAACCTAATGTACATGTTTTTGGACCATGAGAGGAAACCGGAGTACCTGGAGAAAACCCAACGACATTGCAGGGAGATCATGCAAAAAAGACACAAAAAGACACCTTGTCCAGGAATTGAACTTTCTTGCTATAAGGCCACCCTGCCGACCAAACACATATTAACTTAATTTAACTATACAGTGTCTGTTTACATTTATGTTACCTTGCATTTTGCAGATGCTCTTCACTTCACAGCATCACTTATAGTTATCTACTTTCATACAATTAACAATAAAGGGCAGCTTTTCTAGTCCAAGTGCACTAACACTTTCCAACATTTATTTTTTATGAACAAAAGCATAAAGCAAATAAAAGTGTGTTCTCTTACATTTGTTTATGCTTATCCTTGGCAAATTATATTTTCAGCAGCAATGCCTTACAATAATAAATTATTTTCCAACAGAACTATTTAAGTCTTCTGTTGGAACTTTATTCTATCACAATATATATACTGTGGGAAGTGGTAGCCTAGTGATTAAGGTAATGGACTAGTACCAGGAAGACTTCGATTCCCACCTCTACCAAGTAACCACAATTGAAAAAAAAAAAAAAGAGACCAAATGTAAGTCACTTTGGATAAGAGCGTCTGCCAAATGCCTGTAACTGTAAATATTGCAGAGAAACAAAATATCACAGAACTCTTTCTGTGCTGAGTTTGCATGTTCTCCCCACGCTTGCATGGGTTTCCTCCGGGTGCTCCAGTTTCCTCCCACAGTCTAAAAACTTGCAGATTAGGTGGATTGGTGATTGTAAATTGTCCATAGGAGTGAGTGTGTGTGAATAGTCGTTGGCAGCAGCTCCCTGTGACCCCGAATTAGGGGATAAGCAGGTAAGAAGATGAATGAATGAACAAAATATTGCAATGTCCTCTTTTCCCCCAATATCGTGCAGCCCAAGGTTAAACTTTCCCATATGTACATTTGATCTTTATTTTTTATACATTGAGCGGCACGTGGTGTAGTGGTTAGCACGATTGTCTCAAAACATGTCTTTGTATGCGGAGTTTGCATGTTCTCCACGCACTTGTGTGGGTTTCCTCTGGGTACTCCGGTTTCCTCCCACAGTCCAAAAACATGCAGATTAGTTTAATTATTGATTGTATATTGTCCATAGGAGTGAATGTGTGTGTGAATGGTTGTTTGTTTATGTGTTGCCCTGCGATGGACTGGCGACCCATCCAGTGTGCACTCCTACTTATCGCCCTATGGGAGCTGGGATAGGCACCAGCAGACTCCTGTGACCTTGAATTAGGGAATAAGCGGGTAGGAAAATGAATGAATGAATGAATGAATGAATGAATGTATATACATTGATGTATTGCATGACATTGATCATTTTTAGGAAACTTTTTCCTCGTGAGATTTAGTCACAATTGCATCTGATTATAACATAATATCCAAATCATCTCTAATCTCTGTGTTTTCATGTTATCCACCTTGACCGCAAATGTACGTTGCTCTGGATACAGGCATCGACTTCAAATGTGAACATTTTTGAACATTATACTGCAAGATGAAAGATATTACGATGTCATTTTTTTCCCTAGTTTTTTAACCATCCTTTTTTAAAAGGCACATCCTAGACAAGTTTTTAAAAGTTTTTATATTATAATTATGTTTTTGCTTTTATGTGATTACCAAAATTAACATGTTGGAACTGGTAATTGTCCATTTCAGGTTTTATATACTGTTCAATCAGGAGGAGAAATTTGCATGGTTGATAGGAAGCCAATACGACATTACTAATTTCCCCGGAACTCTTCCCTCATAAGACTTATCTACATTTGCATCTGATTATAACATAATATCCGAATAGTTAATCTGTGTGCTTTTTTTTTTTAAAACTCTCTTGTCTATATCCTGTAAAACCGAACCAGATGCTGTCACTGGCTTTCTGCCTAATGAGATAGGAAAAGACACACAATTCTGCTATCAGTGAAACAGATTAGACCATATTTTTTTCCCTACGCATGCTGCTCCTGTCTTTGGAAAGCATGATTTAATACAACACACAGCGCCACAACCTCATCGCAATCATCAGCACCACAAGAAAATAGAGGGAGACAATGAAAGTGTGTGAGAGTGGTTAAGGTCCATTAACCTTAGCCCAATTAGGGAAAGAGCTGAGTACAGTACCATAATGCCATGCATCAGCTACTATCGATATTAAAGGATCCAAAGAGACAATTAAAAGCCCTTACCAAGCTTCTGTTATTGATCTCAGGGGTGTTGGGAAATACATACAAACACAAACTTCCACCATTACAGTGATTAACAGCAGTGTATACTGAAGGTGCAGCTCATTATATTCTATGGATCGAGGCTTGTGTACTCAGCCAGGTGGAAGAGAAGTGTGTAATGAAATTTTACAACAGGAGCCAACGTTAGATCTGCTTAAAAGTCTGACCTGACTGCCGAACCGCTAGTTAGCTGGGAAAATTTATTTACATCCAGATCTGGCCGAACACTCTATCAAGTGCCAAGTCAACTCTCAGCAATGGTGGAGTTTGCATTGAAAACAATAAATGTGGATGAAATTTCCCGTAATATAATCTTGGTCTCAGTCTTGTTCAAGGTTATTGCATTTGCATCATTAAGTACATGATAATTACTCAGCTCTATTGGAGAACGCCTCATCCAATAGTGCAGGGTAAGGCTCAATTAGGACCTAAAACCAATTAGCAACCATCAATAAAGCACTCATAAGATTTACACCTAAAACCAGATGAGCATTTTTTACAGCATTGCCACACAATTTATTTTTCTTCTAATTAAAATGATCCAAAAAATCCAAGTGAAAATCCAAAACAATCAGCTGTTCTTTGCATATGTAGCGAGAGATGGGCGATGTGGGTAATTACATTGTTATATTGCAGTCACTTTTAGCCAAAAAAAATAAAAAAATCTCTTCTGCTGCGTTCACACTGCGAGATTTACTGCAAATTACAATATTTTCTCAGATTTGATTGTTTTGTATAGTTGTTCACATTGTTTTAGTTACATGCTAAATAACAAAAACGCCGCATCTGGGTAAAAATTGGATTCTCCAGTAGTATGCACATCAACCTATAAGTTGACTTTGAACCCTTACTATCTTTCCTAATTTCTCCTGTGTAAACACGCTGCACTTGCATCCTGCCTTAATTCCTCCTCACCAGCCCAAACCCCCCCCCAATACACCCTACTCCTACCGTTCAACATTTAAAAAAATGAATTTTTTTTAAATTTGTGAAAATCCGTTTCATATAAACATGTAACTCAAAATTAAAGTGAAGCAGAAAGGACTTGGGAGGTATTTTAAAACACCCAGTAAATCTCCATTCAAATAAAGTCATTCATTAACATTATTCCTTCAAATCAGATAAAAGCAAAATAATTTAATTACGGTAAATATAAATCTGACACAGGGGGAAAAAAACTGAAATAAAATTGTTCATTACCTTTGCAATTTTAGCACACAAACAGAACTGCCAAAATTTCCTAATGTGACATTAAATAAATCCCTAACTCAAATTTTATTTGTACAGATTTCAGTGCAAGGGGACTTTCTGTGCAGAGTTTGCTTGTTCTCCCTGTGCTTCTGTGGGTTTTCTCAGGGTTTCCTCCCACAATCCAGAAACATGTACAATTATTGATGATTCTAAATCCAAACATAGATAAACAACCACACACATACACACAAGCCTATGAGCCATATAGAATAGTTAATGAACATAAGGGGCGTTGCGGTGGCATAGTCGCCTCACAACAATGTCCCTTGTTTGTTTCTCGGGTCAAAAAATTTATGTGCGGAGTTTGCATGTTCTCCCCACTCTTGCGTGGGTTTCCTCTGGGTACTCTGTTTTCCTCCCACAGTCCAAAAACCTGCAGATTAGGTGATCTTTGTAAGGAAGCCGACAAGGCCACTTACCCTCCCATAGCATCGGAAACCATTTGGTTTCCAGGACGATGAGGATTTAGATTAGACGACGTGCCGATATGCGCGTCGTGAGTCATTGTGTTGTGTGATCGGACTGATGCCCCGACGCCGCTCAGTTAAGTTTGTAGTTCCCGCCGAGGACCTTTTGTGTATGTCTGATGGCGATCGGGCAAACCTCCATATTTATTTGTTTTGAGTGTTCCTCCGTTTATGTTTCCTGTGTTTCCTTTCACTTTGTTTTTCATAAATAATCTATACCTGCACTATGGATCCGATCTTTATCTGTCTGTCACAGAATGACTCACCAAATAAGGATCCTGTGGTGCACGTGCACTGTGCCCTGTTTAGCCCCGCCTTCGCCGGCTGAACCTCCTGAGAAATTTAATGGTGATCCCGTTACCAGTGCGGTCCCTCCAGAGTTCCCCATTGAGACCCCTCCGGCCTCTTTCGAGTTCCCTATTGAGGCCCCTCCGGTCCCTTTTGAGTTCCCCATTGAGGCCCCTCCAGTCCCTTTTGAGTTCCCCATTAAGGCCCCTCTGGTCCCTTTTGAGTTCCCCATTGAGGTCCATTCGGTCCCTTTTGAGTCGCCCTCGCACCCTTTTGTGTCCCCTTCCGTGTCCCCTGTGGCACCCGCCGAGATTCCCGCGGTCGAGACTGGGGAACCATGTTGCATTCTTGTAGAGGCCTGGAAGCCTCGCCCTGACCATACCCCACTCAGTTTGTGGAGTATTCAGGGTCCTGGACCCCCGCTATCTCTGTGCACTGTGAGCTGACTACGTGGTGTTTTTGTAGAGTATTGGTTATTGGTTATTGGTTTTGTTTTGAACGTCAGCTCGGGGAGTGTTCATGTTTTGGGTTTTATTTTGATGTTCCGGCCTACCGCCCATGTTGTTTCATGTTTTACTTTGGGAATTTTGTTTTGTGTGTCGGGAGGGGTAGAGTGTTGTTCCTTTTGTTTATTTATTTATGCTGGTGGACGCCAGGAGGCGTCCTTTAAGGGGGCGGGGTGATGTAAGGAAACCGACTAGGCCATGAACCCTCCCATAGCGTCGTCATCCTGGAACCATTTGGTTGACGCATTATATAAGGCGACACGCCGATATGTACGTCATGAGTCATTGTGATCGGACTGATGCCCCGATGAGTTTTGCACAGGAGGAAGTTACTCATGGACATTGCAACGCCGCTCAGTTAAGTTTGTGGTTCCCGCTGAGGACCTTTTGTGTATGTCTGACGGCGATCTGGCTAACCTCCGTATTTTTTAGTTATAAGTGTTCCTTCGTTTATGTTTCTCGAGTTTCCTTTTACTTTGTGTTTCATAAATAAACTGTACCTGCACTATGGATCCGATCTTTATTTGTCTGTCACAATCCTAACTTTTCCATAGGAGTGAATTTTTGTGTGAATGGTTGTTTGTCTTTGTGTTGCCCTGAGACAGGCTGGCGACCCGTCCAGTTTGAAGCCCGCCTCTCGCCCTATGTGAGCTGAGATAGGTGCCAGCAGACCCCTGTGACCCCGAATTAGTGAACAAGCGGGTAAGAAGATGAATGAATAATGCACATAATGTACATGTTTTTGGACTGTGGAGGAAACCAGATTACCTAAGAAAGCTATGGGAGAACTTGCTAATTCCACACAGAAAGACCCCTTGCTCGGAAATTGAACATGGGACTCTCTTCTTATATGACCAAGAACCACTAAGTCTCCACCACGCCACCGTCCAATGTTTTCCACTCTAATCATAACATCTCTTACTTCAGTGATTTCATAGAATAGTGCAGAGTTCTAATAAGGGGATTAAATAAAGTAAAATATTACAAGAGAATAACAGGCTAAAATATGAGCCGAAAATATCCACTATGCCACGCTGCACCACGCGGCAGTGTTCAGAGAGTAAGTTTTGATCTCCATTGGTTTGTTAACACTGGGTGACCTTCCCATGAATATTCTGCTTCATGAATGTGTGTTCTGTTGATTTGCTTATACGCATACAAACACTTTACTAAAGGACTGCTAACATTTATCAACAAAGCAAGGTCTGCTTAAATAATATTGAGACTAGAAAGTTCTAGAACACTTGTTCGCCACGACTGGGAAATATAGTTAAACATCCAATTTTGCTACTTGAAGAGATGCTCTTGCCCAACACTAACTATTAAATAAAAGATCTAGGACTATTAAATAAAATATCTCTAGTGGCAGAAAAGTATTTTATCTGTTAGTTAATCCATTTTCACCATGGCGAGGTTCATTTTAATTGAAAAGACCTTGAAGTAACAGTGTGATGTAGAGCAGTCTATTTTAGTCAGGTTTGAACAGACAGCTCAATAGTGCCCCTGTAATTCATAAGCTTCCACACTGTTCACAAGGCATGACTTAACCCACCCTTTCCGTCTGAAAGATGAAAGAGTGTGTGTGTGTGTGTGTGTGTGTGTGTGTGTGTGTGTGTGTGTGTGTGTGTGTGTGTGTGTGTGTGT
>JAOTRA010000009.1:7781869-7798459 GCA_026260255.1 Pseudolaguvia tuberculata | reverse complement strand
CTCTCTCTCTCTCTCTCTCTCTCTCTCTCTCTCTCTCTCTCTCTCTCTCTCTCTCTCTCTCTCTCAATCTCACTCTCTCTCTTTTTTTTTTTTTAGAATTGAATTCTTGTAGCTCTACAGGCTGCATAATGACATCACCTCTTTTCCGTCTGGCAGCCTCATTTTACATAATATAGAAAATGCGTTACATACAATGTCTAACAATGGCGGTGGCTAAAAATTTGTCATTGGTCCTAATAACAGAAGGATTTGCCAGCTCAAACTAAATATTGTTGTCATGTTTGCCAGTTCTGTGATAGTCATTTTAAAAATATTTTATACCATATTACACATACACTTAATATAAAATAGGCTAAGTGCAAATAATCAGGGTTGAAAGAAAAAAAAATTCAAAACCCACTGTGCTCTATTGTTCATTTCATTCATTCATTCATTCATTCATCCATTCATTCATCCATTCATTCATTCACCTTCTAACCCATGTATTCTCTAATTCAGCGTCACATGGGTTTTTTTTACATTGAAATATATCCACTTTTATGCATTTATGATAAATAATTCACTTTATCATAACCACAAGGTGACCACAAACTTTTGGTAATCTAGTGTATAAAGGCAGCATGCCATTAAATCCACTGCACTATCTGTCTATCTGTTCTTCCAAATGTGTAGTCTTTTACCTTTCATCTCTTCTTATGGACTATTAGTATTATTAGTAATTATTAAGTATATAGTAAGTATTAGGCAGTTCCATTTGCTCATTTACATTTAGTGCTAGTATATAATATAGTATATATAGTTAAAGAGAGGTCATGATTTTTATTAATCAAATCCAGAATTAACTTCCTTTGTTGATCCTAAACCAACCTCAAACTATTTCTTCATTCATTCATCTTCTTACATGCTTATTCGGGGTCCATTGCAGGGCAACAAACAACCCTTCACACATACATTTACTCCTATGGACAATATAGAATCACTAATCAACCTAATCTGCATGTTTTTGGACTGTGGGAGGAAACCGGAGTAACCGGAGGAAACCCGAGACCTTCTTGTTGTGAGGTGATTGTGCTACCCAATACACCACTGCGCTGCCCTCAAACTATTTCAAATCTTTCCATATTTTGTTTTAAAAACATTTAAAAATTCATTTAAGTTCATTCAATTCAGTTTATTGACAATGACTATTCCTTTATTGTCAATGAATATTCCTGGAGTGGTGTAAATTTGATCACAAGAGGATATTAGACAAACTGTATTAAAATAATTTATAATTGTTCAGGAGCAACATTAATACATTTTGCATTCATTTGATTGATTCTAATGATCCAAAATAAACAATAATGAAATCAGACAGAGAAATAAACATAAACTATTACTAATGAACAATCAAATATTCTATATTTACAACTTATAATAACTTAACAATCCTAATCCATTTTTATAACTATAAATATAAATGCATTTCACTGCATACATGTGTTCACATATGAAATGTTCCCATATTAAATAAACTGCACATGTTGTATATAAGTACAGCATGCAATGTATTACATAATATCACAGTTTGGTTTCAAGTAGGGAAAAATTCCAAGATGAATTAAGGTATATTTGGTTGGCATCAGATGGTTATGACTAGTTAATTGAAATGTTGATCCAGGATCAACAACATGTATTAAGCCAGGATCACATCCTATCTGCCAAAAATCACATCCAACATATTTTTTATATGCCTCCAATCATAAGAATTTTTAAGGCATGTTCTTGTTCAGATCACAAGAAAGGCAAAAGTAAAATGTAAAGTCTTTAAAGCATTTGTTGCTGTAAACCAGGGAAAAGGAAAGCAATCAATGGGATGGAAAGTTAAATGGCCACCCGGCTTGAAATGGCATCTGCAGCAAAAGAAAATCCTTTTTAATGACTGTTCCTAGAGTGCAGCAATTACTTGTTCTACATGTTTAAGACTTTCTTCCTTTGTTGCAAACATCACGTTTCCTTTGTTCAGCATCGGAGAATGTGATTGTGCGAACATGTCAATCAGTCTGAGGGATGGATGCTTTAACTTTTGACAAGCGAAAGAGTGAGTAAGAAAGAGAGAGAAAGAAAGAGACAGAAAGAGTGAGAAAGAGAGAGCGAGAAAGAAGGATAGAATGAGAGTGAGCGAGAGAGAGTCTTGTTTAGGGGCCACAACCTTCAGATTTGCAGTCCAGCCCTTTTCCCTTGTAGATTGTAGAAGCAAACAGAAAAAGAATTTTAAAAAAAGCACAATATAAATCAAGTATATAAAATAAATATGTCCTGAAACACTAGTTCTTTATTTTGAAGATTTTATGTTTTAGTCCATCAAGACTTTACAGCCACAGTAAACAATTTTAACCTTTGCCACTTATCCTAGCTTAACTGAAGAAATAACATGTGTGGCAGTATTGCAGATGTGCACGTACAGCTGTGAATAGTATAGGATATGGAAGATGCAAATCCCTCTTATTTGCACAGCGAGCGAGATTCATGAGTAGCTCATTATACAGGTCAGTGGAATAATCTGTGGGAAAAGCCAGAGATAGTGAGGGAGAGGGAGAAAAAGAAAAAGACAATCACAGTGATAAAACAGTATCGTTCAAACATCACCGTCCTAATGGTTAGAAAAGAATGTAAGAAAACGAGAGGGCGTAGTCAGGAGGCGCCACACCCCGAAAAACTTCCCAGCATCCCGCTTTTTGGTTTGCGTGGACCGATAATGATGGTAAAGCGGGTCAGCTGATTGCTGTGTCACGAAGCTGCTTTTTCACGAGCGTGCCGAGACGCTGAGTTTTTTCCCCTTTCTTCTCACAGGCGCAGTGCGACACAAGCAGACAGAGCAGGCAGAGGCGTGTACTGCTGCGGCTCGAACACTTTTCTCCAAAAGTGCTCAGCTTCTCCATCAAAGCGGAGTCGTTTTCTTCTGGAGAATCGTCTGTGAACTGGGACGGCGGAGCAAAACGGCACTCCTAAAACTCAGAAATACGCTTCATCCTGGAGTAGAGAGGAAGATTTTGGACTTTATTTTTATTTGTAAGGAAACGAAAGCTTGGTTCAAACAAAGAGATGATGCCGGAGCTGGAGGAGTACTTTGCAGACTCCGTCTCACCTTTTTTGGTGTTTGGTTTAGGCCCGGATCCTGCTTCTGGTTCGAGTTTGCTTTGTCTTCATGTGGTGCATCTTTGCTTCATGTGTGTTCCGAACCCAAAAAGGCATCCGGACGAAGCTGCCACTGAGAGAGTGCAGAGCGCTCAGACAGGCAGGCTTGCTGACCTAAATCATTCTGTATCATGTCTTGGCTGGGAGACAGAGCGAGAACCAGAGCGCCGCCAGAACACGAGAACACGAGACGGGGTTCAATTTACACACCAGACATAATAGCCTGCAAAGTGCCTGGGTAGAAACATGCCGTCAGCGCTGAAGTTCTTTCCTGTAATCCGGTATCCTCGGTGTCCTCAGCTGCCTGTCTGTGACTGCACTGTTATCCGTCTGCTGTGCGGAACGGGAGAAGAGCATGTGAGGGGAGGAGGAGAAGGAGGAGGTGGAGATCACAAAGCGACGCCACTTTCTCTCCTAATTCGCCGTTCACCAATGCTCCGCCGTTTTCGTAGAAGCGATGTAGTGAACCGAATTCTGTCCTTACGATACGGGGCACAGCTCAGGTGATGAAACGCATCTGATACGTCAGAACAAAGAACATTCAAACGTCTAATAAGATATAGTGAGATGTACCTTTCATCAGATCATCATTCATTTGTTTACTTTGGAGGAAAAATTCCCCCAAATATATGTCTTGCATATTTTAACATAGAAAATGTTTAAATTACATCTAAACTTCTGGAAGTACACCACCCTCAAGACATCCAGCTGTCAATCAGGTTTTCCTGCTTAACAATTCTTAAACATCTTGTTCATTTGACTCCATTCGGTTTTGATTACTAGATAAAAGGTTTTATTATCATTTAACGAGTCGCTAGTTTAGCGATCTACAATACTACGCGACTTGAAAGATAAGCTTTATATATTTCTATTATGTAAATATTACACTAAATGTTTGTGTTTTTTGATAATATGACTCATTGTATGGAATGTATTGTAATATATATAAAAAATTCAAGTACCATTTTCCATATACATTAAACTTAATTTCTTTTTCATTTGGCCATGGTATTCCAGATTTCCAAGAAGTATATAATAATGTCAAGCTGTGCTATTATATAGTTATATTTTAACTGAAGGTGAAGTGGTGTAGAATTGCAACGGGTGGAGACGTGAGCTGGTGAAGTTGTCCTTAGTCAAACTGTGCAGACAAAGAATCCATTCTGTCTCCTTTTCGCTGAAAATGCAAAGCAGATGTTTTTAATCATTGCACAGCTTCAATTTGTGTGTATGTTAGTTTAAATGTGGTGTCTCTGTACTTATTTAATTTATATTAAAAGGAAAGATGTAGACCTAGACGGAGTTTGTGTAGTGGTAAGCACGGTCGACTCACAACAAGATGGTCCCAGGTTCGAGCTGGGGGTCTTTCTGTGTTGAGTTTGCATGTTCTCCTTGCATTTACGTGGGTTTTCTCTGGTACTCCGGTTTCCTCCCCCAGTCCAAAAACATGCACATTGATTGATTGTTCATTCTATAAGAGTGAATATAAGTGTGTAGTTGTTTGTCCGTGTGGCAATGCGATGGACTGGCGACCTGTCCATGGTGTGCTCTTGCCTCTCACGCTATGTGCGTGGGGAAATGCTCCAGCAAACCCCCGTGACCGCAAATATATCTTCTTCTCCTTTCGGCTGTTCCTGTTAGGGGTCGCCACAGCGGACCGCTCTTCTCCACACTACCCTGTCTTCTACCTCTGCCTCTTTCACCCCAACTACCTGCATGTTTTCCCTGATCACACCCATAAACCTCCTCTTTGGTCTTCCTCTTATCCTTCTGTCCGGCACCTCCATCCTCAGCATTCTTCTACCAATATACCGCATATATACTCTCTCCTCTCTTTATATACATAATATTCTGCTTACTGTGTACTACTGACATATGTATTGCATTTAAATAAGGATAAACCAGCTGTTAAGTATGTTTTGCACAGTATGTGTAAGGTTAGCATGAATGAAAATTGGATGTACTGAACTCTCTTTTGTCAGATGATGTCACAGCGGGAAATTTAAAGTTGGAGCAATACTGAAGTTTCACATTGTCAACTTCTGTGCAGACTTATAGAATAGTAAGGTGTATCATATACATACTTTAGAATTTGGGTCTGTATGATCTGGGAATTTATGGTATACTGTAAATTGTATTTTTCAGGCTCAGTTGTGATAAGGAGACCCTTAAGGGTTTTAACATAAAACAGCTGGTCACTGGTGGATCCTAAACCCTGATCAACAGTTTTAACCATATGTAATATCACTACCCCTCAGATGTCACATGTTTCAGATTAGCTCCATTGTACTACCTCCTTTATTTGAACTTCAAAAACTGCACCAAGTATAATCACATCCCACCCTTGACTTTTGGATGGTCTTTTTGACAGCTTTGTAATGTTTCATTTCTGTCCAGAGTAAAGAAAAAAAAAGGAACAGAAAAGAAATGGGTCACCCTGTTTGTTCTGTGCCAAACCCAAACTCGACTTCATATGTTCACTCTGTACACACAGGGCTTCCATTTGCCAATTTTCCAGCCTCCATTGCGGCTATTGTAAATCGTTTGCAGATTAATACAGTGTCGTAACTTTGATGTCTGGCACATTTCCAAAGTCTTTATTTTATTCCAAACCCTACTGTTCTCAATCAGACTCCGGTGACTTCAAACGGATGCGCAAACACCACGAACGGTCCTACATGCAGCACCATGCCATTATAAACAGAGCACATCTGATTGCACTTCAGTCTCAGGCCATAGACTGTAATTGAGAGTTTACAGGCAAACAAGTCTTAAATGGCCTAACCAACTTCTTCTCCGGTTTCCAAAGGAATTCCTTATGTTGTGGATTACTTATTAAACTTGGAATGCCAGATTCAATTCACAGATGGCACTGGGCACGCACCCACTGTCTAATAAAAACTCTGTTCCTGAAATTAAATGTCAAAAAAACTGTTATAACTAATATTATTAATAATAACACAATATCTTGTCTGTATCCACAATTTGGAGGAAAGTGCTAGCTCAGTGGTTAATGAATTGTTCCGTTGATTCTAAGATCACAGATTTAACTCCCAGTGCTATAAAGCTGGCACAGCTGGGCCAGTAACCAAAGCCCTTATCAGAATCAGATTTAGTGCTGGGTAGGTTTGCACATATAAGGGATTTGCTTTGGTGACAGAGACTTTCCAGAGAATACAGTAATGTACAGTCAGTAGTAAAGTAAAGAAAAGAATAAAGATATGTTCAATGTGCAATACTGTAAACATAAATGATGAATACAGACAGTGAAATTGAGGTAAAGGAGTGTTCTATGATTGCTGTGGTTTCTTTTTTAGTGATTTCATGATTTGGACCGCTTGAGGGAAGAAACTGTTCCTGAACCTGGTGGTTCTGTGCTCTGTAGCATCGACCAGACGGTAACAGTTCAAAGAGAGAGTGTGCTGGGTGTGAGGGGTCCAGAGTGATTTTGCCAGCTTTTTTCCTTACTCTGGATAAATAAAGTTCTTGAAGGCTGGGGAGGGCTGTAGCGGTTATTCCTACTTCAATAGATGGTTAAACCCTTCCTGCTCCAGGAGTGCTGTATTATAGGTGACCCCAACTTACTAAAATGGGATATGTAAAGAAACGTATTTACCGTGCTGTAGAGTCTATGTGTAAAAAAGTATTTTTTTTTCTTTTTTAAATGACATAAAAGTAAGATATGTAATATAATAACACGTTATAACTCACAGCAAGAAGAGTCTGTCTGCTTTCTCCAGGTATTCTGGCTTTCTTCTACAGTCTAAAAACATTATGTAGTTAGTGATTTTATTTGTTGCACCGCGATGGAATGGTGACCTGTCCAGGGTGTACTTTTGACTTTCACCCTATGTGGGAATAATAAATATAATGAAAATGTTAAAAAAATAATAATAATAATACAAGTTGTTTTTTTTCTCTTTCCAAGATCTTGAAAAAACATTGACAGATGGGACTGCCTGTTCAAGAAAATTCCAAATGTTAGTTGAACATCTTCAGGTAACAGGTTTTCTATAATGTAATGTAATGTAACTATATAAATATTTATTTTGATCTACTTCAATTGTTTGTAATATTATGTATTATTTGTCGCTTTGTTTTTGTACTTTAAGATAAATGTTTGTTGAAAAATTTCATATGCTATCTACAATAAAAAAGTAAACTTTTATTGTTCTGCATTTTGTATTGAAGAAAAAACCTCAATAAATAAATATAAACATATTAATAACAAAACACAGTTGACTAAACTCCATAATTTCTATTTTTATGACTTTCAATTTCTTTAAAATTTTTGTTTTTGTCTGAAAAATGTATGATGTATGTCACTGGCATAATAACAGATACATTCTATTCTATTCTATTCTATTCTATTCTATTCTATTCTATTCTATTCATCAGTTGCAAGCAGACATTCTGCCACAACACAACCTCAACATCCTGTTTTGCATTTTGACTCTTACATAATTTATAAGTGAATATATCGTCAGGGCATGCTTAATATTTAACATTTTTGGATGTACCTCATGAATGCCTAAATAAGTCGTAAGCTTCTCATTTTCTATTTATAGTCTTCATTAGTGAGGCAAAAGTGGAAAAGCGTACCAAATGTCTTCTTCATTTACGTCTCATGTCTCCCTGAGGATGTATTAATATTCGAAGCTGCTATAGTAAAGGCTGAAATGCCACAGTGCCTTATAGGCAATGCTTTTGTTATGTTTCTGGGAATTATTGCTGTCCCTCATCAGACCATACAAACCCTAGGATGTGAATTATAGTTTTATAAATTATCATTACCTGGTCTGTTGAACTATTTTAGATCACTAATGATGCAATTAACAACTAATCATTCTCAGAGAAGACTTAAGCTACAGTCAATGCATCTTAAAATTATGAACAATCAAAGGGTTATGACAAAACAAAGCATGAAAAAAAGGTTTACCGCAACATGTTATAGACAGGAACTATACTAAATGGATAAACAATATTTGTCAATAAATATTCATAAAATCAATCATAAAGGTTTAATTCAGTTGGAGTATGAAGTTTATGGAGTAGGACTTTTACAAGATTCTTCTTGCCTGTGAAGAGGTATCTCAAACTGTATCTTCTAACGCACTTATTCCCGAATTCAGGGTCACGAGGGTCTGCTGGAGCCTATCCCAGCAAACATAGTGCAGCTGGCCAGTTCATTGCAGAGTCACACACAGATGATTAGCCACACACACACACACAATCCTATGAGCATTTTTTATAATCACTAATCAACCTAATGTACATGTTTTGGGACTGAGAGAAGAACCCGGAGTGCCCAATGAAAACCCATATAAATGCCGGAAGAACATGCAAACTCGGCACTGATGACCCCTTCCCCTGGCAATTTAAACTTAAATTTTACCTCCATTTTTATTATTTTAGGTTTGCTTATTAATTCAATTTTCATCAGAAGAGCCAATTCAGTAATTCAGAACGTACAATCTGTTGCATGCAGTTTAGCTGAACCAGTGGATATATGTGTAGATAATAACATACGGCATGCAGACAAAATTCCTGAATAATAATAGTAATAAGTATAGTAATAGTTGGGCAAGTGTTTAACGTGCTATCTTGCATGTTCACACTGTGCTTGAGGAATTGACTGCTATCTTGTAAAATATTGTATGAGTTTATATGATTTTGCACTACAATCTCATCCAATCCCCTGCCTCAACTCCATCCCAACTCCCTACCAGATTCCATGGGATAGACTACAGGCACATCACCACTGTGAGAGAAAACTATTATTATTAGTTATTTTCCAGACAACTAGGTTCAATCCATAAAACCTAGAATGTGCAGAGAGTTTATGTTCCTGAGCTTCTGTCAAAATTCTAATTTTATTTGTCGCATACATGATTATGACATGTATGAAATGTTCTTCTTTGCCTTGGAAAGGTTCGAATCAGAGCGGAGGTTCAGCTATAATACAGTGTCCCTGAGGCAGGAAGAGTTAAGTTAAATTCAACAGTGGGGAACTTGGCTGTGGTGGGGCTTGTACCCAGGTCTTCCTGGCCTCCCGATCAACAACTCATTGCTTTAATGATTTGAGCCACCATCTGATTACTAGTATTAGTAGTAGCAGCATTATGCCAAATTTTAGCTTAGTGGTTATAAGTGTTTGAATACTAATAGGAAGTCGTGATTGAATTCCCAGCAAGTCGAACACACCAATGCTGGAGCCCTGACCGGATAAATACTGTAATTTGGTCCAGATAAAGGTGTCCACCACATGAAATAATGTGGAAGTCTTTTTGAAATTATTTCTTGTTCTACCTTGTTCTAAACTGAACTTCACATTAACATTGGCATGTCTGAAGTTTCATCAAGCTGAGCACATTAACATGAATTTTTGGTTTTTAATTGCAACACATCAACAATTTTACTTTAAGCAATTAGAAATTAAATCTTTAAAATCACTTTAAGTGTATTAAATCTATTTTGTTCTCAGTATGTATTTGTAATTGTGTGCATGTAAATGTATCAGGTAAATGAATTCATCTGTTAAAATCCGTTCTTGGTAGTTTAAGCAGAGTTACGATGAAGGTAAAGCTCTTCGAGTGATTCACAGCCTAGGCATTCCCTCAGAGGCTCACTTTCTGCACGGCATGCCTGTTTCTGGCATGTTTTCTGTAAACAGGAAGATGAAAAATGAGCCAGTGTAAGTTGTACAGACAGGCCTTTCCAAACCCACAGGCGGCTTCTGCTTCTTAACTCCCATCGGTGCGATAAGTCAGCGGCTACTGTGTGCCTAAAACGGGACAGTGGATGTGATTGGTGTGTCTGGGATTCGGATAGCTGTCTTAAATCTCATTTTGAATAAGATGATGTGGCTACTGCAATATCAGGGACATATGGAGCAACGGCATGGGCTTAGCAGCCAACCATTTCTGGAGTTATAAGCAAAGATCTTTTGGTGCCAGCTAAATGTCCTTTCGCAACAAGGCAAAGTCGGCCAAGTGTTCTAAGGCAGTAATTAGACCAACAGAGAACGAGAGACACTGAGATAGAGAGAGAGAGCATGAAAGAGCTGTCATGCAATTTATGTCTCATTAGTTGTTTGCATGCTGTGACTAAATACACTTATAGCAGCTGAATAGTCAATCAAAGCAGATCACAAGACACAAAAATGACACTCAGTTGCTATTTGCATGGTGTTTATATAACAGGAACTGATATGAAATAGTGAGAATTAGACCCAAGGACACACTCTGTGCCTCTTTGACATTGGCTCTTTATAATTAGCCTTCTATTGGGTTGTTTGACAATACGGATAAGGCTACCTATTATTTATTATTTAATATTTAATTTCATCATAGTACAGAGAAATTAGAACCTATATTATTACCACATAGTAACATTTACATTAATATTTAATTCAACCATCAGGACAGCACAGTTGTGTAGTGTTTAGCATAGGTTGCCTCACAACAACAAGGTCCCAAGTTTGATTCCCAGACAAGGGGCCTTTCTGTGCAGAGTTACGATGCACAGTGACTATCCGATTCCTCCTGCAAGTTAATTCCGGCTAATTATCAACCAGAAGAATCTTCCTCCCTGGCATTGCTACAGATTATAGACAAAGCATTCTGTGTCCAGTTAAAGCTAGTCAACAAGCAATCAAGTCAATTCAGTAGAACTCAGATAACGGATGCTAGCTTCTAGCTGCACGCATTTAGCTAATCCGTCCGTCAGTTCACACAATGAATGCATGTTTACATAGTGTTCTACGACACACAGGGTTAGTATCTTACACATTTCTCACACTGTTGTGTGTTAGTTGCTATTATTCTGGTCTAGCTAAAAATGGAAATGTGTAGCTTGTGTGGCTGTTAACTGTAATTGTTGATTTAACACATTTGTTTATTAGCATAGAACAGTATTTACAAGAAAAACATTACATGACAATTTGACAGACGGGCGAAGAGACAGACAGACAGACAGACAGACAGACAGACAGAAGCACAACACAATACAATATATATACAGATTATATGATTTGTATTGTTACTATGTTAACTTGTTTTTAAGACTTTATTTAGTTTTATTTAGATTTTTACCCATCAACTAGTAATTACTTTCTAAACACTGCAGCTATAAGTGTCATAAAAATGAAACCCATTAAGTCCCATTAAACTGTTTAAGAGCTAGTGAGATACTAATGGAATAATTATTTACATTCCAGCACTTCTGGAGAGGCGTTAATGGGCCTTTAAAGACTGCTTTTTATCTCTCAACGTCTTTTGAAACGTGTCTGTCAAGTGAATGATCTCAAAACAACCGTATGTGGCACAAGCAAACTACGCACAGAAAGACTCCTCGCTCGAAAAAAAAAAAAATCTAACCCGGGACCTTCTTGCTGTGATCTGACTGTGCTATTAACAAAAATTATAAACATATCCTGGATAAACATGAAACCAGTCCAGATGTGTACAAAAGAACGAAATGCTTTATAAAGTGCTTTTGCAGTATTACTCTTATCCACTCATAAAAAATATGATCTAATATTCTAGACTAACTGAAAAATCCAGCAAGATATTTTTTTCCCATCAGAGTTGTTTATTATCAAATGAAAGAATATGTAGGACATGCTTATATTTCAGAATTTATTGAAAGATCTCTCTTGATGCTTTGTATTTTTTGGCTGATTTCCTGTATTGGAGACATCCGCTGATGTTCACTTGAAAGTTAGCGGTTTCCTAGTCAAACATTCCTCTCATTTTGAACTTCTGCTACCATTAGCCACTAGGGAACGATACGTCTGCCGAGGCCACCGAATCAGCATTTCAAAGAGTCTTGATTCGCACAAAGACCTTTTGAAAGGAGATGGAAAAGGAAAAAAGTTTTTTTCGTAAGTCTTATTAACTCGACTCGACTCGACTCGACCTCCACCCCTCTGTCGTTAAAAACTGATAAGGCTGATTTAATGGAGTTTAGAAGATGGATCCAAATTGTACTTCAGTGGGTGGTAAGGAATCTGCAAAAAGGAAAGATGGAAAAAGAGAGATCCCAAAGGAAGCAAATCGAGTCCGGGGACACCAGAACGGGACACTTACATCTAATTGAATGGTTGCTACGGCTCAGCACATTTGAGCAACTTTTGAAAGTCTCAGCAGACAAGTCAAGGTTACTGTCAGTCTTTGATGTGATAGCTGGGCTTTCACTCGCTATTTGTCTATCATGAGCCATTCGTCTGTGATTGAAGGTGTGTCCTCAAATGTTAAATATACACCTTCCCTAAACAGTGTTTCAGTGCTGTGAATGGAGCTGTCAATTGAAATCAGTCGACACAAAGGAATTTATCCTGTCAGAGGAGCAGTCGTGGACAGGAATATAGATGTTCAAAAATGAGACACTTTACGTCTTCTATCTGCCATGATGTTGTTGTTGATGATATATCCATCAGTAGGCGTGGGTGATTGAATTTTCCCCTCTTCAGACCTGGGTTTTGTCTCTTTTTCTGTGCAATAATGAAAAGCTTGTCCTTAGATCAGAGCCAAGCCCATGCTCACATGCATTACATTACATTTCCACAGAGAGAATCATCTCTAGCTAATTTGGTGCCTATATTGCTGGTGTGAACTATGCTACCTACTGTGCACGGAGCTCAAATTAAATTAAAAAAAAAAAAAAGTCATCATTACTTTAAATCCCTTTTTTTCCCGTATGCTTGCTGAAATCCGCAGCACTCAAGTCATTATGTATAATTTCTTCCTCGCTACTGTATTTCTTCTACCGGAGTGTTTTCTTCTTTAAGCCTGAAATCGAGAAGTAATAAATGCAGCTTCTTAACCTGATTGCATGTGTTGATCCCGTGGCATTTGAACGGCTGCAACGAAAGTTCTCTAGGGTCTGGCGACGTCTGATTTTATTTTATTGCATATCAAAATCAAATACAAAATTCAGTGTCATTATTCAAAATGCAATATTTCTTTAGCTGTCTGAGAATTTTCATTAAAAAGAATTTTCATAATAAATATACAGGATGCATGTACAGATAGATATCAGATTAAGGGGGAAGGTGCAAAAAATAGTCAAGCTGTTATATCATGAGAAGGTTTAATGATGATGAAAGTAGTTTAAATGACATGCAATAGCCTTCACAGTCAGCAGATCTCAATCCAATTGAATCCAATCTAAGGGAGAACCATTTGTTCACAGATTTCTCCATCTCCATCATTGAGACAACATCTCAGTCAAAAGAACTATCCCTCCATCCAAAAGGTGCTAAATGTGGTCTTAATTTAATCTGCTATTACATATTTGTTTTTGGTTTTTTTTGTTTTGAAAACAGTGAATGTTTCCTTAAATTTTTAAACAAACCTATAAAAAATCTATAAAAAATAATATTTGAGAAGCTCGGGACAAAGATTTTCCTCAGATGCAACAGGGTTAAAATGAAAAGAAACAAAAATATTAGCTTAGGCAGCGCAGTGGTTTAGTGGTTACAGCAAGCAGACCCAGTTTTGATTCCTGGGGAAAATGAGAAAATAGATAAAAACCTAACATTGTTTGTCTATGTGTGGACCTGTGATGGACTGGTAACCCGTCCAGGGTATACCAATGCCTCTCGCCCTATGTGCACTGGGATAGGCTCCAGCAGACCGCCGTGACACTGAATTAGGGAATAGGCGGGTAAAAAGGTAAACGAATGAATGAATGAATGAATGAATGAATGAATGAATGAATGAATGAATGAATGAATGAATGAATGAATGAATGAATGAATTAATTAATTAATAAAAATCTACAGCTAGTATATAATACATTGACCATTTTTAATTTCCCAGTTTCCATTTAAGTAAATTAGAACTACTTGTCTGTCAACAAAAGAGAAATAAATCCTTTTTTAATTCAGACTTCCAATGCGCCACTTATTTTTCACTACGGCATTAAAACATGAATAACCATCGGAAAAATACCATGTTATTAAAGCTGCAGGAGAGTAAAAAAAAAAAAATCTTTCATTTTTACATTTACATGAATACATTTAGCTAGAAGCCTCTCCTCACTCAACCCTGAACTTTTCAGCAGATTCCTGCCTCATGTATGCACCGATGTTCTCTCTCTGCTTATGTGTTTATTAGGAGATCAATAGAAAGCATTCACATTTCCAGGAGCAGGAATGTTTTGTATGCATTTAAGTGTTGCTAGAACAACCTAAAAGCAATAAACATCAAAGGAATCCAGATGAATACCTGCTTTTATATTCCACTGCAATGTCAAGAGCTTTACAGTCTCTATACCGCACATACCAGCAAATATTGTCAAACAGCATTTACAGTACTGGATATGTGACTCTACATAAACTACTGCTTGTATATAAGATGAGAAAGAACCCTTGCCAAGAAATTGAACTCGGTACCTTCTTGCTGGGAAGCAACCATTTTAACCCCTTGCACCATCCTATGTATGTATATATTATAGAATATTTACTTATTCTTGAATTGAAGATGTTGAGATTTTCATTGGGTGTGACAAGGATGGACAGGATTAGAAATGAGTTTATTAGAGGGATTGTGCATGTAGGATGTTTTGGAGACAAGGTGAGGGAGGCTAGGTTGAGATGGTTTGGACATGTGCAGAGGAGGGACACGCAGTATATTGGTAAAAGAATGCTGAGGATGGAGGTGCCGGGCAGGAGGAAAAAAGGAAGATGAAGGAGGAGGTTTATGGATGTGGTAAGGGGAGACATACAGGTAGTTGGAGTAAAAGAGGCAGAAATAAAGAACAAGGTAGTTTGGAGAAAAACGATCATGAGAAGAAGAAGAAGAAGAAGAAGAAGAAGAACAAGAGGATTTACTTATGTCTGTTAATTGGAGCCTATAAAGCTCCCTCATGTTCACCATCATTTGGTATGTTAGAATTGTAATAATTTAACTTCATTCATTCATTCATTCATTCATTCATTCATTCATTCATTCATTCTTCTTCTTACCTGCTTATTCCAGAATTCTGGGTCACAGGGGTCTGCTGGAGCCTATCCCAGTGCACATAGGGTGATAGCTAATCATTTCGAACATCCTATGCTATAGTGTCTATGGTTTTACATATTTTACATCTTGGTCTCATATTACTGAGCTTTTTCATGTCTATGTTGATATATTTGCCTTTAAAAAAAAAAAAAGAAAGAAACTCGTCACCATCTCTGCCTCTCTGATATCTACTTGGAAGCCGTTTTGTCTCAATCGCACCAAAAAAAACTTGGATAGGATAACATCTCATTAGTTTGATAAATGAGCAAGCATAAACTCTAAACACGGAGATAAATACTTTATATTTAGACTGTAAACTAGACATGTGCCAATATAAAATGTTTATGTGCTAATAAATAATAGTACTTCACACTGGTTTATGGTAATATTTCAAAAGTTACAACATCGCAATAAAACTACTTTGGAATAACTGAAGAATAACACATAAAAAAAAGCTCAGATCTCTCCAGGACCTTTAAACCATGAATGTGCTACAGAATTGAACAGACTATATTAGAAATATTACTCATAAGAGATTATTTCCTTTCTATCAAAGCAGTTCGGATAATAATACCGTTTCTTAATCAAATTACAGACTCAACAAACATAGTTTGTTCTAATTTTGTTAAGGTTTCAATGGGAACTAGTAGTAGTAGGAATCAGAACCAATTGATTTCCTAATTCGGGGTCACAGGGGCAGGGTAACACTCTGGAAAGTTTGACAGTCCATCGCAGGTCACACATTCATGAACAACCACTCACACACAGATTTTTGACTCATCAATGAACCTAATGTCTGTGCTTTTTGAATTGTAGGAGGAAACAGGAGTACCCAGAGGAAATCCATGCAAGTTCAGGGAGAACCTGCAAACTCTACACATCAAGATCCCCAGCCTGGGAGGACCTTCCTATTGTGAGTTGACCATGCTAACCACTACGCCACTGCGCCGAACCTATATTTGTCAGTAAAGAGGGAAATTGTTTAATTGTCATTAAAGGGGGGTGGGTTTATTAAGTGATTTTGAGGGGCTCAGTAATGTGACTATTTTAGTAGATTTTGTATTCCATAGATGCCTGAGGAAATAGGAGATGTTGTACTTTAATCATTTACATACTGCTATATTAAAAAATTGCTGTGTTATAAAAAATATAAAAGCTTTAATCCGGATTTAGTTTCATTCTATGATAATCATGTTCATGGTGTAAAAGTAAATGCATCATTGATCACATTCCTACGGCCCATTGTCCTTACTTGGCAGATTTATAATAAGCAATAATTTCACATTTCTACACCAATAATGAGTATAATAACTGCTTTAATGAGCTGTAATAATCACACACACACACACACACACACACACACACACACACACACACACACACACACACACACACACACACACAC
>JAOTRA010000009.1:7764017-7775808 GCA_026260255.1 Pseudolaguvia tuberculata | reverse complement strand
TAATATATGATATATAATATAATATAAGGGTGGTACAGTGGTGACGTGGTTAGCACAGTCGCCTCACAACAAGAAGATCCCGGGTTCAATTCCCTGGCTGGGGATCTTTCTGTGCAGAGTTTGCATGTTCTCCCAGCGCTTGCGTGGGTTTCTTCTGGGTATTCCAGTTTCCTCCCACAGTCCAAAAACATGCAGAGTAGGTCGATTGATGATTGTAAATTGTCAATAGGAGTGAATGTGTGTGAATGGTTGTTTGTCTATGTGTGGCAATGGGCTGGCGATCCGTCCAGGATTAGGGCCTCTTGCCCTATGTGTGCTGGGATAGGCACAAGCAGACCCCCATGACCCCGAATTAGGGAATAAGCTGGCAAGAAGATGAATGAATGAATGAATGAATGAATGAATAATATAATATTCATTCATTCATTCATCTTCTTCTTACCCACTTATTCCTGAATCCGGGGTCACGGGGGTCTGCTGCGCCTATTCATAGACAGCATGATGGCTTATTGGTTAGCATTGTCCTGTCTGTATGGAGTTTGCATGTTCTCCCTGTGCTTGCGTGAGCTTACTTCGGTTACTTTGGTTTCCTCCCACAGTCCAAAAACATCTACGTTAGATTGGTAGGTAAGTCTAAATTGCCCACAGGAATGTGTGTGTGTGGCCCTGTGAGGGACTGGTGACATGTATTGGTATATCCCTCCTTTCAAAGACTCCAGCAAGCCGCCATGACCCCGGTGTAAGGAATAAGTGGGTGTAGAAGATGAATGAATGAATGAATATTATTAATGTTTAACGTAATTTGAGTAAAGGAATGATAAGATTCCTCAATTAGTTTTTGGAGTGTATAAATGGATTGAATGTGATATCATGTGTGTTTCTGTCTCTACTTTTGTTCTCACTCCATCTCTCTCTTCGCTAGTTATTTTTCAAACTAAAGGCAGTTTCAGGACTTTGGACAAGTGCAGTTTATCACGAGACTCAACAAATCGTTATAAGGAACATGATGGAAACTAATTCTTAAAACTACGTTTACATCATTAACATTTAACAGTAATGGAGAAACGCCGCAACTTTAGTGACGGAAAATTACATTTCTGAGATTAAAAATTAACTCGTGGGCAGCGCTGTGGTTGCCTCACAGCAAAAAGGTCCTGGGTATAATTCCTGGACAAGGGGTCTTTCTGTGCAGAGTTTGCATGTTCTTCCTGCGCTTTGCAGGTTTTTTCCCCCGGTATTCTGGTTTCCTCCCAAAACAGGTACATTAGTTTTATTTTTGATTCAAAATTACCCAGAGGAGTTTGTATGTGTGTGTGTGTGTGTGTGTGTGTGTGTGTGTGTGTGTGTGTAGTTGTTCTTCTGTGTGTGTCTCTGCAATGAATTTGTGACCTTGCCAGGATGTACCCCTGTTTTTTGTTTTACATGTGCTGGGATAGCTTCCAGCATGCCCCCGTGACACCAATAAGCTGGTTAGAAGATGGTTGATTGATTGATTAAATGAATGAAAGTAAAGTCAGTTAAATTTACTCCTAAAATTACATTTATTTCCAAATCTATTCAAGTAAATGTAATAATGATGAGCTATAGCCAAAATAAAACACTACTGATCGGATTTATATAGGAAGTTTCTTTTTTTTTCTCCGATGTTTATACGGTGACCTATTGTTAAATATGTATGTGAAGAGAAAGAGGGATCTTGAACAACATTGTATTTAAAGACTTAAACTCCAGTAGATCGTTGTTTCCTTTCGAGGTTGACTGTTACTGTAATTGGAATCAAGACAAATCCTCTGTAGAGTGTTTCTGCTTGTATCTGGCATGTTTACACCAGAAGTCTGTGCACAAAGACATCGTTACCTTTGATTCATTTCTATTCATCAGTCTGAGGCCAAGTCATTAGAGGCATTGAGGATTTACATGGAGGCCAAGATTAAAGGCTATGTGTGCAATAAGATAATCTCATGAAGCAGAATCTCATCTCCATATTATCCTCCCTTCCCTGTCTCTTTCTCTCTCTCTTTCTCTCTCTCACTATTTCTCTCTCTTTCTCTCTCTCACTATTTCTCTCTCTCTCTCTCTCTCTCTCTCTCTCTCTCTCTCTCACTCTCTCTCTCTCTCTCTCTCTCTCTCTCTCTCCCTCTCTCTCTCTCTCTCTCTCTCTCTCTCTCTCTCTCTCTCTCTCTCTCTCTCTCTCTCTCTCTCACACACACACACGCATAAAGCACAATACATTTGATGTTGATGATCTGTAGTCTAAGCACACCACCTAGGAAGAGACACACTCTATCCACAGCATGAGAGAAAGTGCATGTAAGCACAAGCAGGACACACACCAACCTATCCACACACACACACACACACACACACACACACACACACACACACACACACACACACAAGCTCAGACATGCTGTAATCAATACACCCCAGAAGACTCGAGCAGACTAATGAAAGTAGATCCAACCCTCTCTCTCTCACACACACACACACACACACACACACACACACACACACACACACACACACACTAAAAGTCCCTGCATGGCGTCCTGTAGATGCTTTTAAGTGAAAGAATCTTTTTTCAATGAAAGAACACTTGAAAAGGCCAAGCCTGCCTTTCTGTTGAACAAACCTAATTCAGCCATGCCCTTTGCCATCCCAGACTTTAGCTAGAGACCTCAGGAGACGTTTTCTCTCTCAATCAGACAGATGGCACACAGACACATACACACACATACACTCAACTCCAGCAGAGCCAAGAAAAAGGACAAAGAGACCAATGGACATTCAAGGTCAAAACTAAACTTCCAGACTGTTAACCTGTGTTTTCTGTTTACTATTTACATATTGTTGATCCGGTACAGATAAAATATCAATATATTGTTTATATAATTGGAATATGTTTATCTGAGGTATTACCAAAGTGACTATAGTGAATTGTGTTCACAAGAATCTCTTTGTATGTTTGTGTGCAACCCCGTACTCAATTTCTGGTGTATGCATCCAGTATTACCATCATTACTAATGTGAGGCCAAAGTATCTTTGTATTGGCGGCCAAGTAAAATAGATGATAGATGATAATAAAGCGGTGCGTTGGCGAAGTGGCTAGTATAGTCGCCTCACAGTAAAAAAGTCCCGATTCCTGGGTTGGGGATCTTTCTTTGTGAAATTATCATGTTCTCCCCGCGCTTGCATAGGTTTCCTCCGGGTACTCCGATTTCCTCTTACAGTCCAAAAACATTAGTTATATTTGGTGATTCTAAATTGCCCATAGGAGTGAAAGTGTGTGTGTGTGTGTGTGTGTGTGTGTGGTTGTTTGTCTATGTGTGGCCCTGCAATGGACTGGTGACTTGTCCAGGGTGTACCCAGGGTGAGCTGGGATAGGCTCCAGCAGACCCCCGTAAGCCTGAATTATGGACTAAGCAGGTTAAAAGATGAACATGAACAATAATAATATTAATATTAATAATGATTATTATTATGGGCGGCGCGGTGGCGTAGTGGATAGCACAGTCGCCTCACAACAAGAAGGTCCCGGGTTCGAATCAAAGTTCGGATCTTTGTGTGGATTTTGCATGTTCTCCTTGCGCTTGCGTGGATTTCCTCCGGGTACTCTGGTTTCCTCCCACTGTTCGAAAACATGCAGATTAGGTTGATTCGTGAGTCTAAACTGTCCATAGGAGTTAATGTGTGTGTGAATAGTTGTTAGTTTGTCTATGTGTTTCCCTGAGATGTACTGGCAACCCGTCCAGGGTGTACCCTCGCCTCTATGTGTGCTAGGATGGGCGCATCAGACCAGGGTAAGAAGATGAATTATTGTTATTAATAATAATAATAATAATATTGATAAATATTTGATGATCGGAGTGAATATACCCCACAGCTGAACTGACAAGTACAAATAAACTTATGATTTATTATAAGGTCTCAACTCGGTGCTAAATAACAATAGTGCTAGTAATAGTAGGTATTAATAGGGAAGTGATAGCCCAGTGATTTCAGAGATTGTGGTTCAAAACCAAGTTGTTACTGCTAGACCCCTGAGCAAGGCCGCTAACTGCAAACTAGAAAGATTGAACAGGCAAATTGTTTCTTGCGAGCATGTAAAAGTTTCTTGTTAGAACACAAATGTGCATACAATTTTAAAAAACGTTGGGTTTTTTTTCAAATTTTTCCTAAATGGACTGAAAAACAAAAAAGTTCTAAAACAGTTTTTTAAAGACAGATTGCTTTTGCTGACCTGAGTTTAAGCGCTATGCTGATTCTGCTCTCAGGTAAAAACTTTCCTTCTTGGTTGTTATCCCAATCTCTCTGGTCACCAGGCACCAAAGTGTGATGCCTGTATGTACGGCTGGCACCCTCCTGGCGGCAGAGATGGCAGCAGATGGTGTACGCCTCCTCTGGCACACTTGCACATGATGAGGAGGCCTGTTCACACTGATGTGAGAGGACAAGCTAATCACACCTGCTGGCATATTGCCCAGCTTTTACATCCATCCAGCATGGGGCTCCAGGGACATGGAGGCAGTGAACAGCATCCTGCACATCAAACAGCTATGCTAATGCTAACAAACATAGCTAATGCTAATAAATCAGTTCCTCTCAGACTCAGAAGCATACAAATACAATTGCACACTGGAAACATTCATAACCTCTACTGGTAATCAAAACCATTGGGTTATAAGTTAAAGGGTCACCTCTAAATATAAATACCAGCTTGTATGTGTGTGTGTGAGAGAGAGAGAGAGAGAGAGAGAGAGAGAGAGAGAGAGAGATCTCTTGATCTCTTCCATGACCATGTGATTAAGAACCAAATGTAAGAAAGAAAGAAAGAAAGAAAGAAAGAAAGAAAGAAAGAAAGAAATGGAATAGGAAAATAAAAATGAAAGAAAGCAGAGATTCAGAGCAAAACGTTACAATGTTCCTTTGTCGTTATCTCTTCCTTGAGCATGTGATTAAGAACTAAATGTGAGATATTCAAACTGATCTCAGTACCTCTGTACACCACATGGCTCTTTTATTCCCCAGGGTAGGTTTGGGGCAGAAAGTCGGTGATAATTTCCACACTTTACATTAAAGTTATGAGTTGTTAAGTCTGTCATCAAAACATTCAGTCAGGTTGTTCACTTTAAAGAAATTAAATGCAGCAGGACATTAATTATTAATCCTTTGCTCACATTCAACGTTGTTATAATAGTAATAAACTAACTCAAGGCCATGTCCTCCGTCAGCCATATTTAAGTTTTTATAAGAAAAAGGTAATTAGTGAATAAAACCGAATAAAATCATTTGCAACAAAATGTAGTAATTAACTGTTGTCTTACTTCCAGATGCTGGATGCTAGAAATCATTCATGGATTTCTGCCAAATTCATTACCATATGCTTTTATTCGTTAGTTTAAACAAGGTCAGCATATGGAGAGCAAGAAAATGAGAAGCTTTTAGATTATTTAAAAATAAATAATTATATAAATAAATAAATGCTCAACTTTTCTGGCATGTTGTGAAAAGAGGCCAGCTGTTAAAGCAGGTCCAACCTCTGAGTTTCCCATGTAGACCGTCAGAAAAATGGTAATTGTGTGGGTTTTCTCCAGGAGCACTGGTTTCATCCCACGGTCCAAAACCATTAATATTAGGTTGATTGGTGTGTGTGTGTGTGTGTGTGTGTATGTGTGTGTGTGTGTGCTGGAAACAATTAAATTAAAAATAATTGAAGAAGTTTGAAGATCTCTGATTTTTTACAGCTGTAGAAAAAAAAAATCTTTATTCATAATAATGAGAATGAGAATAAAGGGAAAATCTTTATTCCAGCACATTCAAAGAAATGGTGCAACATTACAGCAACTAGTTCCTCTAAAATATACAATCCAGATGTTTGAATGGTTCCTCCAAAGAATTTTCTAGGCAGCTCAAGTCTATTCAATTTCGGCATATTGGCGATCAATTGAACTTTACCTCTATGTAACAAAGTATATAAATGTATACATTTTATTTACTTTCTCACATAAATTTCCTTTTTTCTATGATGTTTTTCTATATTCATATATAACTTGTCTAATACAAATTAACTTAGTCTTCTAAGGCTAATTGTTTTACACCATAATGATGCTAATTATGCTATATTTAACCGGCAGTATGGAACCTGTACCATATTCCAAGTATGTGTAAATCTGTACCTTCAGCTAGCATGTGCTTCAAGTCCCCAGTGCTCTTGAACTCTCCTCGTGTTTAATTGAGCAAAAGTGACATTAATCTGTCTTCCTGAAAGACAGAGGTAATGTCTTTCTACAGCTCATTACACACTGAACTACATTCGTTGTCGAAAGCGCTAAAAGCTAACAGTCGGCTAGGAGGGGACTATTGTGTTGAAGGGGCAATTTTCACATGTATATAGTAAAGAAAGGATAGAAGTGCTTGGACATGGACTGCAATAAAAAAAATTCATTCTGACTTAAGGAAAATAACTCCAGCAAATCATAACAGAAAAGCTTGCATTTAGAAACAGAGCAAAGTCAGTGATGGGGGGGTGGAGATCATGGACGAGTCTGGTTCACTTTACCACCACAGAATGTATTTCAAACCAAACATCTCATGGTCAATGTGGAGAATAGTGCGTAAGTGGTGCTTTTAAGGAGTATCTGAAAAAGCGTCTTTATCACGCCAAGGTATGTGTGTACCCAGAGCACAGGGTAGGGACATATTTTATACACAGCATATTCATCTTAAAGCACTACTTCACCTTGAAGAGTCTGCTTTCCAGACTCACCTTTAGGTTCCGGAGAACAATTACAGCGCAATATAGAAGACATTGCAATTGTGAAGATTGCTACATCCTCTTCCTGGACCATATTTGCAAAAAATGTTATCAATTCTTTTTAAGGGAAATGGGATAATGCTGCTAAAAAAATAATCATTGCAAAAAGACAAAAGAAACAAATTTCTGCTTTAATAAAAATGACTTGATCTGAATGATTAATCATAGAGCAGTGCGGTAACATAATGGATGGCCAAGTTTGCATGTTCTCCCCGCAATTGTGTGTGTTACTTCGGTTTCCTATCACAGTCCAAAAACATGTACATTAGGTTGATTGGGTATTCTTAGAAGTTTGTTTGTGTGTGTGTGTGTGTGTGTGTGGTATTTTTGTGATCATTAACTGTTATCAATAAGTGGTCTTAAACTGGTATTAAGGCAAAACTGTGACTATTTATCGGTACTAGGGAATGACTGGTATTATTCATTGGTCCTTAGAAACAACTGTTATCTTTCATTGATCCTAGGAAACAACTGTTGAGTCTGGTTCCTCTCAAGGCTGCTTTGAAACAATATAAATTGTAAAAAGCGCTATACAAATAAAAAGAATTGAATTGAACTATTGTTCCAAATCACCAATCAGAAACAACTGTTATGCCCCATGTTCAGAAAATAATAACATTGAGAAAGACATAATACTGACAGTTTGACCCTGATGAGCAACCCATGGGAGAGATTAGGAAGAAACCTTGAGAGGAACTCAACAGGGAAGCCAGTGTGTGATGTGTGTAAATAGTTCTAGACTCCTGATGATGAGGTGATGTCCAAAGTGATGACTAAGCCGAATACATCATGTCAAGAATGGACCAGCAGATCCAGCATCGTGGGGTGGCATGTACACCTCGACTAAATTGGTGTAGGGGGGCAATTATACTTTGAACAATTTAATAAGGTAGTGATATACTGATAGAGTTTAGTGCAGGAACGGACTCCGGCAACATTTGTAGAACAGCCTAACTAAAAGGAGAACCAGAGGGAGGCTCAGACATTAGAGATCCCTGATATGTAAAGTAACCAGACTACCACCAAAAACACAGCTGAGAGATCAGAGAGAGTGTGTACATACCAGCTCACCATAAACTCAACATCTATGAGTCCTCCTGATCCGCTCCTTTGTCTAAAGAAAAAACTAACAATCAAATGTCTGATTTTATGAATGGGCCTAAATATTGAGACTGTGCCTGAGTCTGTGACATAAATTGGTAGACTGTTCCATAACTTTATATCAAAATGCTCTGTCCCCTTGCTGTAACTTTACTTACATGTGGTACTCACAGAAAGACTGAAACCTTTGAAAGATGTAAGCAGAACATAGGGCACCACTAGCTCACTAAGGTACTGAGGTGCGAGACCATTTAACGCTTTATCGGTCAATAGTATTATTAATACTATATGGAATCTCAACGGGAGCCAATGCGCTCTGGTTTGCTCAATTGTGTAAATGAAATTGTAAGTCACTCTGGATAAGAGGTTCTGTCAAATGCCAGGCATGTAAATGTAGATCATCTCAACTTTAATTGAAAAGTCTTTATTTATTCTCTAGCTTGATGATGTGACAATGTCTATCAATGCTATGGAAATGAATTTTTTTTTTTTCCTGGCGAGTTACGGGTGAGGATTCTTATTAAATCCAGTCCAGTGTATTTCTATAGAACAGACACAGAACTATCAAGGTCACTACTTCTAAATCTCTTTCAAAAATCCAACAAATACACACTTTTTCCTATTTAACTAAATTCCCCTGTAAATCTTCATTATCCCTCTGACCTCCAATAAGTAATTTACTGTCTTGTAAATGAAAGGATGTGAAGGATGTTTCATTTATTACATTTCACTTATTAGAATGGAGAGATGTTTTGTCTTACGTTTCTTATCTAAATAAGGTTCTGTGAGTGACCATTAGCTACCTCGTTTACTCAGACTAGAAAAGTTTCATGGAAACAGCCAGTAGCCAATACAATGTTCTTTTAATTGAAGGAGCGATGAATATTGCTTGCATTAGCACACAGCAGTCTTCAAATAGATAAAGGAGTTGACATTTTGACATGGGATCCCAGAGCGGCATTCTGAAACGGACACACATTTGATCAAATGCCAGAGAGAAGGCGCTTGGAATAGTAATGTACAGATCTGACTTCCCCTCTGCCCCGAATGCTGACAAAGGTCACGGCCCTGAGTGCATTTGGGTGCAGAGCAGACACCTCTCGTCAAATACTTAGGCATGTAGAAACCTATATGACACTTGAGACTTTTCTTTGAAATCCACTGTCTGAATTTGGAGCGAGATCTGTGCATGAAGTATTATACTATATCTAGAAATCCTTTGTTACTGTATGGTTTAAGAATCATTATGAAGGAAGTGGTAGCACAGTCGCCTCACAACAAGAAGGTCCTGGGTTCAAATCCCGGGCCAGGATCTTTCTGTGCAGAGTTTGCATGTTCTCCCTGTGCTTGCGTGGGTTTCCTGCGGGTGCTCCGGTTTTTTTCCCACAGTCCAAAAACAAGCTGATTAGGTGGATTGGTGATTAAATTGTCCATAGGAGTGAATGTGTGTGTGAATGGTTGTTTGTCTATGTGTTGTCCTGAGATGGACTGGCGACCCGTCCAGGGTGTAACCCCTGCCTCTCGCCCTATGTGTGCTGGGATAGGTGCAGCAGACCCCCGTGACCCCGGATTCGGGAATAAGCGGTAAGAAGATGAATGAATGAATATAAATGACTGGTAAAGTGTGCCTGCCAAATGCTGTAAAAGTAAATGTTGTATTTAAGTTCTTAGTTCCGTGTTGGGGGGTAGGTGGAAGAGGTCGCTCATTGGTTAACATGTTAGACTGTTAATCGGAATGTCATTGATTTAAATTCCCATAACATCAAAATGACACTGCCAGACCCCTAGCAATTACTCGGAATACAAGCGCCTGTCAATTAACAGACATGTTTTTAAAAGCATTTTTTTTCTTACAATAGCCCTGTGATGGACTAACGAACTGTCCATGGTGTACTCGTGCCTCTCGCTCTATGTGCACTAAGATAGGCTCCAGCAGACCCCAATGAGCCTAATTCTAAATTGCCCATAAGAGTGAATGTGTGTGTGAGTGGTTGTTTGTCTATGTGCTGCCGTGGTGTCGTACAGTGGTGTGACAAAGTGTTGGCCCCTTTACTGATTTCCAGTCTTTTTGCATGTTTGTCACACTTTAATGTGTCAGATTGTCAAACAAATTTTAATATTAATCAAAGATAACATGAGTAAACACAAAACACTGTTTTTAAATGAAAGTTCTTATTATTAAGGGAAAACAAAATCCCAAACTACATGTGTGAGAAAGTGTTTGCCCCCTTAACCTAATAACTGGTTGGGCCATCCTTAGCAGCAACTACTGCAATCCAGATAACTTCAATGAGTCTGTTTCAGCGCTGTGGAGTAATTTTGCTCCACTCATCTTTGCAGAATTATTGTAATTCTGCCATATTGGAGGGTTTTTCGAGCATGAACCGCCTTTTTAAGGTCATGCCACAGCATCTCAATAGGATTCTGGTGAGAACTATGACCAGGCCACTCTAAAGTCTTCATTTTGTTTTTCTTCAGCCATTCAGAGGTGTACTTGCTGGTGTGTTTTGGATCATTGTCCTGCTGCAGAACCAAAGTTTGCTTCAGCTTGAGGTTATGAACAGATGGCCGTACATTCTCCTTCAGGTCCTGACGCCAACCATTACACTACCACCACCATATTTTACTGTTGGTATGATTTTTTTTTTCTTTCTGAAATGCGGTGTTAGTTTTACGCCTGATGTAATGCGACACACACCTTCCAAAAACTTTTGTCTCATCAGTCCACAGAGTATTTTCTCAAAAGTCTTGGGGATCATCAAGATGTTTTCTGGTAAAACTGAGACGAGCCTTTATGTTCTTTTTGCTCAGCAACGGTTTTTGTCTTGGAACTCTGCCCTCTGTTAGAGTAATTTTGGTTGGCCGGCCACTCCTGGGAAGGTTCTCCACTGTTCCATGTTTTCACCATTTGTGGATAATGGCTCTCACTGAGATTTGCTGGAGTCCCAAAGCTTTAGAAATGGCTTTTATAACCTTTTCCAAACTGATAGATCTTTCTTTCTCATTTGTTTCTGAATTTATTTGGATCTCGGCATGATGTATAGCTTTTGAGGATATTTTGGTCTCCTTCACTTTGTCAGGCAGGTCCTATTTAAGTCATTTCTTGCGAACAGGTGTGGCAGTAATCAGGCCTGAGTGTGGCTAGAGAAATTGAACTCAGGTGTGATAAACCACAATTAAGTTATGTTTTAACATGGGGGCAAAAACTTTCTCGCACAGGGCCATGTAGTTTTGGATTTTGTTATAATGAAAACCTTTATTTAAAACCTGTGTTTTGTGTTTACTCATGTTATCTTTGATTAATATTTAAATTTGTTTGATGATCTGAAACATTTAAGTGTGACAAACATGCAAAAAGATTGGAAATCAGGAAGGGAGCCAACACTTTGTTACACCACTGTATATCATGTGACAACACAATGCAATGCTACCTGTAACTATACGAGTATTTAATTACTGGTCAGGAAGTACTTATTTCAATTAATAAGTTAAATAATTCAAATTAAATACTTATAATAATAATAATAATAGCATTACTATTTAAAGCCACCATGTCACCTCTATTAAAGTATATTCATACTTACATTTTGGCAGAGTGACTTATCTTTATCTCTTTTATAATTGGAGCCTTTCTCAGGGGCTCAGCAATTACAACTTGGTGGTGCTGGAAACCCTGAGCTTCCAATTAGCAGACACTTTAACCACTGTGCTACCACTTCCAGCATTCAGCGATTGAAAAATTAGCAGAATAATCTCTCTCTCTCTCTCTCTCTCTCTCTCTCTCTCTCTCTCTCTCTCTCTCTCTTTCTCTCTCTCTCTTATGTGTATACAATACAATACAAAACACTTCTCATTTGACAAAAAAGGTATATATA
>JAOTRA010000009.1:7718455-7731614 GCA_026260255.1 Pseudolaguvia tuberculata | reverse complement strand
CACACACACACACACACACACACACACACACACACACACACACACACACACACACACACACACACACACACATTGACCAGCAAATATATTTTATCATACAAACTTATGAGTGAATGCCTTCAAGTTTGTGTTTCTTATTAATATATTATTTGTAGTGCCAGACTGATAAAATAGAAAACATGTTCTAATTGCTTAATAAATCATTATAGCTAAACCTAATAAAGCAATAGGTCCACCAGACCACCACAGGATGGTTACATAAATTCATTCATTCATTCCTCTTCTAACCAGCTTATTTCCTAATTTGGGGTCACATGGGTCTGCTGGAGCCTATCCTAACACACATAGGGTGAAAGGTAGTGGTCTACCCTGGACAGGTTGCCAGCCTATCGCAAAACCAGAATCATGAATCAGTTTAATGTACATGTTTTGTGGAAGGAAACTGGAATACCCAGAGAAAACCCATGCAATCCCAGGGAGAACATGTAAACGCCACACAGAAAGATCACTTGCCCAGAAATGGAACCCGAGACCTTGCTGTGAGGCGACCATGCTAACCCCTACAGGCAGCCCATGAAGGTTCCAAATGTAAACAAGTTATTCACCAGATCATTCAATCTTTTTTTGGATGACAAAAGATTCCTCACCATCGTATAACATAAAAATTTAGCTTTCTTCCCTTTTGAACTTACTGAAATACAGAGAAGTTTGAAATGGTCCTAATGCTGTACATGGAGTGCATCTGAAGCTGGCAGGTTGCTAGCAGAGATGCTGCTTGTCTGTCAGGTCTCCGGTCCTCCCGTCGTCTTTCCAGACGCCGTGTCCTCACACTCATGAGCATGAGTCATCTCTTGGCACACTTACACCAGACAAGGTTGGCAGGGAAGAGGCCGTCTGTGCCCTATAAGTGTGCCACGACGTCTGGCCTCCTCTTCCACAGTGCAAAGCCGCTTTCACTCCGCCTAAGACGAGATGAAAGACAGGATCCCCCCCCCCCTCCCTTTAATGTTCACACACTCAACAATAAAAGATTTTGTAGCACACTATCATCTTCTGACACACAGCTCTCTGAAGTTGAACAGTATAGAGCTATATGAGCATGAGAGTGACTGAAGAATGGGGACTAGGACATAATGAGAGCTCTTAGATGTGAGGCGGTGGAGAGGAAAAGCACATGTCCACCAAGGGGAAATAATCTTTTCAGATGTCGAGGAAAACTAGGAGATATAGCCAGGTCACATTGAGGCCAGAAGAAAGGAAAAATGCTAGCGTTCTCAGCAAGTTACATCATTGCTTTGGCTGAGGCTTTGGGAAAAGTCGTAAATTTAGGAATGACATACCACCATATCAGCCATTTTATATTTAGATAATGATTCACAAAAACGTCTGACTCTATGACAAGTTCTCAGAGCAGATAAAAACAGTTCTTAGCAGCTGATACAGTCTCCTGGAACCTATAGTGTAGGTGTAAGATACAATGTAGGCGGTGAAAGATTAGAATTAAGTAAGCCTAACATTTCCTTATGTGAAAGCGGTAGCTCAGTAATGTTAGTAGTGTTAGACTGCTGATCAGACAATCATGGCTTTAATGCCCAACACCACCAAGCTGCCACTACTGGACCTCTGAGCAAGGCCCTTAAGTTTGAACTGCTTAAATGGATAAAAATTTATATATGTACTGTAAGTTACATTGAAAAAGTTTTATATTAAATAACTTTTAGTGAGCCAAATGAATGAAGTAACTAGCTCTTCTTCAAAGTCAGGGACTTTACTCCATAATCTCATATTTGGCAACTATCCAATCCAACGCTTTTGTTTATTCATCGAAGTTAGATGTTGTCGAGAAAACGCCATGCAAAGCAGTAAAAGTACAGCGTACATAAATTTGCTTTTGAGATTCATTTAAGCATGAGAACATTTTGAACTCCAACCTTGGGTTATAAAGGCTCCTAATACACAAGGAAAAAAATATCTGATATGGTGTGTTTGAGTCTGTGTGTGTCCCAAACCCGCCCAAAAAAGTTTCACTCATACAGTATTTTTTGTCATATTTATTGATGGTTTATGGAATCTGAGTGAAGAATTTCTACAGATGACTGTTTCTTTTATTATGTGTCAGAAAGAGTGGGGGAAGCACGATCGGGGAAAAAGAGCGCACCCAAACGCAGTATTGACAGGTTTAAATTGTCCATTTATTGAGGAAAAAAAAAGGAAAAAAAACCCAACGAGATTTAAACTAAAGAAAATACCGTGAAAATAAGACGTGAACCAAACCTGCCGTGGACAGACAAGACGAGACGAGACGAGATCATGAACATGAGATTGGAAAAAAAAACATAGGGGAAATAGGCAAAAATAGGCAAAAATGATCCAACGGCCCCTAGGAGAAAACTTCCGGCTTATTACACGCGCGAATCAGCGCTTGACGAGACTCAGCTACTTGCATGCTCACGCACACACACGAGAGCGCTCAAGCGCAGCCAGGCCTGTGCGCGCCTCGCTGCACACCGGCAGTGCACTGGAGACGTTCATCCCCGTGGAGGACGTGACATTATGATGTTGTTTGTCAGACATGGTCCCTATGTCACACTGGGTCACTATCAAACAATGAACATTAACAATTTACCCTCAGAACTCAATAAGAGTTTCCCAAATTTGTTTAATGCTGTTGTGCTAGGGCGGCACGGTGGCATAGTGGTTGGCACGGTCTCACAACAAAAAGGTCCCAGGATCGATTCCCAGGCCGGGGATCTTTTAGAGATTTTTCCCATAGTCCAAAAACATGTTCATTAGGTGGAATGGTGATTTAAAATTTTCCATAGGAGTATTTCAGGTGTCGGGAAGCTATGGTTCGCGAGCCAGGTGTGGCTTTTTTGATGCTTGCATCTGGCTCGCAGATTTCGGCTTTTCTGATAAAACATAAAATTGTATCACTTGTTTTAATTCCTCCGTTGATTTTCCACTGCTCATGTCCTGTTCAGGGCTGCAGTTGGCTGTAGGACCAATTGTCCATTATTTTAACAGGATGATAAAAACCTACATTGGCCGTTGCTGGGTAAACAGGTAATTGTCCCATTTCAGTCTAAAAACATATTATATTCAGTAATTGTTTTGTCTTGTCTCTTCCCATCTGCCCTTCTCGTCCTACTCCTGTCCTCATCTCGGTTCCCTCTTTCGCCTTGCCCTGGTTCTCGTCTCGGTTCCCTCTCTCGCCCTGGTTCTCGTCTCGGTTCCCTCTCTCGCCCTGGTTCTTCTGTCGGTTCTCTCTCTCGTCTCAGTCCCCTCTCTCGCCTTGTTCTGGTTCTCATCTCAGGTCCCCTTTCTCGCCTCATTCTGGTTCTCGTCTCAGGTCCCTTCTCTCTCCTCGTTCTGGTTCTCGTCTCGGTCTCCTTCCCTAGATCCCTCTCTCATCCCCTGTCCTCGTCCCTTCTCTCGCCTCATTCTGGTTCTCCTCTCATCACCTTTCCCTCTCTCAACTCGTTCTGGTTCTCGTGTCAGGTTCCCTTTCTCATCTCGGTCTGGTTCTTGTCTCAGGTTCCCTCTCTCTTGTCTCATTCTGGTTCCGTCTCTGGTTCCCTCTCTCATCTTGGTCTGGTTCTCGTCTCAGGTTCCCTCTCTCGTCTCAGGTTTCCTCTCTCATCTCGGTTCCCTCTCTTGTCTCGCCCTGGTTCTTTTCTCGGTTCCCTCTCTCATCTCGGTCTGGTTCTCGTCTCGGTTCCCTCTCTCGCCTCGGTCTGGTTCTCGTCTCGGTTGCCTCTCTCGTCTCGGTCTGGTTCTTGTCTCAGGTCCCCTCTCTCGCCTTGTTCTGGTTCTCATCTCGGTTCCCTCTCTCGCCTCATTCTGGTTCTCATCTCGTCCGCTTTCCTCGTCCCCTCTCTCGCCTTGTCTGGTTCTGACTCTCTTCTTGCTCTGATTCTGGTTCTCGTCTTGCCCTCGACTCATGCTCTGGTTCTTGGCTCTGGTTCTCGTCTTGTGCCCCTGACTTGTCTGATTCTTGTTCCTATCATGCCCCTCTTTTCATCTGGAGGGCCCCCGTAGGAGAACGCCAGGAGGAGTTCATAGAGGGGAGGGTACTGTCACTCCCTCCTCTGTGATGAGCGTGCAGCTGAGTCTCGTCATGCGCTAATTGCACACGCTTTATAAACCCGCAGCATTTCTCCTAGGGTTGTTGGATCGTCGCCCTTTTTACCCTTATCGACCCTTTTTTTGCCCTTCATGCCCATTGGTGCCTTGTATTCCTGTTTCCCGAGTCTCGTCATGTTCATGTTCTCGTAGGTTTTGATCGCGTCTCGTCAAGTTTAGTCAAGCCTGTCAAGTCTCATTTTGTTCTCGTTTAATTTCTAGAGTTCTTGTTCTTGTTTTTGCCTTTTGAATTCATCATCGCTTTAATAAAATGAACTTTTTTTCTCCGCCAATCCAGCGTTAGCATGCGCTCCTTACCCTCGATCCCACTCCCTGCTCCCGTCATGACACAATCAGAATCTGAGAGACTCAATCAATCATTCAATCAATTTACAGATTGTTGCATCTGTAAATCACTTTATATGAATAACTTAACATTCGGCGGCTCGGTGACATAGTGGATAGCACGGTCGTTTCACAACAAGAAGATCCTGGGTTCGAATCCCAGGACAGGGATCTTTCTGTGCAAGTTTGCATGTTCTCCCCGTGCTTGCTTGGGTTTCCTCCGGGTACCCTGGATCCTGTCCCTGGTTCTCATTTTCTCGCCCTGGTTTTCGTCTCGGTTCCCTCTCTGGCCCTGGTTCTCATCTCGGTTCCCTCTCTCGCCCTGGTTCTTGTCTCGGTTCCCTCTCTCGCCCTGGTTCTCCTCTTGGTTCCCTCTCTCGCCCTGGTTCTCCTCTCGGTTCCCTCTCTCACCCTGGTTCTCGTCTCGGTTCCCTCTCTCGACCTGGTTCTTGTCTCGGTTCCCTCTCTCGCCCTGGTTCTCCTCGCGGTTCCCTCTCTCGCCCTGGTTCTCGTCTCAGTTCCCTCTCTCGCCCTGGTTCTCTTCTCGGTTCCCTCTCTCGCCCTGGTTCTTGTCTCGGTTCCCTCTCTCGCCCTGGTTCTCCTCTCGGTTCTCTCTCTTGTCTCAGTCTCCTCTCTCACCTTGTTCTGGTTCTCATCTCAGGTCCCCTTTCTCGCCTCATTCTGGTTCTTGTCTCAGGTCCCTTCTCTCGCCTTGTTCTGGTTCTCGCCTCAGTCTCCTTTCCCTCTCTCATCTTGGTCTGGTTCTCGTCTCAGGTTCCCTCTCTCGTCTCAGGTTCCCTCTCTCATCTCGGTTCCCTCTCTTGTCTCACCCTGGTTCTTATCTCGGTTCCCTCTATCATCTCGGTCTGGTTCTCGTCTCAGTTCGCTCTCTCGTCTCGAACTTGTTCTTGTCTCGGTTCCCTCTCTCCTCTCGGTCTGGTTCTTGTCCCAGGTCCCCTCTCTCGCCTTGTTCTGGTTCTCATCTCAGTTCCCTCTCTCGCCTCGTTCTGGTTCTCGTCTCGTCCCCTTTCCTCATCCCCTCTCTCGTCTTGTCTGGTTCTGACTCTCTTCTCGTCTGATTATGGTTCTCGTCTTGCCCTCGACTCATGCTCTGGTTCTTGGCTCTGGTTCTCGTCTTGTGCCCCTGACTTGTCTGATTCTTGTTCCTATCATGCCCCTCTTTTCATCTGGAGGGCCCCCCTAGGAGAACACCAGGAGGAGTTCATAGAGGGAGGGTACTGTCACGCCCTCCTCTGTGATGAGCGTGCAGCTGAGTCTCGTCGTGCGCTAATTGCGCACGCTTTATAAACCCGCAGCATTTTTCCTAGGGTTGTTGGATCGTCACCCTTTTCACCCTTATCGACCCTATATTTGCTCTTCAGGCCATTGGTGCCTTGTATTCCTGTTTCCTGAGTCTTGTCATGTTCATGTTCTTGTAGGTTTTGATCGCGTCTCGTCAAGTTTAGTCAAGCCTGTCAAGTCTGTTTCTCATTTTGTTCTCGTTTAATTTCTAGAGTTCTTGTTCTTGTTTTTGCCTTTTGAATTCATCATTGCTTTAATAAAAAGAACTTTTTTTCTCCGCCAATCCAGCGTTAGCATGCGCTCCTTACCCTCGATCCCACTCCCTGCTCCCGTCATGACAAATCCAGAATCTGAGAGAATCAATCAATCAATCAATCAATCAATCAATCAATTTACAGATTGTTGCATCTGTAAATCACTTTATATGAATAACTTAACATTCGGCGGCTCGGTGACATAGTGGATAGCACGGTCGTTTCACAACAAGAAGATCCTGGGTTCAAATCCCAGGCCAAGGATCTTTCTGTGCAAGTTTGCATGTTCTCCCCGTGCTTGCTTGGGTTTCCTTTTGGTACCCTGGATCCTCCCACAGTCCCCAAACATTAGGTTTGTGATAAGCAGAATAGGTCGATTTGTGATTCTAAATTGTCTGTAGGAGTGAATGTGTGTGAGTATGTCTGTGTTTTGCCCTTCGATGGACTGGCGACCCGTCCAGGGTTTATCCACGCCTCTTGCTCTATGCTGTACACAACAGACCCCCGTGACCCCGAATTTGGGAATAAGCGTGTAAGAAGATGAATAAGCGTGTAAGACTTGTTTTTAAGAGATGATCGGTCTTGCATCATAACACATTTATAACTAAGTAAAAAAAGAAACAACACACAAAGTGGAAAAGAAGTCAAGCTATTTCGTACGTGTCCTTTCAGTGTGTGTATGAGTTTAAAACTGAACACAGTGCTCAGCAAATGGGAAACGTTTGAAACACACCAGCAATTCCAATGAATAACAAACACACTCCATATATTTGAGCTACATTTTCTAAAAGTAAATGAAAGGCAAAACAATGATTAGGAATAAACATTACAACTGTTTAGTGATGCTATCAGTTTCGTCTCTCTTTTGCCAAAGCATTATCAGCTATTAGCCTGAAAAGTTTTGAGTAAAATTAATACTTAACGCAAATAAAACGGCGTCATAAACCAACAGAGGAAAAGAGCTTGTTTGTTTATTCACATTCAGCCGGGTGCTTCTCTAAAGATAACTAATCACTCAGTTGCTTAATTCAGGAAGGGGGAGGCCTGAATTTGTATGTGTACCAAATCCTATTAAATTAGAGCCGTCTCTCAGGCAAACACATAGACACACAAACACAAGCATACACACACACAGCTTCAGCCTACCCTGAGGTAATAGAGTAATGCAAGCCAAGCTCACAGAAGGATGAAAGAGGAAATAGAACTCAATATAAAGAAGCTTGGATTGTGTGTGGTGCTGCTCGATAAGGAGCCTCATTCGGCCCCTGGTCCCTTTTATCCTGCTGCAAACAAGGACCGTCATCTCAGAAAACATTTCTTTCTCCACCTGCACACAAGCCCAATCAACCTGGTCCTGTAACCTCCATAACTAAAGTCAGATTTGCACTGAGTGGCACGATTTAATCTTGAAAGATTCCTGTAATCCTGTGCTAAAATCTGTTGTTATTGATGGCTAGTTTGACATGTTCATCGGGTCGCTTTTGGCAGATTTGCACCGTTATTCATCTACGATGACCACCAAACATTCAGTGTGCCACAGTGATCATGTTTATCTGGTCTGACAAGCAACATTCATCTTCTTACCTGCTTATTCCCAAAACTGGGGTCACGGGGGTCTGCTGCGCCTATAGGGGTACAGCCTGGACACCAGTCCATCTCAGGGCAACACATAGACAAACAACCAATTTACAATCATCAATCCACCTAATCTGAATGTTTTTGTACTGTGGGAGGAAACCAGAGCACCTGGAGGAAACCGACGCAAGCGCGAAGAGAACATGCAAACTCCGCACAGAAAGATCCCGGGCCGGGATTCGAACCCGGGGTCTTCTTGGTGTGAGGCGACTGTGTTTTTTTTCAGGATATTTTGATAAAACATTCGAGTCTGCAGTAAAACATTTTTGACAAAATCGAGTCTGCAGAATATAGTGCAAAGTGAAATCCGTCACTCGTCATTAACAGCACTCAAAAATACACCACATATAATGACTAAAAGCAGCAAGAACATTAACGCAAAAGATTTTGTTAATTGACTGAGTGTGAAAACCTTAGAAGACTAATTAACGCTATATGTACATGTGTTAATATTGATCTAAATATAAAGAAGATATCTTACATCTTTTATAGTTAATTTTACATTTATATAATGTTTATATAGTTATATAATAAGATCACCAATAGATTTTAGAATCTTCTGAAGAAGGTAACTGAAAATCATAACTAATTATTCAGGGGTCTGCTGGAGCCTAATCTCGGAACCCATAGGTTGAAAGGCAAGGGTACACCTTTGACAGGTCACAAATCCATCGCAGGGCCACACACTCATATGGGGATTTTAGAAAGAATTAACAATCACCGAACCTAATGTACATGTTTGGGAGTGTGGGAGGAAACCCAGTGAAAATCCACTAAAGCACAGGGATGCACACAGGATGCCCCTTAATAAATTATATTTTATATAATATGGTTATGGGTAGTATAAATAAAAACGTGTTTTATAGCTTTCTGTCATGTAAATTCATATCAATCAAACTAGTATTGCTCTAGTAGTACAAAAATAATTTTGGGACTAATGGAAGGAAGTGTAAGCCCAGTGGTTATTATGTTGAACTGTTAATTGAAGAATTGTGGTTTGATTGTGTGTCTGCCAAATGTACTTTACATCACATGACTGCATACATCACACACAGCTTTTTCTGACTGCATCTATAAATCAGTTTTAGAACTTTTCCTATTTTTTGTTGCCCGGGATTTGTTGTGTTATTTGCCATCGATGTGCTGTTTCTCGCCTTGATGCTTTAATTCATGCCAACGTTTACAATACCACATTTTGTTTTTATTTGAAATGAATACAATATGAAAAAATATTTGTACAAAAAAATTGTGTCCCAAATAATGTAATAAAAACATAACAAATTTTTTGATCGTTTATTTACTTATAATTTATTTGTTTTTAGTTTAAAACAAACTTTTACCAGTTTTGGTTTTCTTTTAAAATAAATAAATAAATTAATTAATTAATCAATTAATTATTTCTAACCTCATCAAATAAAATTTTGCTGGGTAAGTAAAATACCAAGCAGCTATTTTTTACTCTTGTCAGCCCCAGACACACCCTCTTTCCTGAGGAGAGCCGTATGTGTTGTATGAAGCAAGTGTGTGTTTTTATGGGATATGAGAGGCAGACACGTTGATAAAGTCCCTCCCCAGCTGCTGCTACTGATGCTGAAGGGATTCGGGCTACATGTGACCGACATCTGGGGTGACATCGTGTAAATGTGACCGCTGTGCTCAATCTGTGAGTGAGAGGCCACATTGACACACACATATGCCACCATATGGCCCAAGGCTTGATGTTCTCAGTCATTATCCGAAAAAAAGGTGAGGAGTGTGGGAGGGGTGTAGTCTGGTCACTGAAGAGATGGATAGTTATACTGACAAAGATTGTAATGTAGATTGTTCGGCTATTAGCTGAAGAGTTATGATGACTGAACTGTAGAATTCAAAGCTCAGGATTTACCCCAATGTCTTGCTTATTATTGTTGTTATTATTATTCATATTATTATTATTATTATTATTATTATTATTATTATTATTAGTAGTAGTAGTAGTAGTAGTAGTAGTAGTAGTAGATTAAGCATGCATGCCATATACTAATACTACAAAAACAAACAAATACTATATCATATTCTATTGATATGTATACAATTAAACCACAAAGTAAATTAGTATGAGTATCACATAAATATAAACTATCTGTGTATATTTGAGTGGAAGTGGTAGCCTAGTGGTTAAGGTGTTGGACTAATACTGGGAAGACCCAGGTTCGATTCCGACCTCCACCAAGCAACCACTTTGGGCCCTTGAGCAAGGCCCTTAACCCTCAAATGTAAAAAAGAGATCAAATATAAGTCACTCTGGATAAGAGTGTCCGCCTAACTGTAACTATCTTGTCAGAACTTCATGGGCAGCTGAGCATCATTCACACATGAGATTTCAAACGATTTATTCCCATTTTGCTATTTGATGAAGCGCCACTCTTCTAGTAAGACTTTCCACTCCAATGCGAAGCTTGAATGTGAGATATGGTATCTCTACATTTAGCACCAAAAGTCTTTGTTCTAATGTCAGATGAGGAGGTCTGGAGTGTAGTTGGTCTTCCAATTTAAAGGTGGTCAGTGGTGGTAAGATCAGGGTTTTAGGTGTGAAGTAGCAGCATAGTGGTTAAGGTGTTGGCCTAATACCAACGCCTTCGAATTCCATCTCAACCAAGCAACCACTGTGGGCCCTTGAGGAAGGCCCTTGTAAATTGTAATAAAAAAATAAGAGACCAAATCTAAGTCACTCTGGACTGCAGCTTTGTGAAGAACATTTAAGGCTTTCTGTGCTATCCAATCATAACACAGAATGTGATAATGGAGCTCAGAGGCTTTGTGCTTAGGGTCATTGTCATACTGAAACAGCATTGGAGTCTCTTAGTTTTATTGAAGGAATAATGCAATAATGCAATGTAGCAACATTTTGGAGAGGAACCGTGTATGGATCGGATAGTCGGAGTTAAGACCGTTGAGATGTAAGTCTTGGCTTATTGTTATTGTTATTGTTTTCTGTTTAGGTACTCCTCGTTGGCAGCATAAGGATTATTATGTCCTTCATCTCTGTATCTGAATGACATACACAGACATACAACTTTCAGAATTTCACTCAGTTGACTTTTTATTATCTTAGCCTTTAACGTCATCCTTCAGTTGAATATAATATGTTTGTTTGCACTGTAAAAACTTCAGAAAGTGGCACCAGCTCAGTGGTCATTAGGGGAGAAGCTTCAGGTTTAACAGGAACACACAGTACAGTAAAAAGTAAATACACATGCTATAGGATTTTTCCTCCACTCCCTCCTGGAGAAAAGTCCTTCCTGCTTCAATATTTTATTATTTCTTCCCTCCCTCCATTGAAACGGAAACATTGATTTATAGGTGGTTTTGCTGTCGAAGTTCATTGGTAGATAGGTTACTAACAAACGGAGCAGTGGCACGAGCACCACAAGAGCTTTGTATGGATCTACGGGATGAAATCATATTCAGGTGTCAATCTTGCACTGTATTAATAAATCCCGTTGGTGATGGCTTATTGTTCTAAAGCTGCAACAGTAGCCACCCGGCTGTGTGGGGTTTTTTTCCCCCTCATCCTTACTCTTTCTGCCTTATGCTCACGCTCCCTCTTCTCTCCTGAGGACAAGGGAAGCAATCAGAGGCCTGTTATTAGAGCCGGAGGCTAAAGTGAAGGAGTGGGGCTCTAGCACCTCTATAGTAATTTCTCTCATTACAGCCAGCACACAAATACAGTGAGAGAGGAGCACAGCGGGTCTGGGGGAAACAGAATAATATAAAAAAAATAAAGCCTGGAGGATGTTCCTGTGCCAAAGAGCTGCTGTATGAATGCCTGGAGTGCACATGGCACACGTCTGAAACGGAAGAAAGATTGCTTAAGCGCTCAGAAAGACAGAAAGACACATGACTGACCTTCAACGTGTCCTAGATTTTCAGATGGTACAATGTAACAATGTGCCAATTCTTTTCAGCCTTTTTAAATACTATACGGCCTTCACTTTAGAGAAAAGAACCGGAGAAAGTGGTTGAATTTAGGCTTTTTTTTTTTTTTTTTCATTTGTACATATCAAATAATAAAATCCTCTAAATGGAATAGCATTTAAAGCTCGATGATACATAAGAGACATTTGAAAGTCATTTTAAACGATTCTGTGTAGTATTTAGAGGTCAGGCACTTACATTTCTGATGTTTGGCAGACAAACTTTATTCAGAGACACATAAATTAATTTTAAAGTGAGCCGTTGGAATAAAAGGAAAAGTTAAAATTACTAATACTATTATAATTACAGCATTTGGCAGACACCCTTATCCAGAGCGACTTACAACTGAGCAATTGGAGGTGAAGGAACTTGCTCAGGGACCCATACTGGTTGCTTGGTGGTGCTGGTAATTGAACCCCAGTCTTTCTAGTATTAATCCAACACGTGGTTAAGGTGTTGGACTAGTACCAGAAAGACTGGGGTTCAAGCTACCACTTCCCTAATACTTGTTTTAAATTATTTATTGACTTTATACCACTTTGTCACAGATGGGGCAGGTTCTACCATGCAATTACCACCTCGTTCCCAGTCTCCTTTAATCACTTCCACCTGTTCTTCGTTTTCCCTTTCATCACCTCTCCTATTTAAACCCACTCCTAAGCTCACTCTTTGTCCAGGCTTGTTTAAACACCACGGACATATTATTGCTAAGCTCAAGCCTATACGTGTCTGAATTCCTGTGCTACTAACCTGTTCGTGTGTTGTTTCCAATGTTACCCAAAGACTCTATCTAAGTCCTGTCCAACCTGCCGTGTCCAGTCCTGTCACTCACTCATCCTTCAGGTGGATTCCACACTCAGTACTTGACAGCGAGCGGGATTTACAAGCTCGCTCACTCTCTAACGTGGACTGTTCATACCCCCGATCACTTCCTGTCTGTTCTATTGGAACTCATTCCCTTCTGTTTGATATCCTGTTGTGTGCATCCTTCTAATAAATCCTGGGAACTCTTATCTTGTTTAATGTGTGGTATTCTTTAGTAACACTTTAAATTTACTATTAATTGTTCAATGATGTTCTTACCGCCTTGTGATGGACTGGCGACCTGTCCAAGCTGTAAACCTGCCAATCATCCTTTCATATCACTTGTTAACATGTTATGACTTTTTTTTAACACTTTTTATTAATTGTTTATACATGTTTTAACATTTTAAATTAATTTATTTATTCATTCTATCCCAGTGCACATAGAGCAAAAGGCAGGAGTACACCCTGGACAGGTTACCAGTCAATCTCAGGGCCACACATACACAAACAAACACCCACCCTTACTTCCAAGGGCAATTTAGTCTCACCAATCAACATAATGTACATGTTTTTGGACTGTAGGAGGACAACGGAGTACCAGGAGAAAACCCACACAAGCAAAGGTAGAACATACTAACACAGAATGACCCCTTGTCCGATTTCATTCATTCATTCATTCATTCATTCATTCATTCATCTTCTTACCCGCTTACTCCCTAATTTAATTAATAGTTGAT
>JAOTRA010000009.1:7628164-7638679 GCA_026260255.1 Pseudolaguvia tuberculata | reverse complement strand
AGATAGATAGATAGATAGATAGATAGATAGACAGACAGACAGACAGACAGACAGACAGACAGACAGACAGACAGACATCAACATGAAGCAGCTCCAGCTATCCTCTAGGACTTATAACTACTGTTGTTTACACACACACTCACTGTGACAGCATAATTCCTGTTATCTGTTTATCACCCAAATGAGGATGGGTTCCCTGTTGAGTCTGGTTCCTCTCAAGGTTTCTTTCTATTACCACCCAGGGAGATTTTCCTTGCCACCGGCTTGCTCATCAGGGACAAACTGTCTTTTCACTCATTTCATAATTTACTATTGATTGTGTAAAGCTGCATTGAGATTTTGTAATAAGCCCTAGACAAACACGACTGAATGGAATTGAACATATGGTATCAAGGTGCAGGGTCAGCTATCAACTCAAGGACCCAACAGGGGCTGGATTGCTAATGGAGCATAAAGCAACAACTCCGTCAAGCCATGGTGGGGATTGAACCCAGACCTTCAGATCAACATCTCATCGCCTTAACTGTTTGAGCCATGACTGCCACTGTTATACAGGAAATGATGTCACTTTTCCTCAATGATAAAATGTAAAGCACTAAAGAAGTAATGCTTTCTCTCTCTTTCTTTTATATTTCTCTCTCTCTATCTCTGAGAAAATAACAGTTATTTTGTAAGGTTCAAGGTTCAAAGTGTTTATTGTCATGTGTACAGTAAAGAAAACAGGTTTGCACAATGAAATTCTTACATTGCTGTCCACACCGATGTTACAAAATAATTGAAAGGTAAAAAAAAAGGAAGAAATGTAAGAAATAAAGGGCATAAAATGCACAAAGTTATTTTGTAAACTGTCAAATGTTATTTCAAAAGGTAAACAGAATTTATCACTGATTCCACATTGGGTAAGTGCCATGTGTTATAAAATGTACTTTTACTAATTGTAAAATTTCTTATTATGTGTTTATGCTTTCTAAAATGATAGGATCAGCCAAAGCTCTTAAATGATCGCATGTTCAATTAGTTAGTGGTCTGATTGCTGTGAAGTCTCTCACAGTTACTCTGAAGAAACGATTCATCCATACTCTTTGACCTTTCCTTTTAATAGGTGTCTGTCCTTTGCCCAGATCGGTGCTGACCCTGACATGGTCATTGTGGGTCGTAAAAATAGAACAGTAACAGCAGCATGCCTGTGTTTCTCAAGGAATCAGCATTACTGGGTTAAAAAATTCCCATCCAACAACAGTGATTTGGTCACAAGCCAACCGAGATATAAGGCTAATGGATGATTTCACACACATTGTACATGGTAACAAAAAAGGATGAGCTGTAATTTCTGGACGGTTTTAGTGCCTCTAGGAAGAAGAAAAAAATTAACAGCAACAATGTGGCACCTGATACACACATATCAGAGTCTTACACACTACCATGTGGCACTGATGTTCTGAGAATGATGTATTGTCCAAATAATTACTGGTCGGTGGTGGAGGACTCTTTCCAGTGATGGATAAGGTAGTGGGAGGATGAAACATTGTCCATAGTAAATAATGGGCTGCAGTTAGTAATTGTGTGTTTGGCCTGATGTAATGGCGAGTGTGTAGGTAAACAGTATATAATAGAGAACTGGTAGGTGGATGTTATATACCTTTACCACAAACTTGTTCTAGAATCTAATTGGATGGATCCCTGGTAACTGTTTATTTAACAAGGCTATATATAAATATGCTTGGAACATTAGGATTTGATTTCCAACCCAACCAACCTATCTCCTCTGGGTCCTTGAGCAAGGCCCCCAACCCCCAATGCTGTAAATATTATATGAGCAATTATCACCTACTGCAGGTTAACAGTAAAAAGCCTTTTTTTTCTCTTTGATTTGTTTCTTGGAATAATTGAATAACTTTAGATTGTGTACACATCCCTATATGTAATCCAGAGTATATAAATATAACCCCGCTTTTAGCACATGGGTGTGAAAATGGAGTTATGGCGTCATCTCTAAAAATAAAATGATTTCCTCTCCGGCTGATTTCTACACATGCTTAGGCAAGCGGAGGCAAACACACTTGCTGTAATGGGCTTTCAGAGGCGAGTGCTCTGAGTTTGTCTGACTGTAATCACACTACAGTTGTGCTCCATAATGAGAGCCATTGTGTTTAGACCACCTGGCTGCGCTCGAACAAGAAGCGGCTCGGCTCTATGTGTGACTGAAGCTCGACCGCTAAGTTTGACTCCAAATTTTCTTATGGAGTTTATTCTGCTGGGAATAAATTTACAGAGGACATTTCAGATTGTGGTTTGGTAGCTGTAATATATGGATATTGCCAGACAGGTTGTCCAGACATGCATACAAGACTGCTTATCTCAGCATGTGTACACCATGAACACACACACCCACCCACACTCTCACTCACACACCAAAATCACCACTGCCACCTATAGGATAAATGAGAAATTGAATCTTATGCCCAACCCCCACTAGTACTCTGAAACTCTTTAAGGATGGAGATCCAGACCTCAGTCATATGATATAAAGGAAGTAAATGGTTCAAAAGGTTATGGTTCTCTTGTCTGAACTCTATGTGTGATTAATGTTACACCACTAGATTTTGTAGTGATAGCTGTTCACAAATGCTTAAGAAGAAGGAGATTTGCGCCTTCAGATTCAGATGCTTCAGATGCTAAAAACAAAATTGTATTTCGCAGATGGATCTACATTCAACCATTTTATAGTACTGGTCATAGGGCCATCTTTGGTAAATTTGGTGATGCTGGGAATCAAACCATGATTCCAATTATCAGTCTAACACCCTACTCTTTTCCCCCAGATTTCGAATAGTAGAGTCGAGTAGTCAAAAGGCTGTCATTACCTAAAGCAGGTTTAGCAGTAAAAAAAAACCATTTTTATTATTAGTAGTGTTATACCTGATTTTATTTTCTTCTTAAAATAATCTAATATCCTTATTTGGTGTATATTATCTATATGAATAAAAGCCCATTGTTATGAAAATAAAATAATAGTTTTATTCCCCAAAATATATTTATTGTGAGCTATATTCTCTGACAAGTTCCTCTAAAAGTCCTTTCGTAAGCTTTAGTTCCATTAGCATGTGGTGATAGAAGTGTAAAATGTCCATGTGTTACAGCTCTGGGTTCATCAGGCTATGATAATTCTGTGCAAGTGCCACGCTGTACTGCTGAGTGCAGCTTTCTGCCTTGGTTCTGGCATAGAAACTGGAAAACAACACACAGATCTTATCGTGTTCATGCTAAAGTAGCTTTTTCTTTCTCCCCCTCCAGACGCCACCACTCCTTTGCCTGGCGGATATACAATAAGAATGACTTAGCTAAACAAAAGTGAAAGGACATACCAAAAACAAGTGGTGCCTGGTAGACGGAGATTAGGAGCATGTGTGCAGGAAAAAGAGAAGGGAGGAGAAGAAATGGAAGACGTAAATAGCTTGAGTGAGGTTCGGCCCTGTTTGTGGTGCTGAGTTAATTTTTATTGGCATCTCATTGGTATAACTAAATACGACTTGGTGCTGAAAATTGTGTGTGTGTGGGTGTGTGTGTGATTTTGACTTATTGTTACAATTTCACTCAACACTTACTTGCTTTTTTTACTGCATAATGTTGTGTATGAAAGAGTTTGGGTTTTGTCATGGTTAGGATTTCATCTTTTGTCATGTTCATGTTGTCTTGTTTGGTTCTTGTGTTTTGGTTGTTTTGGTTTAGCTTAGCTACACTAGCTAGTCAGTGTTTGTTTACTTTTATGTTGTGTTACCCTGGGTGTTTCCTATAATTTGGTTCCCCCATCATGACACAACTGGCTCTTTGTCTATTAAGTTCATGTGTGTCTTGTTTAGTTGATTGTCTCATATGTATTTATGGTCTGTCTGTCTTGTCTTTTCGGTGGATTATTGTATAGCTGTAACTACTCACGGTGAGAGTAAATTTTAGCAAAAGTCATGTTCACTAAGTTCTTGTAATGTATGCATGTGTGCATATAGTTCATTCATTCATACATTCATTCATCTTTTTACACTTTCTTCCCTAATTCGCGGTCACGGGGGTCAGCGCCTATCCCAGCGCACATAAGGCGAGAGGCACGGGTACACCCTCGACAGATTGCCAGTCTATCGCAGAGTCACACATAGACAAACAACCACTAACACTCACATTCACTCCTACGGGCAATTTTGGCTCACCATTTGACTCAACTAATGTACATGTTTTTTGACTGTGAGAGGAAACCCATGCAAGGCCGCGTGGAACATGCAAACTCCATAAAGAAAGATTCCAGACCTGGGATTCGAACCCAGGATGCTCTTGTTGTGAGGCGACTATCAACAATGCCGTAACTAAGAAGTTTGTTAAACTATTTAAACTATGAAATAGTTAAATAATGAATATTAATAGTATTTAAATTTTGGTCGGGTAATACGATTGTCTTTGTTTGCTACTTTCATGTATTTAACAACAGATGATTGGTGGTTGCTGGGATCAATTTTATTCTTTAATGAAATTCTAGCAGCGATGATTTTCGCTTTTTTGCAAGAACCAATAGCAGTGGCCAAACTTGATGATGCATCAAACTTTGTCATGGAGGGAAAATTATTTGTATTTGTATGACATCCTGTCATTGCTGTTTGTTTGCTGTTAGCTAACCTTTAGTGAGGGAATGCGGATTACTAAACACGGATCGATAAAGTCTTATGTCATCCAGACTGACATTATGATCCTGACTGACATCCTACAGTGGGATCCTACCTGAAGATCATGTTCGTACAGTCTGATAAGCAATTGTCTCAAAAGACTATTAAGTATCGCATTAAAAAACACCAGATTCAGACATGTCAAATATTCTTCTGTTTATCTGCCACTTCAATGGAAAATAATTAAGGCAATTAATCAGACCTCACTGCCCAATTAAAGCACATAGTATTTAACTGCAACCATTTGTAATGTGGCAATTTTTTTTGGAAAATTGAGCAAATTAAGATGAAATTCAAGGCTTAATTTGACACATGGGTATGAGGGAAATGACATAATTGTACAAAGCTTTAAAAATGCGATTATGCGCATTGCTTGAGATGCTGTTGTATTGCAATTATAATTAGCAGCATATAGGAGCATGACATTACAAAGAGAAGTAAAAAAGACATCTGGAATGCAGTAAATGCAATAAAGTGATGCTGCAAGTGTGAATGGATGAAAAATACAAGCTTAAGTATTACTGTTCTGTACATATGGTGCGAATGCAGAATGACTTCCATAGGAACAGATGTCTCGGAAAGTCAAAACCTTTGTACAAAGGCATTGAGAATTTCACTTTATAAATACACTTATATGACTTATCCATACAGATATTATGAAGTCACGCCAAATATTGCAGTCAATAATTTCTCCCAGAAGATAATCTAACACATCATTCTGATAGATGACACTGCTAGAAGAATCTTGTACTAGTAACTATTGCTATGATACAGATATCATCTGTTACCATGATTGTGAAATTGGTGGACTTGAGAGAAAATGATGCAAAAAAACCCCTATATAATACTGTAATAACACTGTAATAGCAAACTTGGTTATAATGTATTAACAACAATTCATACCTATTTAATGATCAGTACGATGCTTAGTCATTAATACATTATAAACAACTTTGTTATTACAATTTTTTTATTGTGTAATTAAACTTGAAATAGTATTATTTATTCATTTATTCATCTTCTATCTCGCTTCATGAGCATACTAACCACTATGAAACCCCCCTCCCTTAAATGTATTATTAATTCATATAAAAAGACATTGAAGTGTATTTAAATAGAGTACACCTTAATGACAATATGTCTGATTGCACCTAAGTGCACTTTGTTATATTGCCTAATGAAGTATACATAACTGTGCAGCTCATTTTAACAATACACATGGTCTTCCCCTCCTCCTCACTCATCTGAGATGTTATGTTACAAGTATTGCTTCATTGAACTTGACTGATGTTAAACAAGACCAGTTTCAATTTTCAACATCAGTTTCAAGTAAGAAGTCATCTGAAAACGTTGGTTGTTTCAGACAAAATGTGTGTTAATGTTATCTTAATTTATGTTTAAGAATAAATTACAGCTACACATAGAAATGGGAAGAAATTATATGCTCTGCTGAGGCACCTTGTTGAGATCAAATCTTATTCTTTCAATAAGCTGTTCAACTACTACTAATTTCTTTTTCAATCATGACTTCTGACCAGGCCTGGACCATGACTGCTTTGTATTTTGAAGACTTACATATCATTTGTACAACTTGTATCAAATGTTTTAGGAACATAATCCTTAAGTAAAGTTTACTGCTACTAACACTTGTTGAAAGAAAATATTACTAGTGTTTATTTAAGTTTGGATTAACTAGCATTAAGGCTCTATGGCTGCTGCCATATGTAATAATAAGTCTAAATATAAATATTTATCCCAAATTCGGTGTCACGAAGGTCTGCTGTGTCTATCCCAGCACACATAGGGTGAGAGACGGGGGTACACCCTGGACGGGTCGCCAGTCCATCTCAGGGCCACACATTAAACAAACAACCATTCACACACATTCACTCCTATAGACAATGGTAAGAAGATGTTAGAATGAATGAATGAATGAATGAATGAATGAATGAATGAATGAATGAATGAATATTTATTTAAGCAATTTATATAGGGCGGCGCCTTTGCATGGTCACCTTGCAGCAAGAAAGTTCCGAGTTCAATTCCAAGGCAAGGGAACTTCTAACTTCTAAGTACAGTTTGCATGCTCTCCCTGCGCTTGCGTAGCAGGGAGTGTGTGTGGTCCTGCGATAGATTGCTGTCCTGTCCAGGGTGTACCTCTGTCGTTCTTCCTATATACTCTGGGATAGGCTCCAGCAGACCCTGTGACTCCAGATTAGGGAATAAGCAGATTAGAAGAGAAGGAAAGAAAGAGAGAGAGAGAGAGAGAGAGAGAGAGAGAGAGAGAGAGAGAGAGAGAGAAGTTCATTCATTCATTTTCTTACCCAAAGGAAGGAAGAACATGCAAACTCCGCAAAGGAAAGGTCGAACTTTGGACCTTCTTGTTGTGAGTCAACTGTACTGTCCACAACGCCGCCGCACCGCTTATAAAAATAGTTAAATAATAATAATATTTAAATAATCTTTGAATAATAATATAATATTTATATAATATTTATAATAATACACTTGCACACAATTTGGTCGCTTAATACAATTGTCTTTTTTTTGCTAGTTTCATGCATGAGAGAGATTATTAATTATATTGCTGTGTAGTTGGGGACTCCAGCACGTGTATATATTGCAGCACAGAGCCAGAAGCTAATACTTTTTAAACATTCGCCTTAAGTTAATTGTTACTGGCACCAGTATTCATTGGAATAATTCTATTATTTAAATAGGTTTTCTTTAGGTCGACTAGCTTAGCCTGAGGAATAATAGTCTTGACTAAAATGTTTAAGGTAGAGATAATTTGTTGCTATAGCTTCTCCATAGTTTTATTCAAGCAGAAAGATATTGAAATCATCTCCATAACAACTGAAAAATGGCAGCAATGGATATGATTTTTTTATTCCGCACCTCATCTCATTTAAAAATCAATAAGGAACAAAAGGTTGCAAGTTAAAATCCCAGAGCTATTCGTAAACCACCAATTTGGCCTTGAGCATGGCCACTCATGTCACGTTTCCTCTCCGTGATTTGCTTTCCATATCTCAACTCAATTGATTGCCAAACTCCTCGGTTGTACACTTGGATCGAATCCTGTCTACGAAAAAAAAACATGGTTTACATGCCGTAGTTAAGCCATAAGCAGCCGTTTATTAAAAGATAATTAACATGCATTGAGTGAACTAATGCTGAAATCCATTTCCAGTGAGGTCTGAGTATTACACGGCGAGTTTCAGCAGTTTCGGATGAATACATGGTTCACACTTTGCTCGGCAGCAATCCAGCATGAGCACCCCCGCTGCTATCTCATTAATGGGCATTTCCTCCCATAATATTAACATTTAAAAGACAAAGAGATGGAAAACTGCATGAACAGGGAAAAAAAAAAGACTGGAAGTTGTCAGTGCACCAAATATAATTAGAATTTTAATGAGCTGGAGGGCTAATGAAAGGAGCCAGAGTGAGAGAAGTGATAACCCACAGTACACCTAATTCTGCATCTGCTTACATTTCTGATCATTGGAGTGAATAAAAAGAAGAAAAAAAAATAAAGAAAAGTTTCTATACATATATTAACGCAGCCTTGAAGCACTGCTTCAACCTGAGGACATAAAAACATACTTTGATCAGACATTAAACAAGCTTCAATGCAAAGATTGAACTTTCAGAAAAAAATTTACCCAAACCTTGTACATAATTGAATAGCCGATAGCGATCGTATCTTCGTTGTTGCTGCTTTGAACCGTAGGAATGAATTTGTATTTATTGACCACTTATAAAAGCTAATTTATCTCTGACTTCAAGGGTAGTGTATCATCCAGAATTACAACAAACTTCGATAGCCTTCATCAAATGTGGACAGAAGTTGATTTTGTTTGCTGTGAGACCTTCACCATTTTATGGAAGGACAAATAAATAGAATTGTACAGTACTTTCCATGTATGCCATAGACAGCAACACAAAAGGCTTTTATAAACTTAAAAAAAAATCTTTTTCATTCATTGCAACATTTCCCAAAGCCATTTTTTAATCTTAATGTCAAACAATTTGCATTTGGTTGCTGTTTGATTCATTTAATATTTTATTTACTATTGTAGTACGTCCCTGTCTGATAACTTTAAAGTTCATGTTGTCACTTGCATTATAACAGCTGTTAATAGTCCCTCCCTTACCAGCTGTTCTTTTTTCTGTCTCTAATTAAACAGCTGGTGAAATTACCATAATATCGTAATGTTCTCCGCCCTAAAGACTTTCAGAAATTATTACAAGTCACAGATTTACCCTCAGAAATGACAAACCTCTGCTATCCCATTACTATTGCATTAGAGGTTATATTAGAAATGACATTATTCATACTACGAACCCCATTTTTCATTCATTCATTCATCTTCTTGCCCGCTTATTCACTAATTCTGGGTCACGGGGGTCTACTGGTGTCTATCCCGGAGATCATAGGGCGAGATGCGAGGGATACACCCTGGACAGGTGGCCAGTCCATCGCAGGGCAACACACAGACAAACAGCCGTTCACACACACATTCACTCCTATGGACAATTTACAATCACCAATCAATCTAATGTGCATGTTTTTGGACTGTGGGAGGAAACCAGAGTACCCGGAGGAAACCCACGTGAACTCCATTATGAAGTAGAAAAATCCCTCTTTACCCTCTGACCAATCAGAATAAAGATAGGAATAGCATTTTGATATAAATTACAGCATCTATTCAACTCTTCTGTTTGAAAGTAAAAGTTCAGATCAGCACTAGTCATCACCAGAGAATTATTTAATCCAATTAATCTTGCTAATTTGTTTAAAGTTTCTCTTATTCTGGCTGCTAAAACCATATGTTTTTACTAACTGGCAACAAATTATTATTGGAAAGGTGCATTTCTGTTGTGTCTTGGTTTAATTTTGTTGTATTACAGCTTGATTTGGTTGTGTTTCGGCTTGATTCTCTTTTCTCTTTTGTTCTGTTTTGTTTCCACTTGATTTTATTGTCTTTGGATTAATTTTGTTGAGTTTTATCTCTCACAAATTTAAATAAAAAATTGTAAATCCGTATTGCATCTGTATTTTTATTAAAAAGAGATCAAATGTAAGTCGCTCTGGATAATAGTGTCTGCCAAATTCTGTAAAAGTAATATTATTAGCCTTTATTTTGGCATCTGATAGATATGAAAAGCTGAATTACTTGATTAGTTATCTGGAGGGCGTTATTATTTATAATAAATCTATATTGAACTCAGTAACTGATTTATGCCTCATTTATTGAATTTTTTAACAGTGGACATTAACATTTTCAATATTTTAGGCAGCTGTAATGATACATTATCATAATAAGCTATTTAGTTATCCAATATTTACAAACAGGTTTATTTTTGCCATGCAAAAAATGTTTTATGATCACAATATCGCACAGCCATAAGGCAAGCTCTATTTATCAGTTGTGTTTTAGATTCAGATGTGATTCAGGTTGAGTCACATGTGTTTCAGTGTGATTCATGAATCTGCAGTTGTGATTCAGTTGTGTTTCAGGTTGATTTAGTTGTGTTTGAGGTTGATTCAGTTGTGTTTCAGGGTGATTCGATTGTGTTTCAGGTTGATTTAGTTGTGCTTCAGGGTGATTCAGTTGTGTTTCAAATTGATTCAGTTGTGTTTCAGGTTGATTTAGTTGTGTTTCAGGTTGATTCAGTTGTGTTTCAGCTTGATTCAGTTGTGTTTCAGGTTGTTTTAGTTATGTTTCAGGTTGATTTAGTTGTGCTTCAGGGTGATTCAGTTGTGTTTCAAATTGATTCAGTTGTGTTTCAGGTTGAT
>JAOTRA010000009.1:7540289-7568772 GCA_026260255.1 Pseudolaguvia tuberculata | reverse complement strand
TGTGGGAGGAAACCGGAGTACCTGGAGGAAACCCACGCAAGCGCGGGGAGAACATGCAAACTCCGCACAGAAAGATCTCCAGTTCGGGAATCGAATCCTTCTTGTTGTGAGGCGACCGTGCTATCCACTACGCCACTATTACTAATACACAATAACTAATAATAATTTTTAGAAGTAGGTGGATCGATGGCGTAGTGGTAGATTGCATGCTCTTGCCTATGCTGAGGGATAGGCTCCAGCGGTCTATGCGACCCCAGATTAGGGAATAAGCTGGTTAGAATGTGAATTAATGTATTACGTTTATAATTGTCAAAGGTGATGGAATAGTCAGAAGACAATTTAAGTTAAAGGGGTAACGATGGAAGACCTGTGACCTTATGTATAAACACTCCATACATATTGTGTGTGCCAGCTTTTGCGCTCACCCTTTAGATTTACTAACAATACAGTTAATGTGAAAATATGCATTTATCCACACCAACTTCATGTCTGCCGCATGTACATTTTTTGTGTTTTTGTCATTTGGTATGTCTTAGAGCCAATAGAGCACATAAGGCACAAGGCAGGGTACACATAGTGCATAGGATACCCCCCGGACAGGTTGTCAGTTCATCAGAGGGCCAAAAATAAATGAACAAGGACACACACTGATTCCTATAGGAAATCATCAATTATGCTAATGTACCTGGAGAAAACCCACAAAAACACAGGGAGAACTCGCAAACTCGGCACAGAAAGACCACTTGCCACCGCTCTACCCGTAATCATTACATACAGTGGGTCAAAAAAGTATTTAGTTAGCCACCAATTATGCAAGTACTCCCACTGAAAAAGATTAGAGAGGCCTGTAATTTTCATTAAAGGCATGCCAGAAAATCAGAAAATTGTCTGCTTTTTTAAGAATTTATTTGCAAATTATAGTGGAAAATAAGTATTTTGTCAATAACAAAAGTTCATCTCAATACTTTCTTATATACCCTTTGTTGACAATGGCAGAGGTCAAAGGTCTTCTGTAAGTCTTCACAAGGTTTTAACACACTGTTGCTGGTATTTTGGCCCATTCCTTCATGCAGATCTACTCTAGAGCAATGATTATTTGGGGCTGTCACTGGGCAAAAGTGACTTTCAACTCCCTCCAGATTTGCTATGTGGCTGAGATCTGGAGATTTGAGATCTAGCCACTTGCGGACCATGAAATGCATCTGATGAAGACACTCCTATGTGTGTGTGTTTGAGATTATTGTCATGCTGATAGACCCAGCTACGTTTCATATTCAGTGCTCTTGCTGATGGAAGGAGGCTTTCACTCAAAATCTAACGATACATGGCCCCATTCATTCTTTTCTTTACATGGATCAGTCTTCCTGGTCCCTTTTTAGAAAAACTAGATTATCCAAATTCTCTTTAGCAAACTTCAAACTGGGGACACTGGGGATTTGAGTCCCTGGCAGAGTAGTGTGTTACTGATGGTAGCCTTTGTTACTTTGGTCCCAGCTCTCTGCAGATCACTCACTAGGTCCCTCTATGTGGTTCTTGGGATTTTTGCTCACTGTTCCTGTGATTATTTGACCCCATGGGGTGATATCTTGCATGAAGCCCCCCAACCAAGGGAGATTACCAGTGGTCTCCATATTTTGCAAATAATTCTTTAAACTTTTTCCTCATTTTGTCTCTCAAAGTTGAGGTATACCTATGATGAAAATTACTCTCATCTTTTTAAGTGGGAGAACTTTCACAATTGGTGGCTGACTAAAGACTTTTTTGACCCATTGCATTTAAATGAATTTATCTGAGGTTGGAGACAGGGTGGAATTTTGTGCATGTATGATTCATTTCTCGTTAATTGAGATTTACACTGGAACCTGAGTTCTCAGTTCTGTTCTGAGTTGCGTGAATCTTAATTAATCTTCACATCTTTAAATCTACAACAGCTTCAGGTTAACTGTTTATCAATACAAAGAAAAAAACCTGGAATAAATGTCACTTTATTTAGACTGGATAAATAATCCACAGTGGGCAGCACAGTATCTTGTAGATTATTAGGTTGGTGATTCTAAATTGTCCATAGGAGTATGTGTGTTACCCTGTGATTGACTGGTGAACTGCCTTTTACTCTTCAGAGCTGGCTTCAGAGATGGCTGGAATATTCTCCAGCAAATCGCGATTACCCCAAAATAGGAAATAAGCAAATATAGAAGATGAATGAATGAATTAAGAGTTTGTTAAGAGTTTCCTGAATTTCTTCAGACAAGATCATGCATTTACTAGGAAGCCCACTAGATAGCAGCACCAGACAGTCTAACGCCTGTCTAGCGCAGAGCACAGCTGACAGATTAGTGTATGAGTGAGCTGTAAATTCATATCAATCATAAAAAATGAAATCATTTTACTTTCGAATGAATCAACTAAATGTTGGTTACAATATCAGATTAGAGACATTTTTCCATAATGATTGAATAAAAGTATATTTACAGGAGGGGTGGCGTGGTGGCGTAGTGGTTAAAATGGTCGCCTCACAACAAGAAGGTCCTGGGTTCGATCACCGGGCGAGGGATTTGTCTGTGCAGAGTTTGCATTTTCTCCCTGCGCTTGCGTGGGTTTCCTCCGGGTACTCCGGTTTCCTTTAAAAGTCCAAAAAACATGCAGATTGGGTGGATTGGTGATTGTAAATTGTTCATAGTGGTGAATGTGTGTGTGAATGGTTGTTTGTCTATGTGTTGCCCTAAGATGGACCGTCCCGTCCAGTTTGTACCCCTGCCTCTCGCCCTATGTGCACTGTAATGGGCTCCACCGGACTCCAGTGATCCCGAATAAGCGGGTAAGAATATGAATGAATTAATGAATTAATGACTATTCACAGGAAAGGTTATTACTGTAGTTATGATGATATTTATTTCATGCTCATTAACAGTCAGTAAATTTATAATTGTAGTTTTTAAAGTTGTTTTTTACTGAATGTTGTACTGTAAACATACTGTAAATGTATACATATGAATGTATGTATGATTCTCTATGCAATACACTTTCAATTTTTAAAATTGTTTATTTCATTGTTCAAGAAAAAAATGTACAGTCATTTATTATTGGGGTAACAGAGGTCTTCTGGAACCTATCCCAAAGCACATAGGTACATCCTGATTGTATTGTCCGAGAATCGAACCTGGGATATTGTTGCTATGAGACAGTTGTGCTAACCACTATGCCACCACACCACCTGCCATATTTTTTATTGTCACTCAATTAAAATAGCACAAGTTTGGTTAGAGGTCAGTAAAAAGTGTTAAACGAAGACGTATGCTGATATTCATTTACAAGATTCTTACATTTAACTCAAAGGCAACTGGTGTCCTCTAGTTAGTCAAGTCAAATCTTGTCTTAATCAACTGAGTAACAATAGTCCAATGATTATAATCACAGCTTCAAGCATGTGGGAATCTTCAGTCCTCATTATTTAATCAGTAATTATCACAATCATGTCTCTTGGCGGGCTGCACGGTGGTGTAGTGGTTAACACGGTCGACTCACCACAAGAAGGCCCAGGTTCAATTCCTGGGCCAGGGGTCTTTCTGTGTGGATTTCCTCTGGTTACTCCAGTTTCCTCCCACAGTTTAAAAATCATTCAAATTAGGTTGACTGGTGATTCCAAATTGTCCATAGACGTGAATGTCTAAACTTTACGTCACAAAAATAGCCATAAAATGGCGCTGTGCTGGTTTATCATTTTGTGGCGCACAAGCTGAGTGTTTACACACCATTAGCGACGAAGCTAACCACAGTTGGCTAACTTTTCTTTCGGTTTGAAGCCAAACAGCGTAAATTCGAATGTTAAAAACTGTAATTGATGAGGTTTTAGGACATGTTTTTACACTTAAAGGGTGTTAAAGTAACCTGGCAATGAAGAATACCAGTCCCGAAAGTTTTTGGCGGCACCGAGTAGCTTAGTGTATATAATAAGTAATAAAACTATTTATAATGAGAAAATTGGATGAAATATAAAGTTGGTGGCTGTATTGGTTATATAGTAAGTGGTTTTGTTTGTTAATGATTAGGAGTAAAGTTAAATAAATAAGAAGCTCTGTGATAGTACCATGGTTAAGGAGACAGGCCCATGGTAATGCAGCTCAGACACCATTTTAGTGCCATCGCCAAAAGCTGGTGTATAGTTGAGTGTAAAAAAATGAATTTATATAAAGAAAGACTTAAAATCAACATTACATTAAGATTTCAGTCTATACAGATAGATCAATATGCTGTGGGAATATTTAGGAAGTGGCAATGTAAGCAGCTAATGCAATAAGCTATAAAGCGACATTCTCAATATTGTACTACGGATATTAACGAGTGTGGAATATTAATGTGGATAAATTCTTTAATGAAAGTGTTTAAGTTACCGGAGGTCGTCCTAAAGCAGGTCGCAAGCCGGTGTTGTTTGCAGATCCTTGGAGAGGAGTTGTATAGAAGCTGCCAGATGAAGACACCCGGACATGATTAGGCTGTGAAGGTGGTGTGATCATTTGAATGTGTGTGGAATATATTGCAGAACCAGACCGGCGATCGGAGCCCGAAATCAAGCCCATATTCGGCTCAATAAGAGAGGCTGATATAATCGCTCTGTCTGAGACCGAGGAGATCCCCTTTCTCATCTTCACAGATCTTCCTTTGTACCTCCTCTACTTCAAGGATCTTTTTCTAAAAATCGCACCAAGCTACGCACAAAATAATCATAGATGTCGAGAAAGGAAAGTCTTATGTTTTTATTCGACTCGAAATGTGTCAGGATCGAAGACGAGAAAGCAGCAGATGGAAGCGAGAAAAGCGAGAAAACGAACTTCCCTCGGAGCCGCTTCGGAAAAAAATGGCTCCAGGAAGCGGACAATGAATGAAGGGGGATGAGGTTTACGCGCGAAAAGGCGGCTCGCGCGAAACTCAGATTTCCCGGGAAATTTTCAAACTACATTTGCATGTGGATTCCTATTGGTCAGTTATCATTCGGCATCTATTGTGATTGGCTGTATGTCACTATAGCTGAGTCACATGTATAGAAAAAGGCGGTGACAGTAAAACCTTCAGTGGTGCCCAAGCGACTCAGAGCCAGGACGAGACTATTCAGAGTTAAACGTAGTAAAAACGTAGAAAATATAAATTACAATTTTAGCAATCGTAACCTATTACTATCTTTGACGCCTCTTTCAAGACGGAAGTACAAAAACGTCACGGACTAATTTGCATATTCAATAAAAACGTCTTGCTTATTTGCATTGTAAAACGTTTTTACTCGAAGAAGAGAGCTTTTGTTAAAAATATATACACGCGGTTCTACGGCAACAGAATAATAAACATTTCTATTCATATTAACATATATCTATATCATAAACATATTAACATATATCTATATCAAAAACATTTCCTATAAACGTGAACTGGACCCTAAAATGAAACAATAGGAACAGTGCCGATTAGTGATTGGTTGTGGGAAACAGTGCTGATCAGTGATTGGTTGTTGAGTACAGGACTAATCATTGACTGGTTTGTGTGAACAGGGCTGATCAATAATAATCCATCCAAATATATAGTCCAAATATGGAGACAACGTAAATCTTTAAAAGTATTTGCAATAAATCATTTTACAAATCTGTAACCATGTTACAGTTAGAAGTTTCCGTTTCAAGACAATAATTAAATCTGCAAATGATCAACTTATAAACATTGGCAGATTTCAGAGGTATTTTTCCAGTCAGGATCTGGACACTCCTGCACTTCTTCTTCTTCTTCTTCTTCTTCTTCTTCTTCCAGTTGCTCCCATTAGTGGTCGCCACAGCGGATCGCTCTTCTCCACACTACCCTGTCCTTTACATCTTCCTTCACCACATCCTTTCCGGCACCTCCATCCTCAGCATTATTCTACCAATATGCTCCATGTTCCTCCTCTGTCCAATCCATCCCAACCTAATCTCCCTCACCTTGTCTCCAAAACATCCTACATGCGCCGTCCCTCTAATAAACTCATCTCTAATCCTGTCCATCCTCGTCAGACCTAATGAAAATCTCAACATCTTACACACTCCTAAACCACCTTCTTAAAAAGACCATTAGACAGGTGTAGCTTTGAACTTCTGACTAAAACCAGGAAATCAGATCATATAATTCCGGTCCTTACAGTTCAGTTACATTTAGGATTCACTTTAAAGCACTGTTACGTTTCAGATATACTCAGTGAATATAAACCAATCGTTCATTTGAAACAAGGAGAATAGAGCCCACAGAAATTAAACAGCTATAAGAAAACATGGGTGTCATCTGGTGTACTCTGAGAAAACCCACACAAGCCTGATGAGAACTCTGCATAGAAGGCCGTCTGTCTGGGAATCGAACCTGGAACTTTTATGCTGTGAGGCTGTGAGATAAACACTACTGCACTGTGCCGCCACCACAAATGTTTTATTCACTTATTTTATTACTTTGTTTTTCATATGTTAAAGCAATTTGAATCATCACCATGCATGAAATTCACTGCTTATTCCCTATTTGGGGTCACAGGGGTCTGCTGGAGCCTATTCCAGCTCACTTAGTTTGAGAGGCAGGGGTCATGCATGAAATGTACTATATAAATAAATGATTATAATACATGTGTTGCATTTCTCACAGGTTCCTCAAGCATCATTTATTGCCTTTGTATTACATGCCACATTTGTGTTGCGAAATGTCCAGCATGTTCCCACTGTTGTAATGATTTGCTGGCTAAGTATTTTCTTTTGTTCTGATGTTTTTGACTGTTTCAGTGTTTGGTTTCTCTTCTGTATGTTCATGCTTTCCAAAGTCACATATAATAACAACCGCTTTTTCTTTAACTCAGCAGTTGCATTTATCACTTTACATACACGTGTATATGCATTATTAGAAGTTTGTAGACACTTGATCAACACAGCCACAACTATCTGTTGCACTCTTTTCCAAACTGTTGAGTCTGAAACAACTGGGACTAACAGACCCAACCATACATACACGTTCCAGTATGACATGGTGTTCTGATTGGCATGGGTGATTATTTTTCACTAAACCCAACTTAACCACAATAAACAAATTTAGAATAAACTAAATGAATTCAAACTGTTTTTTGATTAATGAAGCATACATCATGATGCAAAGCTGAGGTGTCCCAATACATGTGTGATCTTTGTTTGCATGTAAACTCAGTTTTTAATGCATTAGGTACACATACTGTACCTTGTGTCAACCTTTATAAGCTGGTATATATAGTATATGAGAGATAGTATTTCCCCATGTAGCACTGAACAAATAGTTTTTAATAGACAGTCCACAATGAACACTGAATTGAATTGTAGCATTATGGCTCCGGAAAATTTGCTCCATACATTTCCGGCATTTGCCAAACGCCCTAATCCAGAACGATTTACATTTATCTCTTTTATACAACTGAGTAAATGAAGACTGAGGGCCTTGCTCAGGAGCACAAAAGTGACAATTTAGTGGTGAACCCAGATTATTCAACATACCAACACCACTTTCCCCGGTGTACCACTTAAATAATGAAGATGGACTGCTGACAAAAGGTCTGAAAAAGACTCAGCCGGGAGATGATTTAACAACTAATTAGGCTAATTGACATCACATCTATAACATGATTAATTAAAGAGATGCGTTGAGTGGTAGAGTCTCTCCGAAGTAAAGATGGACAGAGGTTTGTTAATCTGTGAAAGAAAGCGTAAACATTCATCTTCTTACCCGCTTATTTCTGAATCCGGGGTCACGGGTCTGCTGCGCCTATCTCAGCACACATAGGACGAGAGGCAGGGGTACCCTGGCGGGTCACCAGTCCATCTCAGGGCAACACAGACAAACAACCATTCACACACATTCACTCCAATGGACAATTTACAATCACCAATCCACCTAATCTCCATGCAAGCAAGGGGAGTAGATGCAAACAGAAAGATCCCGGCCTGGGATTTGAACCCGGGACCTTGTTATGAGGCGACTGTGCTATCCACTACGCCACCGCGTAAACATATTGTGGGATATTATAAAAACAACATTCCTCAAAGTGAAACAGCACCTAATCTACAGTGAGAAACCTCAACAAAATATTCAGAGAAACGGGAGAAATCTCTTTGCAGAAGGGACTCAGGATGTAATAATCCAGATGAAAATCAGTTGGCTTCCAGGACATTCTTGTTCATATTTAATGTTAGATTATTTTCAGATATAAGGACCTTTTTATTTCAAGGAAAGTATAAAGACATACATTGATTGACTGGTTGAGACCAAGTATCAACATTTATTTTATTTTTTTTATATTCACTAAAACATTTCTGAATTGCAGAAATGTAAAAAGTGTTCTATAGCAGTAGAGAAGTGTTTTATTCCGTCCGTGTCTAATAGCTATAATCAATTACAGAAGTTCATTAAATCAAGATTCATTTAAAAACCACAAATTTTCCAGGAAACTTCCAGAAACAGGATGAAAGCACATATTTACAGTTTTATTTAAGATTTAGACATAGTTACCAAAAGATCTCAAACCATCTGAAACATCAACATGAACAAAAATGAAATCAGTGTCCTGAAGAACAATACTGAGAGATTTAATCATCGTCATCATCATCAAATTTGATCTTTTTTCCTTGGAAGGCACTGATCTGAGCCTGTTGCTCTTTCCTCTTCCTGCTAGCTTCCCAAGATGGATGCAGGGCCTGCTGGGAATGTTTTCCTGCTTTATGAAATGGAGCATTTTTTCGATCAAATACAGGTTTCGTAGTTTTATCTCCTCCTTCTCTGGATCCCGGTCCCTGACCTTTAAATCCTGGAGGCTTTCTTTCACTTCCAGCACCTTGATTTTTCAACCATGGTTGTTTCTGGTTATGTCTCTGGTCCCGGAAAGACAGCTGTTTTGGATTGGCGTGTTTACCTTTCTGGGAGAAAATGCTGGATTTGGACAGAGTAGAGCAGAAAACCGATCGCATTTTAAACTCTTGCATTTCTTTGACGTCATTCTCTTGAGACTTGTTAGTGTGGATTTTCTCTGGTCTGGGTGCAGTGTCATTTTTCTTTTTCTTTAGCTTGCTTACTTTGCCGAGGAAGAAGTCGTCATCATCGTCACTCTGCTCTGAATAAGAAGACTGTTTGCGAAAACGTTCTTCAGTGCTGTCATCAAAATATTCCTTCTCCTCTTCAGAATCAGACAAATCCGACTCTTCAGGGTCATTTCTAGTTTCTGGATTCTTGGTGTCAGATTCAGATATAGGTTTTATTGGTGGTAGAGGTGGTGGTACTGCTTCTTTGTCTTTAGTTGGTCGACTCTGGGTGACTTTAACAACTGGTTTGGAGGTAGATTCTTGATTTGCAGGAGTACGGGTAGCTTTTTCAATCTGTATGCTTTTTGATTTGATGTTTGCTGATGATAACCTGGTTTCTTCTGGAAGATTTTTGATACTGGGCCTTGGAACTACGTTAAAGGGTGAAGTTGTCTCATTTAACCTAATTTCTTCCTTTATTTCCTTGTTCTCTTTGACATGTTTTTCATTATCATCCACCTCCTCTTCTTTGTTGTCATCATCATCATCATCCTTCTCCTCATAGTTTTCAACCTCATCATCCTCCTCACTATCATCATTCTCACTATCATCAACAGCCACCTCCTCCACTTTCTCGTTTTCAGTTTCCCCATCACCATCTAAAGCCTTCATCATCTCACTAACATCTTTACTCACTTCTCCATCTTTTGTCGCCTTCTCTTTCTCTATGGCTTGGCGGACATCTTCAAGCTTCTTCAAGAAGCGCTCATGAGTAGCGATGCGTGCCGTTGCTCTCTCCACCGCATTAGACTCTGGATCCCGGAACAGTTTCTCTGCATCAATGTCTCCTTTTAGAGCTCTAATGGTAACATGGTCAGGTAGAAGCGTCCTCAAAACATGCACTTCTTTCTGTAGTCGTTCAACACACTCCATGTTCCCTTTCAGTTCTTCTGAAACTTCCGACTTTGTCTTCTTGAGAGCAGTGATCTGCTGGGTGAGAGTTCGGATAATCAGCACTCGGAGTTTCTTCACCTCCTTCCTCATCCTCATGATCTCTGCTGGAGTGCTGCTTGCTCCTGAGGATCCCTGGAAAAGAAAGAAAAAACATGGATTAAGCCAAACGTACACATTGTAGGGATTTATGTGAGTTTAAGAATTTAGATATTAGCCAGTAAACCTCTTTTGCTGTAACTGGTCCCTTATTCTGCTCTGCTGGATGTTTTAATAGCTCTTTATCTGCTTTCTGAACTTTTATAGAGGATCCCTTATTGTCATCATTGTCGTCAGCATTGTCGTTGTCATCTGCAATGTTATCGTTGTTACCCTCCTCTTCATCAGATCTTTCTTCTTGGATGCTGTCTAGTTCTGATTCTGTCTCTTCTTCCTCTGTGTCTATAGAATTTTGCTCCTTTTTCTCAGTACTAATCCTCTCTGCCTTGAAGGCTTCAATTGCATTTTTAATGCTCTGAATTCTCTTGCTGAACTCAGGGTGTGTGGCAATACGGGCTGTGGCACGTTCCGCCAGACAAGACTCTTTATTCTGACACACTTTTTCAAAACTGATGTCACTTAGCAGAGCCGCCTTGGTGACACTGTCTGGTGCAAGTGCCTTCAGTTCATGGATCTCATTGAGCAACCTCTCTGCTCTCCTCCGGTTCCTTTCTACATTAGCCTCACTCCCTTTTTTCTTCTTCAGGGCAACCATCTGGCGGGTGAGCTTGCGGATGATGAGCACTTTCACTCGTTTCACCTCGGCTCTCATTTTCACCACCTCATTGCTAAGGTTTAATGCAGCTGCCATCTTTCTTCTGTCTTTATGTCGAGCTCTGGAGAAAGGAGAGAAGAATGTTACAGTCATATAAAACCAGAATATTTAAAGCGTTGGATCAGAATACAGTTTGACAATGGAATATCAACCCCAAGACACCCAGATACTGTACAGCTTCCGGATTGGTAAGTGGTATTTACATAACATAAACTTGGATGAAAAAAAATGTGCATTTATTTCAACTTTAATAACAAAGCAACTAAAGTCCAGTACTTTATTCAGACAGTGTTATTTACCGATCGTCAATATGTGGTTAAGTAAGTATTTTTATCTTGGACATAATCCAAAAACCGCCAATCAGTCAACTAGGTTAAATTTCTAATCATATTCAAGTCAATAAATCAGTCACAATGGCGACACAGTGGCATAGTGGTTACCACGGTCGCCTCACGACAAGAAGGTCCCGGGTTCAAGTCCCCAGCCAGGCATCTTTCTGGTCAGAGTTTGCATGTTCTCTCAGCGCTTGCGTGGGTTTCCTCCGGGTACCTCTTACTGTCCAAAAACATGTACATTAGGTTGATTGCTGAATCTAAATTTCCCATAGGAATGAATGCGTGTTCGTCTATGTGTGGCCTCGAGATGTACTGGCTACATAGTGCGAGATGTGCGCTGGGATCTCCAGCAGACCCCGTGAACCCGAACAACGGAACTAGCGGGTAAGAAGATGAATGAACGAATGAAATCAGTCACTAATGCTGTAATGTAACAAACTATTTACTAGCATGAATGAAAAAAAGCATGGCGTTTAGTCTACGGCATTAGCCTTTGCGCTAACTGAAAAACATGTACGTGATAGTTGATACACTTAAAGGCGGATTCTTTTCGAATGTATATGTCGTGAATTAAGAGTATAATTATTATTTACCTACCTTTATAACGACTTGCAATACAACTACGCATGAACGTTTGTCGCCTAGGGCGCCGCCATATTGGTTTACGTCAGTGAAAGCGTGGCTGAGATGACGCTATTACGTCGTCTAAAAAGGGCGGGGTTTGTCCTATCTTTTGTTGGAGTTGTTTTTTATTTATGTGGCTCTTTGAGCCTGAGTGATGGACGGCGTGTGTTTATTGCGGGATGTACGTCAGAGTTAAATCGCCCTCCTGCTTCTGTTTAACTCAACGTTAGAGGGAAATGACTAAATAAACGCTGTTTGTTAAATAATAATACATCCATATACATACATAATTCCAGTCAAAAAGAAAAGGCGAAGGGAGAATGAAGCGGCGCAATGCGGACTGCAGCAAACTCCGTCGCCCGTTAAAGCGGAGCCGTATCGCCGAGGGAATTCACGGCAGGTACGCGGGGTGGAAGTGCACCTCATCCCAGCCATTTCACCTGATCTGTAGTGGACAAATCTGGGAAATGAGCAGGCTAAGCTAGCGGAGACACTGTGGCAAAGATCAAAGATCTAAAATTATTTATATCTTGTTTATTACACAGTGTGTATAACTTCTAGGATACACGACTTGCTTTATTGCCTGAATAAAGAAATCCAGCTGTTACTTTAACTACAGCTGTACTACCAGATGTTACGTGTTGATGCACTCTTCCAGCGGTTACAGTATGTCTTGATTTACATTTCAGGATTGCTAGTAGAAGAGTTATGACTTTCAGATCCCTTTCGGTTGACATATAGTAAATATAAAGTTGCACCATAGATGCTTAAGTTCAAGCTCAAAGTTCATCTGGCAGCGAATGGGTCTGCTGTAAGTTTCCGTCTCCTCTTATCTCATCACCAGAGTTCATTCGTACCCTGTTTGTCAGACAGATGGAGTCTTCTGGAAAATAAATCCACTGTCTGAAAAGTGTAAACTTTGTGTCTATAGGTGTTTATCGGAGGATCGGTGGGCTCCTGAAAAAGGCCCTTAACACTTAATGGTTTTACATTGATGGCATTTTACACCTTCATCGTCTTATTTATTTATACATCTAAGCAATTGCGGGTTAAGAGTCTTGCTCAGGGTTCCAACAGTGGTAAATCTGTGTTGCTGGATATTGAAGTCACAATCTTCCAGTTAGAAATAAACAATAAACAGATGGTAGAGAAGTGGTAGCCTAGTGGTTAAGGTGTTTGAACTAATACCGAAAGACAGGGGTCAATTGCTCGGTTGTAAAAAAAGAGACCAAATCTAAGTGGCTCTGGATAAGAACGTCTGCCAAATGCCAAACTGTAGCTGTAACTGTATTTAAGTGTTCCAGGATTTGAAAGTGCAGCTGTGATATCACATGTCTTGCAGATGTGTATTATCCTTATAACGGTGTGTTTCCTGTACCTTGTGTCTCACAGTACCTTTCTGTATCTGAAGTTCTTTCTGGTTTGGACCCTGGTACTGCTGGCAGACTTTGTCCTGGAGTTTCGTTTTGAGTACCTGTGGCCTTTTTGGCTCTTTATCAGAAGTGTGTATGACTCCTTCAAGTACCAGGGCCTGGTGAGTGACAGCCTTTTTACTATAGATTTGAGGTTTTATTTAACAACAGGTAAAAAAAATATAATAAATATTCAATATCAGGACACGCTGTACCAGAGAAATAATAAACATTATGTTTTTCTAACATTCATTCATTCATCTTCTTACCCGCTTATTCCCGAATCGGGGTAACGGGTATCTATTGCGCCTATCCCAGCATACATAGGACGAGATTCGGAGGTCCACCCTGAACGGGTCGCCATCTCAGGGCCACACATAGACAAACAACCATTCACACACACACATACACACACACACACACCCACACTCACTCCTATGGACAATTTACAATCACCAATCCACCTAATCTGCATGTTTTTGGACTGTGGGAGGAAACTCACGCAAGTGCGGTGAGAACATGCAAACTCTGCACAGAAAGATCCCGGCCAGGAATTCGAACCCGGGACCTTCTTGTTGTGAGGCGACCGTGCTAACCACTACACCGCGCCGCCTCCAATTTAATTAAACTAACTAAATTAAATTATAAACTATTATAACACAAACCGCTGTCAGATTTGTTGCTATTGACAACAGATCAACAATTAATAATGCACCATCCTGTGTTCAGCTTTTTGCCCTCTGTAAGACTAATGTATTAAAGGTATCACAAGGTTCTACTTCCAGATTACTTGAATAGGAATAGCAGCTGATTGGTTGTATTTTTTACTTGTTCTCCCTGTTGGTCCATAACCATGTTAGATTGATTGGTGGTTCTAAATTTCCCATAGGAATGAATGTTTGTTTGAGTGGTTGTTTGTCTGTGTGCCCTGCGATGGACTGGCAATGTATGATAATATAAGTGGCTGTAGAAGATGATTGAATGAATGAATGTTAACTCTTTCGTTGTTTCTTTTTTTGTCTTACAGGCGTTCTCTGTGTTTTTTCTTTGCGCTACTTTTACTTCAGATATCATATGCCTGCTGTTTATCCCTATGCAATGGCTGTTTTTTGCTGCCAGCACGTATGTCTGGGTACAGTATGTATGGCACACAGGTATATATTGCAATATTCTCATTTTTAAATAAAGTCAGGCTTTATTAGAAAGTTGATTTTGCCTAAATATTTTCAGTTTTGTGTGTTGTCACTAAACATTTACATTGCTGTTTAGTCTTATGTGTGTGTTTGTGTGTCTTCAGAGCGAGGTGTGTGTCTGCCTACAGTTTCCTTGTGGATCCTTTTTGTGTATATCGAAGCAGCCATCCGATTCAAAGACCTGAAAAACTTCCATGTGGGCCTGTGTCGTCCGTTTGCTGCTCACTGGTGAGGCTGTAGGATGCAACTTTGTTAGAACACCTTTGTTTTTATAGACATGTGTGTGATGGTTTCTATTAACATGAACACAAACTCAGGATTTACTGTTGGATCAATTTTTTAACTATTCCAGTCTTATCAGTGTTGGTTGTGTCGCTCTGATTGGAGTGTTGAAAGTATTTTTGATTATCCATAGTGTACAACTGGTTGGTTAATTTTGCATTCACCTTATTTGCACATCTTCATCATTCCATAGTAATATCATATTAATTACTTATTATAATACATAATAATAATGCTGGTGTGTCAATAATGTAAACAACAATGTAACAACAGCTCATGCTAATTACATTGAAACAATGATCTAATAATGCTAATGTTATAGTGATACCATTGTAATAACAATGTACAGTGATCCCTCGTTTTTCACTGTTAATGGGGACCAGAACCTTCCGCGAAATCTGAAAAAACGCAAAGTAGTATTTGCCCCTAGGAATGTTTGTGTATGCGGGTACTGTACAAGAATGTTTTAAATATGTAATCCACTCGTACTCTTATTGGTCGATGCCACACCGGAAACCAATCACGCGTCTTTATGAAAGCCCGTGGTATGTACAGTACTCTGAGTCAACTCATCTCTTTGGTTGACATGCAGGGATCCTTCTCTCTCTCTCTCGCGCGCATCAACATGAAACAACGCTCCTTTCTATAATGTGGCTGCTGCTGACCCGCCAAGCACTGAAGCCGCAAAACATGAAGCGGCAAGTGTCGAGGGAACACTGTAATGCTGTGAAAACGACTAGTAATAACATTAATTTCATTACATAATTATGTATCACATAACGCTCAGGATTTAAAAAATGCATGTATGTAACAGCAACGTAATAATGTAATATCATATAATAATATAAGAACACTGGTGACACTCCTCAGTAGTAACATTAACATTTATCTATATTCCATAGTATGTATGTATTGTAATTGCACACACTGTAATAATAGTTCAGATTTATGTTTGTGGTGTAGTGTGTCATCGTTTTCGAGCAGGCGTAGACAAATGTTTGTTGCTTTGTCTTACCCCAGGAAACTTAAGGAAGAAAGATGAGGGCGGGTGCAAGTACAGGTGGTGTTAATTAAAAAGTTGGTCTCTGTCAACTAACAAAGAAATTTTAAGAAAAAAACCCTACCCATTCAATACCCATAATACAGTGCAGCCAGTGCAGCAGTTCAAAGCCTTTTAATGGAGGACCTTTTAGATCATGATTATGATCAAATACATTAATATAATATACAGTAATATAGTTTCTTAACTAAGGGTGATGCGGTGGCATAGTGATTAGCATGGTTATCCCACAGCAAAAAGGTCCTGGGTTTGTTTCCCAAGCAAGGGGCCTTTCTGTATGTTTGAGCTTGTATGTTCTATTCGTGTTTGTGTGGGTTTTCTACAGGTTCTCCAGTTTTCTTCTACAGTCAAAACACATATACATTAGGTTGATTGGAGATTCTTTATAGCCTATGTGTGTGTGGTTGTTTGTCTGTGTGTGACCCTGCGAAGGATTGGTGACCTGTCCAGGGTGTATCTTGTCTTTCACTTAATTTGTTTGCTCAGATAGGCATATATTTGTGTGGGGTTTTTTTTATGTAAACTCAAATAGTTTCAGAAAACATTTTTACATATTTTTTATAATAAATATTACTTTTGATTTATTTTCTCTATTTTCTCTCTATTTTCTCTTGTTATCCACCCACTTGAATGCTGTTATATAACTGATGGATTCCGCAATGGTGATGAATCCTGAATTATTTTTAGACTATCAGAAATTTCATACATCTGTTGTGCTGATCTCATCTCAATGACACGGTTGCATTTGGAGCCACAAGTTAGCTAAAAATACCCAATCGCAACCTGTCAGAAACATTCATTCATTCATCCATTCATTCATTCATTCATTCATCTTCTTACTCGCTTATTCCTGAATTCGGGGTCACGGGGATCTGCTGCGCCTATCCCAGCACATATAGGGTGAGAGACGGGGGTACGCCCTGGACGGGTCGCCAGTCCATGTCAGGGCAACACATAGACAAATAACCATCCACACACACATTCACTCCTATGGACAATCACCAATCCACCTAATCTGTATGTTTTGGACTGTGGGAGGAAACCGGAGCACCCAGAGGAAACCCACGCAAACTCTGCAAAAAAAAATTCCCGGCCCGGGATTCGAACCCGTGACCTTCTTGTTGTGAGGCGACTGTGCTATCCACTATGCCACCGCGCCGCCCTCTATCAGAAACAGTCAGTGATAAAGTCCTAGAGGTAGGTTAAATGCCACCCCCGCCACACACACACTGTGCAGGAGGAAATGGGCTCAGTTAGAGGATGAACCAAGAAAAAGATGTGATGGAAATGGGCTAGTAGGAATATACAGTATATGCACAATTATCAGGCAAGTGAATATTTTGACCATCATCATTTTAACCATAATTTCCAACTCCAAACTGTATAAACTTGAATGCTTATTGGAATTAATGCATATCAGGTGATAGTATCTGTTTGTAGGGTGTGGCCTAAGGAGATCAACACCCTATATCAAGGTGTGCATAATTTTTAGGCAGATTCTTCTCCTGCTCAAATAATCTATGATATTGGGGCGTGATCACAGAACCATCAAACGCTTTGTAGCAAATAGTCAACAGGGTTGCAAAAAACCTGTAGAGAAGAAAAAACTCAAGTTAACCACCAATGATTTGAGAAGAATCAAACATGAAGCTCATAGGAACCCATTATCCTCTAGTGTATGACGTGTTCAGTTCTCAGAGACATGGCCACCTCTGAACAAGACACATAAGTTGAAATGTCAAGAATGGGCCAAGAAGACAGGTTTTTCAAAGGTTTTGTGGACTGCTGAGATGAGTGACTCTTGATGGATCAGATGGATGGGCCCGTGGTTGGATCAGTAATGGACACATAACTCTGCTTCGACTCAGACGTGAGGTACTGGTATGGGCAGGTGTACCTTTTCGGGTTGAAAGTGGACTGAAAATCAACTGAGATCTATTGCCAATTTTTTTAGAAAACACTTTCTTCAAGCAGTGCTACAGGAAAAAGTCTGCATCTTTCAAGAAGACTTTTATATTTAAACAGACAATGCTCTGTGTACATGTAGTGTGGTGTACATGTAGATATTCTCTTAAGAAAGCCAACACTTCACGTTTACTACTTACATGGTCAGGTTTAAGGGTTTGTTAATATTTTGGATTGACCAAGAGTTGTACAATAACAAAATTTATCCTCAAAAATACAACTTGCCTAAACATTGTGCACATGGTGTAGTGTGTTGAGGAAAAGGGCTCCGTCATCAGTGTTCATCTCACACACTTATACCACTGATTGAAATTAAAATAAAGGGTTGAGTTAGGCTCAGTGATTTGTGAGGGAACAACAGTCAACATGTTTCTGGGATTCTCTGCCATCTTAATTACAAATATTACAAATGATAAAATGTAAATTATAAACAGATTATTAATACACTTTTTCCACCCTTAAAGCAGAAACCAAAAAGTTTTTTTCTCTTCGCTTTCTCCACAGTATTGGCTACCCGGTGGTGACACTGGGTTTCGGCTTTAAGAGCTACGTGAGCTACAAGATGCGGCTGCGGAAGCAGAAGGAGGTGCAAAAGGAGAATGAGTTTTACATTCATCTCTTGCAGCAGGCTCTGCCTCTAGAACAGCAGATTTTACAGAGACAAGAGAGACAGACAGAGGAAGGTGAGTCTAATATTTGTTAGATGTTTTATGTCACATGTAGAACTCTTGTAGACGTGCAGGGAACATAGCCAGGGTTTGTGGGACTGCGTCCAAGTATTTTCCTTTCCATTTAGCAATGTTTTCTTTTTGTAACTATTCTAGCTATTAGCAGCTTAACTCCATGTTGGTTGATAAAGAAAATCATACATTATATTATATATCAAGTGTTTCACCTAACATCAAAGTTTTAAACGGACATACCAGTTGTTCAACTGTCTCTCTGCTCAATTTGCCTCCCTGGCAGTCTCTATATGAATCGCTTGCACTTTCCATAGGTGGTCTATTTGTTAAAGGTAGCCTATTAGAGCTATATGCTTTCCTCTGCTGTTTTCCCATTCGCCGCATTATAATTTTTTCTTTGAACATTACCTACATCCAAAAAATGGTCAATAAAAATAATGCTGAGGTCTGATGAGTGTCAAACCTCTGAGAGAATAGTGTGTGTATGTGAAAGTGTTTTCACTCTGTAAGGCATGTCTGCTTTCTTTTTTTAGTCACCACAAGATGACTCATTTTAATGCCATCAGTACAGACCTGATTATAGTTTTGCAAAATGTTTCTGTTTTTCTTTGAAAGCCGATCTCATCTTTACTGCAGTTTTACTTTACTGTTATTTTTTCCTCTATCCTCCATCCAGGAGCCTCTAAATCCACGTTGGAAGCCAATCCGTTGCTTCTGGCTCAGAACGGCATCAAAAAGCTGCCCATCCCTTTCCCTGAACTGGAACAGAGGGCCAAGAAACCGCACCAGCACAACATAGGAATAAACAACAACATCCTACACACTGTAGAGTCCAAGCTGCAGGACATTGAGTACATGGAGAACTATCTGAGCAGCAAGAGATTGAACAATGAGCTGAACGGCTGCATGGAAGACATGGGTGGCACAGATGCAAGCTCCTCCTCCAGACATTACAAAAATTCCTTCCTACGCAGCCACAACACTACCAATGGCAGTGTGCCATCCTCATCCAACAGAAACGAGAGGAAGCAGAAGGGGGTTGGGAAAAACGCACACCGAGAGCTGATGGACAACTGTATACCAAACAACCAACTCAGTAAACCAGACAATTTGGTGCGGTAAGAAGCATCGTGAAGATTTGTGAATAATGTGAAATATTATACATCATATCAGAGAACTGCTAGATTCCAGATTTTTGAGAGATTTTTTTCTTGGTTATAATAGAAATTTACATCTATGCGCTCAATCTAATACAGTTAGTATTTTTACAGATCAAAACAAATCTGGGCGGCACGGTGGCGTAGCGGTTAGCACAGTTGCTACACAGTATATGCTTGTATCTAGTTATTTAGTTTGTTTTTATTCATAGCACAGTTGTGATGAAATGGGGGAGACATGGAGGAAAGGGGGTGGGACCGGAAAAGATTTGACCAAATTAGATTTTGTTGGGGGAAAGGCATGGATACACCATGGACAGGTTGCCAGTCCATCCCAGTAAACTACACACACTCACTTCTATGGGTAACTTAGAATCCCCAATCAACTGAACATAAATATTTTTGGACTTTGGGAGGAAACTGAAGTATCTGGTGTAAAACAACACAAAGACATGGAGAACATGCAAACTCCCAACAGAAAGATCCCATTCGGGGATACAAACCTGGGACTTTCTTGCTGTGAGGAAACAGTGCTACTAAACTTTGACAAATGTCTTTTTTGACTTTGCACTCATTAACCTAAAGCTGAAGGCAGCCATTGAAGTATTAATACATTCAATATGCTATTGTGTAGAAAGTCACAGGTTCGATTCTGGGAATCTTTCTGCGTGGAGTTTTCATGTTTTCCCCACACTTGCGTGGGTGTCCTCCGGGTAGTCTGGTTTCCTCCCACAGTCCAAAAACACGTAGATTAGGTTGATAGGTGATTCTAAATTGAATGCGTTTTTGAGTGGTTGTGTGTCTGTGTGTGCCCTGTGATTGACTGGCGACCCGTCCAGGGTGTACCCCAACCTCTTGCTCTGTGTGAGCTGGGATAGGCTCCACCAGACCCCAGTGACCCCAAATTAAGGAATAAGCAGATATGAAAATTAATGAATAAATGAATGAAAACTAATCTGTGCAATTTGGTACGTTTACATGGGGCATTGCCTTGCGATTACAAAATTCAAACTCTCACCACTAATTATAAAACTACTTTTTCAAAATAAATAAAAAAGTATATTTTGCACAGAGAACAAAAATGATGATTTTACCTTACCTTACCAAGTCACAAGTGTACACACTTTCATGTCTATACAGGGTTCATATTTAGTTACACAAAGAGACATTACTTTTCACTAATTGCCCCTAGGTGTAAATAAATATGAATCTTTAATAAGAGGCACTAATTGACAACGGAGAACCCAAAAAAAATCCCCACTGACACAAACACTGCACCACAGATGAAACCTCAATCAGAAAAATTCAATCAGACTTGGTGGTAAATGTGGTTTAAATATTAAAAATTAAATGGACAAAATAAGATCAAATGTATGTAAGAAATTATGTAATGTATTCTTGATTCTAACTAATGTTTCAACTTCATAGATGTTATATGATCTCTGTGAACAGACTTTTAGCTGATTACCATCGCAAATGCGGCTACGTGTTACTATGTTATTTGATTAATCATGTAAAATCACAAAAACATGTCATACGTTTACCAGAAGAACCCATGAGGACTTGTGCTCAGTTTGTGAGCAAAACTATGTTTTATTTTCAGTCTGGAACAAGATGTAAAGAAGTTGAAGGCAGATCTACAGGCTAGTCGCCAATTGGAGCAGGAGCTACGCTCTCAGATCAGCTCTCTGAACAGCACTGAGAGGAACACCCGCTCCGAGCTCAGCCAGCTCCGCTTTGAGAATGAGCTGCTACAGAACAAGTGAGGATTCAACATAGACTAAAACATATTTTACTTGCTTTTCATAAAAGTAGGGTCTGATAGACCTTTGCTATCAAAATGTTAACATTCCCTTGCATTAAAAATGTTTTGTATGTCTGCATCAGGCTTCATAACGCTGTGCAGTGCAAGCAGAAGGACAAGCAGACCATCGGTCAGCTCGAGAAGCGGTTAAAGTCTGAGCAAGAGTCACGGTCATTGACTGAGAAACAGCTAAACGATGAGAAAAAGAGGAAAAAGGTTGAGGAGGTTTACACGGCCCGGGCTGTCGCTCTTGCTGCTGCAAACAGGTAAAAATGAAAACGCTGGACATCGGACAATGCAGCAATATGTATTGTTTTGTAATGTAAAGTATGAATAAATTACGAAGCATGGACGAGCCTGAATTAATTGTCTATTTTATAAATGTTAGTTGTTAACATGTTGACTAAATGCAAAAGACAGAACTCTGAAGTGCATAATAGATCATGGGCAGGCTTTGGTCTGCACTTAAGAGATGGCAGAGTAAAAGGTGGATTCACCTGAGATCGCATACTACTTCAAAGAACAATGTATAATGAACATTATTCATTGCTTATTCCCGAATCCGGGGTCACAGGGGTCTGCTGCGCCTATCCCAGCACACATAGGGCGAGACGGGTCGCCAGTCCATCTCAGGGCAACACATAGACAAACAACCATTCACACACACATTCACTACTATGGACGATTTACAATCACCAATCCACCTAATCTGCATGTTTTTTGACTGTGGGAGGAAACCGGAGCACTCGCAGGAAACCCACGCAAGCGCGGGGAGAACATGCAAACTCCGCACAGAAAGATCCCAGCCCGGGATTCGAACCCGGGACCTTCTTCTCGTGAGTCGACTGTGCTATCCATTATGCCACCGCGCCGCCCATAATGAACATTATGTTCAATTTAATTCAATTGCATAACATTATAATATATATATATATATATATAAGGGCAGCACAGTGGCATAGTGGTCAGCACGGTCGCCTCACAACAAGAAGGTCCCGAGTTCGATTCCCGGGCTGAGGATCTTGTGTGGGTTTCCTCCAGGCACTCAAGGTTTCTCCCACAGTCCAAAAAACATGCAGATTAGGTGGATTGGTGATTCTTAAATTGTCCATAGGAGTGAATGTGTGTGTGAATGGTTGTTCGTCTATGTGTTGCCCTGCGCTGGACTGGCGACCCGTTCAGAGTGTATCCCCGCCTCTCTCCCTATGTGAGCTGGCATAGGCACAGTAGACCCCCGTGACCCAAATTAGGGAATAAGCGGGCATGAAAATGAATGAATGAGTATATCTATGTAAATTTGCACTGCTTTGATGTTATATGTCATCTGTCAGTATTAAAATAGCAGTCGTATGTCCAAATTTCATTCAAACTTTCCGCAATCAAATTATAACAACATACAGTCCGGAACTTAATTACATCTGGTACATCCTTAAGTAGTGTGTAATTTCAGTCAAAGCCTTAGCTTTAGATGCTTATTTAGTCTGACTGTCGCTGATAAACTCAAAGTAGAATTGTATGCTTCTTCTTTCTAACTTAATTATTAATTTACCAAATCACTTCTAACTTCTTAAACATATACAGTAAGAAAAATTAAAATCAGCTATTCCAATCAATAATCATTTTCGAATTTCATCACTGGCCTCAGAATCCAAATTTAATCAAATTTTAGGCTGCCTAATGCTTTCCACTATTAAATGTAGTGGATAAAAATGTTTCTTTTTCTTTTTTTTCCCTTTATTTCCATGCTGCTACAGAGGGGAATGTGCAGACTCCCTGAGGAATCGAATTCAAGAGCTAGAATCTGAATGTAACAAGCTCTCCCATGACTTGAATTGTAAAGAAAAGCAGCTCCAAGAGATGGAGAGTAAAGTGCGGGTAAGCAACGGACTTTTAATGTCCAATAAAAATACTTTTACATTCCACCTCAAACAATAAATACAATTTAGAGCTGCACAATCTTTGGTGTTACGTAAAGTGACATTGGCTGTGCCGTGCTTTTTGCTGAAGGCCCATCTGAAGGTTCATCAAATCCTAAACTGAATTTAATGACTTTTATAAAAATGTAAAGACATTTTGCCTATAGCTCTTAAAGAAGTATTATTAAGCAAGGTAAAGAGAAAGAAAAAAGAAAATATGATGGTATGATTGTAAAAAGTGTGTAAAAAAGAAAAAATAGCTTTTAGTTTAAAACTATACACCAATAAACCATAAAGCAATATGCTGTAATTATGTTCTGTAATTCTGTAAATGTTCTACTGGCTGGTGCCACTCAATCTACTGATTAATGAATGACATGAATATAAATATATAAAGCCCTTATACTGTAAAACGTATGTTTTGTCAGGAATTATGCAAGTACAAGGAAAACGAAAAAGATACCGAGGTTCTCATGTCGGCCCTGTCAGCGATGCAGGAGAAAACACATCACCTGGAGAACAGCCTAAGTGCCGAGACCAGGATCAAGCTGGACCTTTTCTCAGCATTAGGAGATGCCAAAAGGCAGCTTGAGATTGCACAAGGTATTATTCAGTTCTTCCTCACCAGTTCAGTCAGTTTTGCTTTTGGGATTTGGTCTACCTTATGCAGATGCTTGTATTCCACTGGCGCAGGTCAGATTTTGCAGAAGGAGCAGGAGATCAAGGAGCTGAAACAAAAAATCGCAGAGGTGATGGCAGTCATGCCTAGTATCTCATATTCATCCGACTCTAACAGTATGCGTCCTATTTCTCCACACTACTCATCAAAGTTTATGGACACGAGCCCATCCAGTCTGGATCCCAATGCATCTGTCTATCAACCGCTTTAAAAATGACTCTCTCAGAATCGACCAATATGCCTACCATCATTGAGTGTTTTTTAATCCTTATGTCTGTTCAGTGATCAGTACTGCAGTATTGACTTGACTACAGAAGGAAAAAAGGGTTCTAGATCAGAATAACTTGTTTGAATTTCCTGGTTAAGATTTATTGACTTTGAAATAGACAAGAGGTTTGGGTGTTATTAACTATAAATTCTAATATTCATTATTTTGGCATAAAGGAAAGGAGTTCATGTGTTTTGTCTAAAACACCTATCCATTGAATATAAAATCACAGTAATTACATTTTCTCTCAAATCCTACCAACTGTAAGTGTTTTTTGGTTGTTTATGCTGTGTTTTATTTCAATCACCTATGTTAATGATGAGAAGATATGACACTGATTTGGATCAAATTTGTGAAGTATATATTCTGCAGAAACCTTTTGAGATACATATTGTGTCATGCTGTCTGTCAAAACACGGACCAATCCTTTAATTCAGCTTGTATGCAGAAATGTACAACCTGAGAATGTAACCGATTTGTTGTAATGCAATGCCTTGAATCCTCCGGCAGACCTAAATTTGCAAAAATGTCTCTGAAATTGTCTCTGAAATTTGACTCCTTCATCAGTCTTGTTTTGAGTTTGTTTAGGTCATGTTTTGATTTTCAATAAAATGATAATATGGTCCTATAAGGATAAATCAGAAGAATGCTGCGGATGGAATTACCGGGCAGGAGGAAAAGAGAAAGAGTAAGGAGGAAGTTTATGGATGTGGTGAGGAAAGATATGCAGGTCGTTGGGGTAAAAGAGGCAGATGTAAAGAACAGGGTAGTGGGGAGAAGAGTTGATCCGCTGTGGTGACTCCTAACAGAAGCAGCCAAAAGGTAAAGAAGAAGAAGAGGAAGTATAAATCGGCCATTTCCCCAGATAGAACTAAGTAAAACTAAAGACACAAAATATTATGTTGAAATTGTACTTTTCCCTTGTACATTGTTTTGTTTTTTTACCTTTGGAAAAGTATTTCTGTCTCTCCTTTTTCATGGGAAACTTTAAAGGTAAAGACTAAAGCACTTGTTCCTCTACTGGTCTCTGATTCTTTGATTTTGGTCACAGATTCTTTGATTATGTGTAGTTGAAGTGTAAAAATATAACAAATGAAAACCCAGGAGGTTAAGCATGTTGCTTTGCTAAAAAATCAACAAAACAAAAACATCAACACAGACTTAACACAGCATTGAGTCTCTAGAGATGTAATAACATCCGTTTATTGAGAATGAAAAAGTTTCATTACTCAACCACACGAGGGCGCTAAAAGATGTCATTGTATTCCAGGCTGTTAAGTGTTTACAGGTTGCTGATAAAGTAAGACAAATCCCTATAAAGTCACCAATGTATCTATGAATAAAAAACAATAATTATTAAAATGACAGCTAAGTTATATATAATATTTTTAGGTTTTAATTAATTAATGACCAAAACTGAAGACTGCTTGCTTTTAAAGCTACCAGCTACGGAAAAGCGATTTGAGTGGCCTTTATACGTTATGGTTTATTGTTAAGACATTGTTAGTCAGGCTTTTTGGGTGCGTTGCCCTGCCAGGCCACCAGAGGGCAAAAACAAGGGTTTTTTTTTTGTAGACCATGTGCTCATGTTTGTTTATGTTGTCTTTGTTTTGTCATGTATGTGTCCTCCTGTCCTTTCCTTGGATGAGTGTTTCCTTCTTTGTGTTCAGATGTTTCTTGTTTAGTTGATGTGAGGTCAGGTTCTGCTCAAGGACCAACAGTAACTTGGTGGTGGTGGGCCTTCCTGAACCTTCCTGTTCTCCCGATTGGAGCCACAGTTACAGATCTGCATTTAGCAGACGTTCTTATCCAGAGCGGCGTACAAACAGTGCTTATAGTTATAACCTAAAACATTTCACTACTGATACAGATACAAGCACAAAACACACCACTGCCCCTTGATTCTACTAAGAATCAAGTAGAAATTCACTTGGACCTTTTTATTTATTGCTGTTTAGGATTTAGAAATGACATCCAGGTCTTAGAGCCTCAACAGTGGCATTTAATCTATGTCTAATAATGGGGAAAATATGTTTAGATTTCTCAAAAGCTTTGCCTAATTCGCTTGTTGAAAAGACATTATTGGGCTGCAGTACGAGAAAGCCTAGGTTTAGAAAGCAGAAAAAGAAATGCTGCAGAAGCGGAAAAGATCTTGGCAGATGTAAATTGAATCCTGTCCTCCAGTGACAAACAAAATCGAGTAGCTGTTATAGTGCCATAATGGGCAATTCAGTAATTCAGCAGTACGTCTCTAGAGACAGACTGCTCTCTTCTTGAAGCTTTTGGTGTTACTTTTATTCTTCAAAAAGTATGAACAAACCTAAATGTGTTTCATTCCATGTGAGTAAGCAGACTCCAATCATAAATCCACTCCCAGTATATCGAAAAGCGTTTCCTGGCTGTCTCGATCACAGCGAACTATTGAATATGAAATGTCTACATGATCTTCACACCGATGGTCCCTGCCAGGATCCTGAGGCATCCATAGATTGGCAGCTCCAATTGGATTATAACGTGTAGATTTTGGGTATTTTTTAGCAAACCCTATATGGACTTGAAGGATGTTAGCAGCATGTACTTCCCAATGACTGTATATTATAGAAAGGACACAACCCTCTATTTAAATTAAAATCAATTATAAAACAGTTTCCATTAAAGAGTCACCCAAAGAAGGATAGTTTCTTTATTCTGTTTCCTTCATTACAATCTAGTGGAGTTTTGTTTCCTTGCCGCAGTCGCTTCAGGCTTTCTCACTAGGGAAGTTTCTAGCATGAATCATAGACTTTTGTATTGTTACTTCTGTCCTGCTTTCAGACGATGTCCATTGGTTACAGTGCTACATAAATAAACCTGAATTTAACATATATGTATATAATGTATAATGTATAAATGTATGTGTTAAAATGTGTGTACCTACCCACCTACAAAAGCACCAATACTTTATCCCTTTTCTCCAAGACTTCCAAATGACGGGACAGATGCTTGTGGACGGCATGACCTTTAACTTCGGACACCTGGGAATGACCCTCGTTGACCAGCCCAAAGTGGTGTGTCAGTTGCTGCTAACAAAGGTCGACATTTCATTCATTCATTTATCTTCTTACCTGCTTATTCCCTAATTCGGGGTCACAGGGGTCTGCTGGTGCCTATCCCAGCTCACATAGGGCGAGAGGCGGGGTTACACCCTGGACGGGTTGCCAGTACATCGCATTAACTTCAATTTAGAATCACCAATCGACCTAATCTGCCTGTTTTTGGAATGTGGGAGGAAACCAGAGTACGCGGAGGAAACCCATGCAAGCGCGGGAAAACGTGCAAACTCCAGACACAAAGATCCCCAACCCGGGAATCGAACCAGGGACCTTCTTGTTGTGTGGCGACCGCACTACACCACCGCGCCGCCCTAGGTCGACATTTCATATCAACTCTTTCCAAGGGTGGTGCAGTGGCGTAGTGGTCAGCGCGGTCGTCTCAGACCAAGAAGGTCCCGAGTTCGATTCCCGTGTCAGGGATCTTTCTGTGCAAAGTTTGTATGCTCTCCCAGCACTTTCATAGGTTTCCTTCGAGTCTTCCTCATCGAGTTTCCTCCCACAGTTCCGAAACATGTACATTAGGTTGATTTTTTTTTCTTTTCGAAATTGCCCATAAGAGTGAATGTGTGTGTGTGTGTGTGTGTGTGTGTGTGTGTGTGTGTGTGTGTGTGGCCCTGAGATGGACTGGCGACCTGTCCAGTGTGTATACCTGCCTCTCGCCCTATGTGCGCTCCGGCAAACCCCCGTGAATTCCCCGAATTAGGGAATAAGCGAGCTAGAAGATGAAAGAATTAATGAAGGTACATGGTAATAATATGACATGCTGTTCGTGGCCAGCAGAGGGCAGCAGCTCTGCACTGTTGAGATTTTTATATCCCCTAATACTGGCACACGTGCACGCACAGAGTACTGTGCTTTGTACACCTGCTGTGATTGCATGAAAAGTATCTGTGTGCGTGTCTATGTACACTTGTGGGTTAGGATGCTATCATAAGGTCGGACTACCAGCCAGGAACCTATACATTACTCTAATTGATTTACATGTGCATCATGTTTATTTGCTGATCTGCATGATCATTTCCCTCAGCACGTTCATTCCATCTCCTGAGCAGAAGCTTTCCTCTGTGCAGCAGACACATTAAATAATGCAGACAGTCTAAGCTGTCGAGGTGAAGCTCAAAGCTCCCCGGTCCACAATCCGTGTGTGTGTGTGTGTGTGTGTGTGTGTGTGTGAGAGAGAGAGAGAGAGAGAGAGAGAGAGAGAGAGAGAGAGAGA